>JALGBA010000163.1:1747500-2343553 GCA_023970755.1 Azemiops feae
TCCTTCCTTCCTTCCTTCCTTCCTTCTTCCTTCCTTCCTTCCTTCCTTCCTTCCTTCCTTCCTTCCTTCCTTCTTTCTTTCTTTCTTTTTTTCTTTCTTTCTCTTTCTTTCTTTCTTTCTTTCTTTCTTTCTTTCTTTCTTTCTTTCTTTCTTTCTTTCTTTCTTTCTTTCTTTCTTTCTTTCTTTCTTTCTTTCTATCATCTTAAACATTATGCTAAAATGGCATGTTTCTAACAAAGTCATAATAAAACCCACTGGGAAATTATAGTCTATTTGGAAATATTGTACACAGAACAAAGTAAGTTATATAATCTGTATTACTCTGGCTCATGGAATATATCTCTTATGATATGTTCTCAAGGTTGACTCAGTCTTCCATCCTTCTGAGGTCAGCAAAATGAGGACCCAGATTGTTGAGGGCAATATGCTGAATCTGTAAACTGTTTAGAGAGGGCTGTAAAGCACTGTGATGTGGTATATACAGTAAGTCTAAGTACTATTGTTATTGCTATGTTGGATTGCAGCCTCTATTTTTTTTCTATTGTATTACATTTGCATTAAAACTTCGACATAAATGGATTCTTCTCTATCTGACTGGCAAATCTACACTTGCTATATTATGGAGAGCTAGAATAATAGAATTGGAAATGACCTTGGAGGTCTTCTAGTCCATCCCCCTGCCCATAGCAGAAGATCCTATACTATACCAGACAAATGGCTGTCCAGTCTCTTCTTAAAAAACTTCTAGTAATAGAACACCCATGATGTCTGGAAACAAGTCATTCCACTGATTAATTGTTATCCCTGTCAGAAAGTTTCTCCTTAATTCTAGGTTGGATCTCTCTTTAATGATTTTCCACCTGATACTTCTTGTCCTGCCTTCAGGTGCTTTGGAGAATAAGTTGACTTCCTCTTCTCTCTGGCAGCTTCTCAAGTACTGAAAGACTGCTATCGTATCACCTCTAGCTCTTTTCTTTGTTAGACTATACTTACCTAGTTTCCTCAGGTCATCATATGGTTTAGCCTCCAGAGCTTTTATCATCTTTAGTGTTCTTCTCTGCACTCTTGCACTCTTTCTAGGATCTCAATCTTTTTTGTGTGTCATGGTGACCAGAATTGGACACAGTATTTAATGTGTGGCCTCACTAGTGCAGTATAGAGTGATACAATCACTTCACATGTTCTGCACCTAGCCCTCTGTTTATGCAGTCTAGGACTGAATTAGCTTTTTTGACAGCTGCAGCACATGGCACAGCAAAAGAACATGAAGAATTTGCACAGATGCAATCACATGAAGACTAGAGTGTGTACTCAACATAAGCTAACATATGGTCTTTGGGTGATCCCAAGTTATAAAAAGTGAAGAATTTTGAGAGATGCCACTATGAACTGTCTTTGTCTTTTGCCTAGGCAAAATATACACTCATTATCTCTGGAGTATTTGCAAGCACTCTAATGCAATAGTCAGGTCTCTTTACTCCTGGCATCATTCCCAGAGAAATACCATTAAGAAAGCAATTCCAAAGTAGCTCTAGTAAACTCAAGGTCAAATTACATGCACACATAGAATTGAACCCTTGATCTATACTTGGATCAAAGTACATGAAAAGGAAAATGTCAACATTGTCTTTTCCAGTAATGATTCTCCTCTCATAATCTGTCTCTGCCTGCCTGCCTGCCTGCCTGCCTGCCTGCCTGCCTGCCTGCCTGCCTGCCTACCTACCTTGCTCTACATGGTAATTAATTGTAGAATAATTATAGTTATAGAATAAAAAATAATGGATAAAGTATGTTCTTTATGTATTATATGGTGTAATTCAGAAAATATCCAGATATTTTGTTCCCTATGAGAAGATTTCTAGTATATAAAACTTATATATTTTCCTCCTGTGACCCTACAGTCTGGCTTGCTGTATAAGCTTAATCAATGCAGTATGTTAAATGAACTCTCTTGCTTTAGAAAAACAACATTCTGCTCATAATTAAATCTGAAATTTTCATACTGCTTGAGGATGATCACTAAGATATGCAACAGCAATAAGCCATGAACAGTTTTGAATTCAAGGGCAAATATAGAAGATTTTTCTGTATTGGCAAAGATCAATTGGGGCCAAGATTAGCATAATTTCAGCACCAGGTAAGGATTTTTCTATTTTCCTAAGCTTTTTAATTTTATTGTAATTCACGTTATTTTAATTTTTTAGTAACTGCTGTGCCGCTGCTTAATTTATGTAGTGCTATTATTTTATATTTTATTTTATCATACATGTTTTTATTCAGATTATATTTTTGGTATACTTTATTGTAAAGAAAAAATTCATCAATTTGGAAAAGAAAGAAAGGAAGGAAGGAAGGAAGGAAGGAAGGAAGGAAGGAAGGAAGAAAAAGGAAGGAAGGAAGGAAGGAAGAAAAAGGAAGGAAGGAAGGAAGGAAGGAAGGAAGGAAGAAAGAAAGAAAGAAAGAAAGAAAGAAAGAAAGAAAGAAAGAAAGAAAGAAAGAAAGAAAGAAAGAAAGAAAGAAAGAAAGAAAGAAAGAAAGAAAGAAAGAAAGAAAGAAAGAAAGAAAGAAAGAAAGAAAGATGCATTTAACACTGTGAGGAACGCCGTAAAGCACTTTCATCTTTTCCTGATTTTTCTTCCCTGCGATTGCCAAAAAGACTCTTTAAGATTTTTTTTTCAGGTTAAGAAAATCAAGCCTTTTCTGCCAGCTATCATCTATAAAGTATATAAAGTAGAATGGAATGGAATGGAATGAAATGGAACAAAGCTGTTACAGAATCTAGTAGTTCTGCTATAAATGCTTCAAAACCTCCTCCCAGAGGGGAGCAACAGAAACAGACCATGAAGTGGGTGTGTGGGGTCTTTAACAACAAAGATGATTAGGGGACTGAAGGCTAAAACATATAAAGAACAGTTGCTGGAATTGTCTAGTTTAATGAAAAGAAGGGCTAGGGGTGACATGATAGCAGTGTTCCAATATCTCAGGGGTTGCCACAAAGAAGAGGGAGTCATGCTATTCTCCAAATCACCTGAAGGCAAGACAAGAAGCAATGGATGGAAAATAATCAAAGAGAGAAGCAACCTAGAACTAAGGACAAATTTCCTGACAGTTAGAACAATCAATCAGTGGAACAACTTGACTCCAGAAGCTGTGAATGCTCAAACACTGGAAGTTTTTAAGAAGAGACTGGACAGCCATTTATCTGAAATGGTATAGGGTTTTATGCCTCAGCAGGGGGTTGGACTAGATGATCTCCAAGGTCCCTTCAAACATCATCATCATCATCATCATCATCATCACCACTACCACCACCATGATGATGATGATGATGATGATGATGATGGATCATCGCACAGTCAGCCAGATGTTCAAACTGGATTTGGCATTTTGTCTACCTATCGAGTCCTTACCAAGGACCTGGGATAGGCAGATGTGGATGTTTGATGGTATTACAGATATTGTCACAGGATGGAAGCAGTTCCTAGTAAGGCCGCCTTTTGCAATTGACTAATGGCAAATTTTTCAATGCCAATGGTGTTCAAGTGGTGCTCCAGTTGTTTTGAGATTGCACCCAAGGCGCCTATTACTATTGGTACTACCCTTGCTTGCCTTTGCCACAGTCTTTCTATTTCTATTTGTAGGTCTTTGCATTTTGTTATCTTCTCCAGTTCTGTCTCGTCTATTCTGCTGTCTCCAGGCACTGCCACGTCCACTATCCAGACTTTTTTGTCTTTCTTATCGACAATTGTTAACTCCGGGGTGTTATGTTGCAGGTGCTTGTCTGTTTGAATTCTGAAGTCCCAGAGCAGTTTAACTTTATCATTTTCTATGACTTTCTCTATTTTATGATCCCACCAGTTCTTGCTTACAGGCAAATTATATTTCTTGCAGATCTTCCAATGCATCATTGTTGCTACTTTGTCATGCCGCTGCTTGTAGTCAGTCTGTGCGATCTTCTTGCAGCAGCTTACCAGGTGGTCCACTGTTTCTTCAGCGTCTTTGCATAGGCGGCACTTACTGCCTGTTGCTGTCTTCTCAATTTTGACTTTATATGCATTTGTCCTTAAGGCTTGGTCTTGTGCAGCCAGAATTAGTCCCTCGGTCTCTTTCTTCAATTTTCCTGCTCTTAGCCATTGCCAGGTCTTGTTATTATCTGCTTTCCCAGCTATTTTTTTAATGTACTGGCCATGTAGTGCTTTGTCTTCCCGTGCCTCTATTCTGTTCTTCATTTGGTCTTTCTTGTAGGCCAGTTTGGTCTCTCCAGTAGTCAGTAAGCCTTCCTGATATACTAATTTCAGTGCATCTTCATCACTGTCCTTCAGATATTCTTCCAAAGCCATTTTTCTTCTTCAACCATCTGATGTACTTGCAGCATTCCACGTCTACTTATTTGCCTTGGTAGATAAAGTCTGTCAATGTCACTGCGTGGATGAAGGGCATGATTCATTGTCATTATTTTTCTGGTCTTCCTATCCATTGCTTTTAGTTCTGCTTGAGTCCAGTCCACTATTCCAGCTGTGTATCTAATGACTGGAATCGCCCAGGTGTTGATTGCCTTTATGGTATTTCCTCTATTGAGTTTGGACTTTAAGATCTTCTTCACTCTCTTAATGTATTCACCTCTAATCTTTTTCTTGACTTCAGTGTGCTTGATGTTGTCAGCTTGAAGGATACCCAAGTATTTGTAATAATCTTCCTCATCCAGACTCTTAATGTTATTTTCGTGGGGCATCTTGATTCCTTCAGTTTTGACTATTTTTCCTTGTTTAATAGTAAGTGTGGCACATTTGTCCAAGCCAAACTCCATTGCAATATCTTGGCTATATATACGGACAGTGTTGAGCAGCGATTCTATTTCAGATGATGTTTTTCCATACAGCTTCAGATCATCCATATAAAGGAGATGGGATAGTCTGGCAGATGTCTTTGATGTTTGATAGCCATGTCCTGAGTTATTCAGTATTGTTGACAGAGGAAACAGTGTAATAACAAATAGTAATGGTGATAATGAATCTCCTTGAAATATTCCTCTCTTGATGTTCACCTCTCCCAGTCTCTCACCATTGATCTGCAACTGTGTCTTCCATTGTGCTATCGATCTTTGCACAAATTTTCTGATGTTTCTACTGACTCCTGTTATTTCTAGGCACTTGATTATCCAGTCATGTGGCAGAGAGTCAAGTGCCTTTTTGTAGTCAATCCATGCCACATTCAGGTTGGTCTTCCTTTTTTTGCAGTTTTCCAATATCATTTTGTCTATTAGGAGTTGATCTTTTGTTCCTCTGCTATTGGGGCGGTTTCCTTTCTGCTCCGGTGGAAAGAGATTGTTTTCAACTAGATGCTGTTGTACTGCATCAGCTACCACACCAGTTAGCAATTTGAAAGTTGTTGTTGTTGTTGTTGTTGTTGTTGTTGTTGTTGTTGTTGTTGTTGTTATTATTATTATTATTACTACTACTACTACTACTACTACTACTACTACTACTACTACTACTACTACTACTACAATGCTTTGAGCTCTAAGCACATAGTGCTTATAAGCAGTAGCCTGAATAATGGGAATCAAGCTTCCTATAATCTTCTCAGCTGTCCTTACCACTCTCTGTATAGACTATTTATCTGAGACATTGCTACCACCAAACCAAACAGTGATGCAGTTTGTTAAAATGCTCCCAATCATATTTCTGTAAAGTGGCCAGGACAGAAGGAGTAAAGTATATAACACATATCTTGGTGTCCCTGCTGATACTTCTATACCATGGTACTGTATATATTTTTTTATCAAACTAATTAGAACTCCTGAACATTTATTGATAATACTTGCCATTTGCAACTTAGTGCTATTAGACCAGAGGAAGACTCACCAGTAATTATAAGAAGGTGAGTACCAGAATAGTTACAATTCTCACTTGCTAAGAATGCTTGAGTTTTTTAAAAAAGTACATATTCAGCTCATTAATTTAATGGAATCCTGGCCAGGAGGATTATTATAAAATACTTTTAATTGTAACTAGGTGATATCACTATAAATTGTAGGGAATATTTATGCTAATTGGTTTAATACTAAATTGTAAAAGTTTAATATCACAAATTATATAATTGAAATAAAAGCCATGCCTACTACATAATGCTACATAACTATATCTATTTCATTGGTGGGACGCTTGATTTTATTTGGAATTATTTGACTTATAAATTTAGAAGAACTTTACTGGCAGTTAGAATTTGTTAATTCTAAGATGTGCCTCATTTTTAATTTCACAACAGTGCAGTTTAAATGTGCAATAAATGACAAAATGGGACAAAACTACTTGCTTAGAAGCCACTTACATTCATCATTTCTTCCTTGAACCAGAGTTTAATTCAGTGCAGAAGACAATAGTGCTGCAGTGAAAAAAGAAGGGCTGCTGGAGGTTCATTCTATGCTTTGTAATAAAAACTTGATTTTATCATTAAAACTTTAAAATTCTTCCTGAAGAAAGTGCTTTTTTGTTGTTGCCATGTTCTTGCTATAGATTTATAAATGATAAACTGTAATATGTAATGCAATTGTGATTAATTCTGAAAAGATTCCTAGTCATTTCAAAGCTGTATAATGATAATAAATGCAGATAAGAAGTCTAAAAGTGGCCCTATATGTCATTTACAAAGCTTTGTGAGAGCTAATGAGGCACAAATAAAGTCTATAAAGCCTCATAGCTATCAGGCTGTCCCTTCACTCTTCCTCTGGCAGTGTAAATAATAAAATCAAGTCAAATCTGAGTCTTCATGAGTCTACAGAGATAGTCATACAGTGGCATCCTCCTGTACTGAGATCTTTTTCAACTTTCTAGTTTAGTCTACAGTCCTGATATTCCTTTAAGTGCTAAATCCTGTGCTCTTAGATTCTCAAACCTGACAAGGTCATGTAGAATGAAATAAAAACAAGTTAAAGCCTTAATACATTCTTTGACTATTTGGGGCAGTTTCTCTACAATTGTCTTATCTGAAATGTGAGATGGCTTCAGATTTGTTTGTTTGTTTGCTTGCTTGCTTGATTTCTACATCTATCAATTGCCCTCCCCTTTTTTCATGATGAATATGTAAGTTCCACTTTCCTCAACCAAATATCTCCCAGGTAATGATGGCATTCTTTTGTGTTGTTGCTGTTGTTGTTTTCCTTCAGACTCTGAAAAGTATATACTCCCCCCCCCTATGTCTCCCAAAAGTAGAGGGCTAAGTTATCTATGCACCTCTTGATATTCTTGAAGCTCAACTCCCAGAAATCAAATCAAACCACATAAATTATTTATTATCTTTTCTAGCAATATTAATATTAAATGTTACCCACTCTTCTCAGAAAAAGGACTAGAAGCATTGTCTCTATTTCTTCCTCCTTCCAATGATGCTTGCTTGCTCATTAATTTCATAAAAAAGACATACACTTAAGCGGTGTGATTATCATTTCACACCACTACAATTTTCTTTCTAATTTTTTTTTCTCAAGTTCTGTTTTAGACTGCTGACTTTTATTTATCATTTGACTTCACAAACTGCCTTGCAATTTCTGAAATCCTCCATCTAATTCTTCATTACCTCTTGCCATTTAAGATTAAGCTTCACTGAAATACTTGAAAATATTTCAGTTCAATGAATGATAGATAATGTTTTCATTACTTAGACATCCATTCTTTTGATGTAGCATTATGCAATCACAATAGTTTAAAATCAAAGGTATACTGCACTTTCATAATCACTTCTTCTCCAACTAGCAACACTGAAAGATAACACTAGAAGACACATACATAATGGACAGATATGGTACTGTATATTTCTCAAATTACAGAGAAAGAGAACCATTTTCCAGTTCTCCATTCTTCTGGTTCTCGTTCTCCAGTCTGTTATGTTGGTCAACAGCAGAATAGGGGCGGGGGGGGAGGTGGAAAATGTCAAGTTGATGGTTATAACCTTCAATCCAAGCTCTATCTCCGTGGTGGTGAACCTATGGCACGGGTGCCACAGGTGGCACGCAAAGCTCTCTCTGTGGGCACATGCGCCGTCACCCCAGTCCTAGGCCTTCAGCTGGGTTTTATAAAACCTTTTCGCTTTAGGCCTCCGCTGCCGTGTGCAAAAAAAAAAAGGTTCAATCAATCAATCAATTTCAACTTCTCGCAAAAAAAAGATCTCGCAAAGTTGGAATTGATTGATTGAACTTTTTAGTCCCACCCAGTCTGCCGTTACCACTGCAGCCACACCCACTCATTGGGCCACGCCCTCCCAATTGGCGACACCCACCCAATGGGCCACGCCCACCCGGCACCCGCCGATACATAAGTGGCTTTTGGATTGCAGTTTGGGCACTCGGTCTCCAAAAGGTTCGCCATCACTGCTCTATCTCTTTTTATGTGCATGCAATGTTGGCACACATACAAATGAGGCAAGACTTCAATTGCATGGTCTGATTGTCATTTGGGGGTTTTGATACACTTTTCTCCTTCTCCTATGAATTCTGTTTTATGAAATTGAAATTAAACTGGACATGATTCTAGGTAAGCTCACCTGATTGGAAGAAGTATGTCCTATGTTTATCTGTTATGTTTCAAAAAGTTCAGCAGCTGGTGATTTCGTGGTGTTCATTCCCTAATTGTATGAATCCTAAGTTACTAAGTATGAAGTGATCATAATTGAGGATGGGAATGAAAATCAAGATATAGATTTGTTTGGAATATGCTCTCTCTTCAGAACAGCCATCTCTTCCCATGTGCTGCTGTCTTAGTACTGTATGCTGTTCGAGTAGAAGCATGCCAAAGGCTTTCTCTGTAGTGTAGCCTTTCATGTGGAATTATTTTCCTCTTAATTTTTAGTTCATCAGCAAAATGAAATATTTCTCTTTAAACAAGTATTGTTTTGCTTAATTTAATTTATTCATTGTTAGTTTTGGTTGTGTTTTTGTCTCTGCAGCTGGTTTAAATATATGTTAACTATTAGTTATTGTTATTTTTATGTTATTTAAGTTCTACATAAAGTAAAAAAGAAGTATTTCTGTCAGCCTTTTACATTTCCCAATTAGAAGTATTTACTGTTCTTTTTTAAAAATTTCTGAAGGAAGGTGGAACACATTAAAGAATTAGTATGTCAGTTTTACTGAAGTGAAAGGCTAAGATAAAGAAAATTGGGTTCAAATCTTTGCTGAGCCCTGATTTAGTGTACAAACACAGTCTTCTCTGCAGAATTTGATTAACCAGAATGTACACCTGACCCTTTGTTACAGTTTGTTACTTGGTCAAAGCTTCTATTATTTCTGCAGAACAGATTAAAGCTTTTTTAAGTGAACTATATACATGTAGTATTATGTGGAGCATTATAATTCATTACAGTTAACACAATATTGGAATTAAAGGAAACCTGGATATATTTTTCATTTAAAAATACATGCCTGCTCAGTTGAAACAGAATATCTAGTGTGTATTATTAAACTGTATGAACACCTTCTCTGCAGGAAAGGAATTCTTTTTTCTGTATGGGTGTAATTTTCTGCATGTGGAAATTAATTTGTGGGAACAGAAAGATGGCTTTGGCCTGCAGAATCTAAAATGGAGGGTCTTAGGCAGATACATGAGCAGTGGAATTAATATTGAGTAGGTTATATTGTGGTTCAAGAAAAAATATTTGGGAAAACGAGTGCAGATTTATATGTTCTTTCTTTTAGTGTGTATAAGTACTTCAATTTGTCAGCCTAGTTGTCAAGTATGTCAGTTGAGTATATGGCCATGTTATTAGTTTTGGAGTCTACAGTAGTGGTCCAAATTGAAATATTAATAATACTATAAATTATTTCTCAGAAATGTTAGCTGTCTGTAAAGCAGAAGTGAGATATAAGGATCATCTGGTGAATGAAATTTAGCTTCTAAACACAAATATAAGGCCTCAGTTCACTTTCATTAGATTCACCACAGCTATCTCTTTTGAGAGCTGGTATATAATTTTTTTATCTCTTGGTTTGAATGATTTGGGGGATTCTAAGTATCTGGGTTTTTACGTCAGGGTAAAAACCAGGACACTGAATTCTACTCTTACCTAAGGTACAAGCCAGTTGGGGGACTTTAGGCCAGTCATTCTCTATCAGACCTAGGAAGATGGCAATAACAAACCACTTCTGAAAATCTTGCCAAGAAAATTGCCGGGGCTAGTCCATAGAGTTGACAAACACCAAAAAATAAATTTAAAAGAAGCCATATAAAAGTGAACCTTTTCAGACTGCAGGTGACCCTCTTGTATTGTTAAGATGAACCTCTTCAGAATTGGAATGAATGCAATAGGACTGTGTAATGTTTGTGTAACAGTCTATCCAATCTTTTGTTGTTGTTTGCCTTATTATAATGTCAGAGGTTTATTATTGTAAGGATTCATGCCCTCATTTTCCCATTGGCCCTGAAAAGAAAGTAATAAAAGAAAGAAAGAAATCCAGGATTTTAGTTGACAGAGGCTGGTAGTGTGATTGCAGCTGATACATTATTCCCTGATGTAAATGAAGATGAAGGTAAAGAGTGGAATGAATGGTGCAATGGTCTCCTTAAGTTCAAGTCTATTCAAGATTAATAGACTGTCAATCAGATCTCCTCAAACTGCAGTTGGTATACTGGATACACATTTCATTGCTCAAAAGACAGCAGTATCTGTGTGAGAGACTTTCAAAGATATTTTTCTGTTTTAAAATATTTATTGTTTGGTTGTATTTTTTTTCTTTTTAATAAATGAAACTTCCCACAATTTGTGAACTCTAAACTCTAGTACCTAAACTCTAGTAACTAAAAGGATGAGTTGCTATCAAATAATAAATGTATTATTTATAGGTTGGATGCCTAACTGACCTCATTAAAGAAAACACAAAATGTGAAGAACAGTTTAGAGTTTTGTCCACATTGGTGCATATTTGTGGTCAGCTGTATGTATACAGTATCTACTTTGGAAATGTTACTAATATATCGATACAAGCTTTGATGGAAGAAATGCATAGCTTGGTTCACATTCATAACCAATACAATCTAGAAGACCAATGAAATATGCTAGAATTCTGAAGAGCACATTATTTATAAGGGCTTAAAGATAGGTGGCACATAAATTTAATATATAAATAAATAATAAATAGATTTGCCCATTTGATTGTAGGTACAATATAAGAAGATAATGCATATGTTGATTTAAAAGTGACCCTGTGGTAATTTTTATAATGTTTAAATTTCAAATGTAATATTTTCTCCAACAATATGATATAATGGATGACAGCAGGAAAAAGGGGTGGCCATCAGGCAACCATCTTGCACTGTAAGTGATATGACATATTTTAAATAAATTAAACCTGTGAGCTGTCTCTAAAATCAGGCAGCATGTTTGAAAATATTTTCCTACTACAGCAATGAATGTCTGGATTGAGCAAAATAAGCAAAACATATAGGGAGGAGGGGACTAAAGGGAACACCAGTGGGACAAACAAGCAGTCTTGTGAATAACAAACCATGGCAAACAGAGTAAGACAAAGAGATAAATATAGTTCACATGTCCTGCTGACATTCAGAGAATCTTTGACACTATAGCACTTGAGAGACAATTGCACACCTATGCTTTCACTAGCCAGATAGCTAGTGCTATCTGCTAACCCAACATGGAATGGCCAAACTAAAACCCAAGAAAGGTCTTACTGTCCACTGGGGGAAGAAGAATGGTTTAAGTCACAAATGTTTAATTCTGGGGAGAAGAGTATCTTTAATCTAACAGCTGTGGGAGATGGGCAGTTCTTAGCAGTCAACCCTGTAAGAAAAATAGCATTATGATAAAACTTTCTAGTGAAAGTGACATGTTTTACTGACATGTTTTCCCATTCCCTTACATTTTTATTCCCTCTGCTAACATAATTTAGATATTTATAATTTAGATTTTGAACATTAAGAATTGTTGCTAGGATCTATTTAAGTACTTTATTCTGTTGTTTTTAACTGCTATAATAACTTCTTCCTAGCAATCATATTCCAAATGTCTAAGATTGACTTGCTGAATTCAACAAATAATAATTAATATAAAAAATTCATTTGTAGTAGAAGTCGGGAATTTAAATGTTAGAATCATTTAGGCTAAGCTTCATTCCATAAACATTCAATATTTGAAATTAATTCAAACTTTATTTTAAAAGTCTTCCATCTGTATTTATGACCAAAATATTTATGCATAAATATTTACTTTTGGAATCAAAATGCATAAAACATGCATATTTCTGCAAGTAGAACTGATATCATTCAACTTTCTTGTCCCCACTAGCTGTTCTTTGTGCCCATTCGATAATTCATTAATATGAATCTTTTTGTGGAGTGAGTCATTTGCCAGCATTAAGCTGTCTAATTCATTTAGCCACCTCTCTCCTAATTTTGAAATATTACTAGAAAAGAAATAAATTATTTAACATCCATTTTGTTTCCAAATCTAATATGAGTCAGAAGATTTTATCAGTTGGTTTGGATCAATTAGTATATTATCATGTGCCAGTTGTGCCTGTTACTGGACCAGAAAGCTCTGCTCACAGTCACACATGCCCCGCTCATCTCTTGAGTATATTACTATAATGCAATTTACTGGGGCTGTCCTTAAAGAGCATCTGGAATCTGAAGTTAGTATTGTAATTGTCTGGAGAATAGGTTGGGGGTTTAGCAGAAAGACATACAGCCTAGTCTGATAAATGAAATCTGAGTCCAGATGAGGAATGAGGGTGGAACAAGTATCTCAGAAAGAATCCTTCCTAGTTCTCTGGAAAATAAAGGTGAGAGGGAGGAAGTGCTTTCATTCTTGCAAAATTCTGTTACTCTAACTTTACAATAAATATAGTATTAGTAATCATGGGTTTGGTTTTCTGTCTGCAGAATCTCAAAAGTCTAACAAGTATAGGATGTGATGTCAGAGTATTTATGTGTGAGCCTTGATCAACACATATTGTACCTCTATTCAATGAGCTGCGCTAGTTGCCAGTTTACTTCTAATAAGTTTAAGGTGGTTATGACATATAAAGCCCTAAATCACATGGGACCAGGCTATTTGGGGGTGGGCCTCTCCAGAGTTACATCTATTATCCCATTAAGACCAGCAGGAGAAGTATATTATAGTCTAATCGTCACAAAAGTCATCTGGTGGGATCTAGGAAGAGACCCATTTCTGCTTTGGCATCCGCCCTCTGAAACATTATCCTCCCCAGAACTTAAATTGGTCCTATTTCTTCCAGACTTCAGGAAGGCACTGAAGAAATGGAACTGCCAGGGGAAATCCAGTGTTCCAAGATTTTTAAGGAGAGATTAGACAACAATTTGTTTGCTTGACCAGTGGGTTGGACTAGAAGACCTCCAAGGTCCCTTCCAACTCTGTTATTCATGGTGGTAGCACAGTGGTTAGAATGCAGTACTGCAGGCTACTGCTGGCTGTCATTAGTTCAGCAGTTCAAGTCTCACCGGCTCAAAGTTGACTCAGCCTTCCATCCTTCCGAGATCGGTAAAATGAGGACCCAGATTGTTGGGGGCAATATGCTGACTCTGTAAACTGCTTAGAGAGGGCTGTAAAGCACTGTGAAGAGGTATATAAATCTAAGTGCTATTGCTATTCTGTTATTTTGTTATTCTGTTATTTTATAGTAGCTGGGTAGAGCTGATGTAAGAAATAGTTCTGCTGATCTTTATTTTTTATTTTTTTTGCTTTGAATTGATTACACTGATCTTATTTGATATAGTTTTAACTTGTTTTATTGGATTGATTTTTATTTGTTCTAAGCCACCCAAAGTTGCATAGATGAGATGAGCAGCAGTACAAACAAAATAAATTATTATTATATAAACAATAACAGTCATAGCTGTCAGTCCTTTAGTTAGTGTTGTCTTCATAAGCATTGAGTTCTTTCCAAGAACCTAGTATGCCATAATGCTTTGGCATAATATATGTGTGGATCCAAGCAGAGGGAATTTTTGTAATTGGCATTGACAAGTTTAAAATGTAATTGGTTAAGAACACATTCAAAGAGTGAGAAAAATACTAAACACAAAATTAAATGGTGGAAGCACTATCATTTATAGTTCCTAATTCTGCTTTCCTAAATTATTCCAGATTCTGAGAAAGGAAGGAAGGAAGGAAAGACCCATTGCTGTTTGGAACTAAGTCATTACATATGTTTATTGCCCTATTTTTAGCTCATGGATATTTTTTGATTACTAATTCTTCAATTTCCTGCTAATTCTTCAATTATCTTCAACACTAACTTCCCAAGTTTAAATCTGACTTTTTTTCCCTACTAAAATGAAAATCAGCAGTCAAAAGCTGACTTTTGTAGAAGGACAGATATAGTTGTCCTTTTAATAAAATGTGTTAGTCTGAAAGGTGCTACCAGATGCCTTCTGATTTAAGATGGAACCAGTAATTGAAATTCACCATCAAATCTGTGTTTATGAGCTGGAAAAGTCATCACTTTTCCTGCTTTTATTTTGCAGATTGTTGGTGACAAGTTTAATAATAAAATGAAATTATTTTCTATTCTTTACTCTTTAGTCTATAGAAATGCCTCAAGGAGCTATTACAAATTAATCTTCTTTGTAATCCCCTTGCAGAAGACAATATAGTACTTCTATGATTACTTTTGCTACAAAAACAACTAGAAATATGTCTCGGTCTGTCTGTCTTTCTCGTCTTCTCCTCTCCCCCCATTTATTTTTCTCAGTATCTGGAGAATATTAATGGGAAAATGTCTGTGCTATTCATTTTTTTCTGAGAATAGAGAGATACAAATTTATTAGTTCTGAAATCATAGTGGCTCTGGGATTCATTCACCCTAATTGCCTGATTTTTGTGCATTTAAATTCTCAATTATGGTGACGATGCCTATTAATATAACTTTCTTGCAGTGTGTTTCTTGGGAAATGTAAAAGAAAATGGTTGTATATCATCATATTACATACCTGTTCAGAATTCCCAGGTCTTTACCAATTTTTGGTGTTGTGTTTGTTACAGACTATTAAGAAAAGAGAAAGAAAAAATAGATAATAGGTATTTTATGTTTTAGATGAAAATGAGTTACACAGAGAGAGAGAGAGAGAGAGTGAACTCACATGAGAACATTGTTACATATTATGATGTCATATGAAAAGGGTATGTTCCAGACAATGAGAAATAAGAATCAGAGCTTTTCATATTGGGTTTAATATTTCCTTCTTCTCTTAATGGCTTTTCAATAGATTTTGGATTTCTACCGTTTCTTTTTTAGTCTTCCAAAATAGTTTATTTTCAATATGTATATCATTATTTCTATAGGAACAATATATTATTAAATTAATGCTTGGGGTAAAATACTGAGTTATTGTCCTCCTTACTTTAGTATTTGGATCATTAGTAATGCATAATAAGCCTAGTCATAGCTCAGTTGTTTCTATGATTTTATTTGCTTGAGTTCTTGCTCATTTTTGGCTTTAATGTTACATAAACTCATTAATTAAATTGGGTTTTTCTTTGCCCCACTCACTAGCAAGTTGGCATTAATGACTTACACAAACTCATTATATATTTTTTCCCAACTCACCACCAAGTTGGCATTAATGAGTTACACAAACACAACTACCCATCAAGATTCCAGTAGCTTTGTTCGAGTTCTGACACTAACGGATGGGTGTGTCAAATGAAGAACACAGCCACCTGGATGTAGTTCTGCTTGGAAGAATTTTATATCTGTTTACAATTCATTCAATTATAATTGGCAGTTCTGTCATCATTTCTTCATCAGTTCTGGAGTGTATTGTTATAACTGAATACATATAATAGCTGTCACTTTTCTTTTCTCAGTGTACAGTTCTATTTGTTATTTTCCTCTGCTTTTAGTAACTTAAGGCATGTCACTTATATTGCATGTGCATTGACAGGTTTTTGACTGATGCACAAATTAATTCAAAGGAAAAGAAAGGCAAAAAAATGATTCCTTTTCCTTGACACTTTTTTTTTATTTTTGCATGCTGCCTTCGATAGGTTTTAAAATGCTGTTCACATATTTAAATGCATATTTACATGAAGAGAAATTTGCTACATGAGAAATGAATTGCTCATGCTTTTTGTTCTTCAATTGGTTTTTGGCTATACAGGAAAGATAGAGTCACTTAAAAAGCCATCTTAACCCCCCCCCCTTATATTTATGGGTATTAGCAAGAATACTTAAAGTGCCAGCATTTTATAACATAAAATGCTACAACTATATAATCACATAAAATTATATTTTGTAATAATATCAACTGAGGAATGCAAAATGTGGATCCAGAGATTTGGAATACAGTATGTTCAAATCCTAATGTCATAGAGATGACATTAACGTTTGATATAGTAAAAGGTCACAGATATCAATCATTATTTCTTAGCGGGATCTGTAACTTAAGAGACTGCTATTATTTAAGAAGACAGGGACTTATCATCTGTTCCAAAAGAAGGGAATAGACAAGGTTTTCCTTCAAGCTAAAGCAGAACAGTAATCTCTTGAGTATACTCTACCTCAAGATTTTCTGCCAAAAATAGGAAGTTAGATTTGAATCTTAAAAGACAAAATTTATTTAATTCTATGGCACATTCCCCCTAGCCAGCTTTACCTATTGTGAAGACATCTCACTAGCCATTTCCAGATAACATTTCAATCCACTCCCTTAATCTCACCTTTATGTATAGCTGAGGCCCTACAAATATGGATTTTGATGGTCTTTTGTGCTGTATTCCTTCCTATGCTGGTATAGTCATGCATTTGCAGACTTATACATCTGTACAAAGTATCACAAATATTAGCACTTCATCAGCCTTTACTCAGGTCTGTGCATTGTTACGGAAACAGGCCTATAACATCTCAAATGTTAGTTAGTACTATCCGAAGATCTTGGAATGAGGAGCTTGTATATCACAAAATAACCCTGATCTTCCTGTATTACAGCTCTGATTAAGAATTATAATAGTACAGGGGTGTCAAACTCGATTTCATTGAGGGCTGCATCAGGGTTGTGGTTGACCTTGAGGGGCTGGGGTGGGCGTGGCCAGGGTGGGCATGGCCATCTCAATGTCACTCATGTTTGGGGGCACATGTGGTGGCCCAGATGGGGCTGGGGTGATCTATTGTCTCCAGCCAAAGAAGGCAAGACCAGGGCGAGCACCATACCCTTGTCCACCAGAGGAGCCTTGCTGTCCCTCTCAGGCCATGTAGAGGACCCCCAGTGATGCAGGCTGCCCTGAGCCCTGGGCAGTGGAGGGCAAGCACCCAGTCCAGCCTTTCCCAAGGGAGTGCCCAGCTGCGCTTACCTCCTCCTCAAGGCTGCTGCTGATTGGCTCGCTCTCCTTGGCCAAGTTGCTCATGGTGTGTGCGGGAGGGCAAAATGTGTGGGTCAGAGAGAGACCCACTCCCTCTCCCTGTGAGGAGACCCGGCTTTGTAATCAAAGCATCCTCAATTATAGGATGGGAGACCACCAGGAGAGTTAGGAGGAGAGGTCAAGGGGATGGCGAAAGGGCAGCAGGGCTTCTCATGGCCAAGTGCTAAGGCAGGACTTCCCTCAGACCCTTCCTCCCTCTCATTATAACCTTCCTTCCTTCCTTCCTTTCCTTCCTTCCTTCCCCTTTTTCTTCTTTTTCCTTCCCTCTTCTTTCTCCTTTCCTCCTTCCTTTGCCTCTTCTTTTTGTTTGTCTTTCCTCTTTCCCTTTCTCCTTTCCTGTCCCTTCTTGGATGCTCAAATGCAAAAGGGGAAACATTTCTCAATGCCTCCTTGCCTTGTGATCAAATGCCACTTTTGCTAGTAGTCTGTGGCCACTTAAAAGACTGAGAACAAACCAGGCTCAGTTTATCCTGTGCTTGCATTTAGTGGGGGCATCTACAGACAACAGTACAGCAAAACTATCAAAATGGTGGCTGTGATAGTTGATCAGAGCTCCTTTGTTTTTTTATGTGCAACAGCTTTAGCATTTAGGAACAGAGGTAAGTTTTCTATTAATACATAATCCTTAAAAGGGCTCTCCTGTAGGGACCCTGCCATGGTCTAATACAGACTGGAAATATAGCAAAGGAAAATATTTTTCCCCACTCTGCTTTGTCCTGTTTTCCCCACTGGAAATGACTGTTTGCAACACACAAGGAAGGGATACTTTCCTAAGAGTTCACAATTCAAGAATACCAATGTTAACTTGGATTGCCAATAAAGTCCTGTCTGTGACAAAAGAGAACACAAAATTGATTTCTCCTTTGAGCCCAAGTCTCAATGGATCCAGTATTGAAGCAGAACTGTGTGAACTGGGGCATCTCCAACCAAGTTGCCTTTCTTTCTTTCTTTCTTTCTTTCTTTCTTTCTTTCTTTCTTTCTTTCTTTCTTTCTTTCTTTCTTTCTTTCTTTCTTTCTTTCTTTCTTTCTTTCTTTCTTTCTTTCTTTCTTTCTTTCTTTCTTTCTTTCTTTCTTTCTCTTTCGTACCCCTCTCCCTCCTTCCCTCCCTTTTTTCCCACCCTCCCACCCACCCTCCCTCCTCCGTTCCTTCCCTGGTCCTCCCTTCCTTCCTTCCCTCCCTCCCTCACTCCCTCCCTCTCTCTCTCCCTCTCTCCCTCCCTCCCTCCCTCCTCCCTTTTTTCCCTCCCACCCACCCTCCCATTCTCCCTACGTTCCTTCATTCCTTCCTTCTTTCCTCATTTCTTTCCCCTTCCTTCCTTCCTTCCTTCCTTCCTTCCTTCCTTCCTTCCTTCCTTCCTTCCTTCCTTCCTTCCTTCCTTCCTTCCTTCCTTCCTTCTCATTCTCATCTCTTTCCTTCTTCTGTGCTCAGGAACAGGTGATGGGAGGGGAAGAGATTGCCAGCACTGCTGGTGGCAGCATGGACATCGCTATCCCATGTGGGTGGGGCCGGTCCCAATAAAAGGCAAGCCTCGTGGCTGCGAGACTAGGTCAGTGAGGGGGCCATGGAGGTGCTGGTGGGAGGGATGGTGGTGCTGATCTACAACCTGGTTGCATCCATCAAAGCCAGAATGTGCTCAGCCTTAGATCCATGGGGTAGTCCTGGAACCAGTGGGGAGCTGCCCCGCCGCCTCTGCCCTGCCTCCTGGGTGTGTGCACAGGAGGGTGAAATCAGCCTGCAGGGCAAGAGAGCCAGCAGGGACACCAGACTCTGCTTGCTTGCCGCCTCTTGCACACGTGCCCACAGGGCGGGGCAGGGACACCTGTTGCTGGTTCCAGGGCTGCCCTGTGTATCTAAGGCTGAGCACGTTCTGGCTTTGATGGATGCAGCCAGGTTGTAGATCTGTGCCCAGTCAGCCTGGGCTGGTCCGAGGTGCCACGGGCCAGTCCTTCACTGTTTCCAGAGCAGGTCCCCAAGCCAGACACAAACACCTGGCAGGCCGAATCTGGCCCGTGGGCCTTGTGTTTGACATATCTGTAATAGTATGTGGCAATGACTTTGGGAGATGGGAGCAAGAATCACAGTTTTACAATTATCACAATGGTGTGATGAATGAAATTTAAATATGAAGGGGTGGTGGTGGTGGTGAGTAAAATGGCTCAGAAGACACCCTTCCTAGTTTTCAAGAGAATGTAAGTCGGGGATTGGAGAAGACTTTCAGACTTGCAAGGTTCTGTTAACATAACTTTACAATAAAGAAAGAGCTGGTACTCCTGGGTGTGCTTCTTGCCAGGACTACCTCACAAGGCTGACATCATTCAGTCTCAAAATTGTTGTTCCTGAAAGAATATACTCAAAAATCCTCATCTGAATTTTCTTATATAAATTATGAGTAGCCATAGATTTAGATGTCAGGAGATGGAGCCAACAATGATATTATTATTATATTCACTGATAATGAGTACATATTAACAATTTCTGACACACATAAATGTTATGTGGAACTTTTGTAGACTTCTGCAAAATTGTATTCATTGAGCACCCATTTTCTCTTTGCTGAGAACTATAGAAGATGTTTTATTGGATTAGGATTGAGAGCATGAAAACAGAACACAAAATCCCAGAAGCTGAAGTCCCAATTTTGGTTTATATTTTAAATGTGAAACAATTTACCATTTCAGTAACAGGCAGAATTTTCTCCTAGATATCTTCTGTTATGTTTTGCTTTTTTTGAAATGTTCAATAAATTCTGAAGAGTTGGGGATTAAAAAATCTTGGCTTAGTCTATCCACCTCCCAAATATTTGTCCTACAAAACTGAAAGAACTGTGACATTGTCTGAAGCCAAAGTAAGATTTTCACAGCATTAATAACTGTGTAACATAGGGAACTTGAACACGGATAGCTTGCATCATGAAAGGGAATTCCCTTTCTTTCACAACTGTTAAAAGACTTGGAATTTCTGCCTGTCTTGCTTCTAGTCACTGCAGTCTGGAAGGATGGGTGGACTTTAAACCTAAATAGTAAAATCTCACCTATTACACAGATATACAGAACTTACAAAAAAGTTTGATAACATATCAGAGGCGATATAACCTCTATATTACAGAAGCCAAAAATCTATTTAGATTCTACCTATTAATTAATGGTACAATTTAAAGCATTTGGGGTTTTTTCTGATGCAAATGATTTTATCAATTATCAACAGTTCCTAAGGCAGGTATTAAGGTATCTATTTGAATGGTTTGGATAATTAGCTGATTTTAGCACATTTCAGAAACATAATCCCAAACCAAGTTCTCATGTGTTTTAATAAGACACTTCAACCTTAACAAATATGCATTTTGATGAATTTACCAACTATTCACATATAAAACAGCTATCTGTATTCCATTATTAGCTACCCCACCATCTTGAAGTCTCCTCCCTTATTGACCCAGTTGTACAACTTCCCCCAATACTCTGTGCCTTGAATGACAGATGCCAAATAATGCAAAAGGTATTGTTCTTTCATTTAACAACCATTCAAAGTCACAGTGGTATTTTAAAAAGTGAGTTATGACTGGTCCTCGTACTTATCACCATTACATTGCCCCCATGGTCACATGATCAAAATTTGAGTGATTGACAATTGACAATGTGTCTATGTTGGTTGCAGCATCTTGATTTCCATTTATGACTTTCCCAGGGGGATTCCAACAAGCAAAATCAATGAGGGAAGCCCAGATTCACTTGACACCATAAAGATTTGCTTAAGAACCACAGGAGAACGGGTTGTAAAATAGGGTGTGAGTCATTTAATGACTGCATCTCTTAGTGATGAATGTTCCAGTTGAGAGCTCCCAGTATCAAATTTGATACAATTAATTCTCAATGTACCAGAAAGTATAATGCCTCATACATGCTTGCCCAGCAATTTATATGTAGAACACAACCCTGTATGTGGATTTTAGAATAGTCTTCTTCACTAGCAGCAAGGAGGAACAATCCTTCTCCAGTTGCACTGTTGTATTTTTCTGCATAGAACTGTGCTTTGTTCATCTTGCTGGGAACATATTGTCCTGCTTTCTCAGATTGGCCTTTGTGAGATGCCAACAATTGCTCAAGTTGCATAGGTGACTGCCACCCTGGCCATCTACAAAATGATTGCCAATCACAACAGAACTGTTGCCAAAGTGATTGCCAAAAGAACTCCATCTGTTGAAAAGATGGAGTGGGGTTGTGTTTCTCTATGTAAGAAATGAGGTCCACATGCTTAAGTTGGAAACAAAAACAACTAAGTTTGACCTTTAAGACAGCAAAATCTATGCAAGTTTAGCTTTCTGCTGGTTTACAAGTGGGAGACAAGTGAGCTATGGAAATAGCTCTAAGGCTAGGATAAAACTGAGTAGACCTGTAACAATCTTTGTCAGTAGAAAGACTGAAGTAATACAAAGACTGGAAACAATATTGCAATAAAGAACCAGGATGCTGTGTCCTTAAAAGTAACACCTGAGAGAAAATAGAGATAGAACATTAAAATACTTCAGATACTTATTTTAGCATTTTCTTTTTTGAATCAAAACATTGCTTTGATACCATAGGGACACCATAATCAGTTACCATTTGTCTGTATGAGATAGTTGACCCTTTCAGATCCTACTTATATTACATTGGCAGTTCTCAACAGATGTGTCCATTGTATGAGCTATAGTAGTTCTCAAGAAACAAACGACATTCTCAATTGTATAGACAGACAACCAGTTGCACATGTGTTTTTTAAAATAAGAGAACTCAGAACAAGCTATTAATCAGAGAGGTATACAGCTCAGTCTGGACTGCTTGACAATTTTATTTTTTTTCCCAGACACTTCCAACTAGAAGGAAATAAATCTGACTTAGAATTCCTATTAAATGCCTTTGTTTGGTATTCAGTCTTTTCAACATGTTTTCAAGCCAATATTTTCAACACAAATCAAACTTGTTTAGACTCTTGCAACATATCTACACTATAAAAAATATCTATATTGCTTCCTGCAAATCCTAACTCAGCATTATTTCAACTCTCTAATGCCAAAAGAAAAATCTATGTGTTAAAATACCACCACACATATTCCTCTCTTAGATGCTTAGTTCTTGTTTTTTTTTTTTAAAGTCATAGGATAACAAATGGAGTTTGGAAGGTGCATGTATTATTGATTATCCAAAAGCACCAAGGATTGATGTAGAATCTAGGACAGTGGCTCCCAACCTTTTCTATACCCTGCACCCCTAGAACGCTTCTGATATATTCTCACACCCCTTACAAAAATTGGAAATAACAGCAACGAATTATGCATATACACTATAATTTTGAAAACCCAAGTTTTTGCACCCCCTGGAATATTGACTCGCATCCCCAGTTGGGAACCCCTGATCTAGGACAAAGTAATATTCTGCTGTAAGGTTGGTGTTTTTGTTTCTAGTGCTAGTTATAGAGTCCTATGCTTTATGTTAGGAATTCCCACCTGAAGCACCATCTTCCCAAATCAGGATTCTGATTTCCAGTGAGGAATGGTAAATTAATGCCCAACATTTTTCCTCTCTCTAGATCAGGGGTGTCAAGCTGCCGGCCCGCAGGCCGGATGCATCATAGCGAAACCGTGCCCACCCCATTGCCGGAAATGGCAAAAAAGTCACGATATGTCACGACACGTCACGTGACGTTGTGAGTTTGACACCCCTGCTCTACATTGTGAAGTGGCAGGAATGTATTATGGCCAAAGAGGCATCTGGATGTGAGATATAGGCTACCAACATCTCTGTTTATTATAGAGATCTTCAGATTAGCAATAAGTACTCTGGATAGCTATTTTTTTTTATGAGTAGATAGCAGAAACTGATGTATTTGCACCTGCTTCCAATTAACTGGGAGTTGAGTGTTCTATCACACTCTGAACAGCCTTTCTTGACCTCAGGATTTGATCAAAGCTCATCTTTTTAATCACTTTAGAGCTTTTTAAAAATTGCTTTCTTAAGTTTGAAAAATCTTCAGAATTGCAAGTTTCTTCAATCCCTTTCAAAAAGAAAGGTTTTTATTTTATTTGCAATATGCAGCAAAAGAGCTATTATGGTGTAGTTTTGGGAAAATTTTTAAATATTAAGTGTTTGGATGAAATTGATTTAAAGAAGGACTATGAGGTTAATTAGAAATAACCTCATGTTTAATATTTTTTAATTTTTGCAACGTTGAATTATTAACTGGGATTAGATTAAATGGAAAGGGGGATTATATACTTACATTGTTAAAGCATTTATTTAACTGCCTCAAATTTGTCTATAATTGTTTGTTGATCTGCTATAGAGAGGGTACCAAAAACTGAGCTAGTTATTCCTCTTCCTCCATAGGTTCTTTAGTTAAATTAAGGGTGTTATGCCTCCTGTGATTATCTGGACCTGATTTTGGAGTTTGTAGAAAAATCCAGTATATAGGTAGTTGCTGATATTACAAACTATGAGGTTTATGCTATCCTCCATTATGTGCTTGGCTCTCCCCTCAGGATTTAGAAATCCTAGAAAAGACACATATATAGGTGTAGTTTCAGATCCCCTATGGGAATATTTATGTTTAAAGATCTTTAAAATGCCTAAAAGTCAACATTACTTTTTCAAGTCCTTGTCATCTGGGAAACAAGAAATTTTTGCAAGCTAGCTAGAATATACTCTGCAGTGAAGGAGTTGTAAGAAGAAATATAGTACTACTCATCTATTTTTCCACCTGCTCTCATTAAGAAGATTAATTGCAATCTGGAGCAAAATCCTGTGTTGCTGCAAGACTAACTCATCCTTAACAATTTCCATACATGTGGGGTCTTGTGCAGAATAAAAGTTTTGAATAATTGTATTTACTACTGTCCAGCTGTGCTTCCATTGAAAAATTGACAAGTTCAACTCCGTTCTCTGCAAAATTAAACCACTTATATCCTTTCCCTTTTCTAGATATATATACACATATCATTTTTTTTATTTTATCTATTAAATGTTAACTATAACAATTATTATTAATAATTTTAAAGACATGGCTTTGAAAAAAATCTGGCCTTATTTGAATTACAGTTGTTCAGGTGGCAAAGAATTACAACATATTTTAATCTTCTGATAATTATATTTATAGTTGTTTTCTTTTCCTTAAAATCTTCCTTAGAGGAGTTGAAATTTGATAAAAAAGATTATTTGTAATGCTTTAATTTCAAGCCACCTAAGTCAAGTGATATGAGATTTTCATATATTATCATGAAAAGCTTGTCTGTTATCCACCAGGAAATAGACCAATGATACAAAATTGGTTTTGAGATTATACAGACTATAATTTAGATTTTTTTTTTTGGGTGGGGGGGGAGGAAACAGCAATCTCTTAAGGATTTGTTTTAATCATGCAATTACAATATATATCATCAATATTTACCTTGTATATAGCATTCAAATATATTGACCTAGATTTTCAAAGGGCTTATACTTTATAAAATCATGTTTGTATTCTATTTTACATCTGTTTAAAAGTATTGGAAAATTTGATGTGCCTTGTGAAAAATAATATTAATGACCACGGAGAAGATACATAAATATTTCATTAAATATATATAAAAAAATATTGGCAAATTGGATATAGTGGCCTAAACAAATTGGCCACTTAATATGTTTATTGAGGCACTTTAATTGTTTGTTTGAATACCTAGAAATTAAATCATGCCAAAACAGAAGAAAGAAAGACAGTAGCCATCAAATCTATTTTTACAATTTTAGCCTCAGGTACAGAAAATTATTTCTTTTCTTTCACTGTTGTTCATTTATACTTCTCTTCTGTCTTTAGATTACACTCAGCATCCCATTGGTTCTTCATTTTCCATTTTTTCTTACATTAATTATCTGGGATAAGCTATTATTTTAAACTGTGATTGACGAATAAAAAAAATTAACCAGATTATTAAGATCAGGGTTTCCCAAACTGCAGTGTACCTCCCTTGAGGGAATACAGACAGAGGTCAGGGGAGATGTCAAGAATATTTTAGTTGTAGTGTTACAATAAATCCACCTTTTCCAAAGATTCATTGTATTATTTTCATTGTTCATTTGGGATCAGATTAGTGTTTGGAGTTTTAAAGAAAGTGTGTACATTAAGATTACACTCTAAGGAAGTGTGATGGCAAACAGTTCAGGCCTCTAGCTATAGATAAAAAGTGAAAATTGTTTTGGTTTCAAGAGCTTCAGTAAATAAATTGATAGAAGTATCATCAATATCCAATCATATACATGTGAACAGATATGCAAATATCCTTTCCTTCTTTCTTTACTATACCAGCATACTGTAGGGACAGTCCTAACATGAGGTAATATAAAGCATACACTTAGGTGCATACCATTGGGGCCGTGTGTGTAGTATTGCCTCATGAACCATCATAGCACTTCACTGTGCCTAAGATGTGATCCTATCTCCATCTCTTTTTTTGTATATATAAAAGTTTTATTAATTTTTAAAAATTACAGTCTTTAGTGCTTAGTAAGCAACATGTTGTCTGGGTTCAAATATTTAACATTAACTTTTTCAATATAAATCTATTCAATACTACGCAATCCACTATTTTTCCCCTGATCCTCCTTTCTTCTCTATAATTTTTCCATTTTCCCTTCATTACACTATTACAATTTTTGGTACGGTTAATGTATACAAAGTTAGATATAAGCATCTTCATCATATTTTACTAATATCATACAAATAATAATATCAATTCATAACTCAATAATGTCAATTCATTAATCAATATCCTGTTCTTCGTGCTCTTGTTAAAGTTTGATTTCCCATCAGTATTTGAAATATCCTTAACAGTTCTGATTTTCTTAATATTAATTACATTTATATAGATGAAAGTTTTATTCAAATCAATCCTCCTCTTATTTTCATATTTCCCATATCAAAAAAGAGGGGAAAAATACTATCTTAATTCTAAATCTTATATTAAATTCTTTAATCTTATTCAAAAGAGTATTTAAACATATAATGCCCCTCTAGAAGGTCAAGACTTCCGTTTTTTAAATCTGACTCTCGCTTTCTTTCTTTGCCAAGTCGCTTTCCAAGCCAGGGCAATTAGATCGCCCAGGAATTTTCTTTCTATTTTTGTGAAAATTGCTTGGCATGAGGAAAACAATTTAGATAGAGTATTGGGGGGGGGGGGAAATTCCACCCATTTATATTCCTTAAACAACTCCTAGTTTCTTTCTCCCTCCATTTCTCTTTTCATTTCCTGTCTCTCAAGTTGTGACATTTCCCTTAACAGTTCTATATTCCCTTTTTAAAATCTTTTTCTTTGCCATCAGATATATTTTGCAGACCTAAGTGGTAAAAGGTCTTTTGCATTTTCGTTGTTACAGCTCTGTTTCGTCTTCTGATTTCTGGATTATTTGTTCATATTTTGTAGTCATTATCTGGGAGCTTTCTAGTTGTAGATTTAATTTGGAGATTTGCTTGTTTATATTGTCTAAATTGTTTTTAATCTCATTATGATTTCTTTTTAATATCCTCTTTGCATTCAACAATTGTTCGGTGAATTAGTTGTAGCAAAGAATATATTTCTTTCTGAAAAGTGTTTGTTTTTTCTTGAGGCATCATTCCTGGAGTTTATTTTTCTGGTCTTTATATGTATCCTTTATAATCCAATATATTCCAAAGTATAGGTTAAATTCTGAAAGTAATATTTTATAGTAATCCCTTGTCTCAAGTATCCCCCAAATTGTCAGTCAGGCAAGGTTGTAATCCACAATATTCGAAGTGTTCAAAATGTTCAACCTCTCTGAAAACAGCTCAAAGGTCTGTCCCAGCCAGGCGTAGTCCAAGGTTATTTTTTTCTTTCTTTCCCACTAGCTCTTGAAGTTAAAAGTCCAAGCTCAGTAGGTATTTATAATCCAAGAAGGTCAGGATGATAAGCATGCCAACATATTTTCCTTTATTGCCAGCTGTTCTCCCAGGGTAGGAATCACCAAGCAAAGCAAATTATAGTGCTATACACAAATTCACCACTAGATGTCATTCAAAGTCCATTTTCCACTCTTAAAACAAAGGTTTGGTTTCTTATATTTCGCCTCAATGTTTTTTTTTCTTTTTTTAAAGAGAAAATCTTAACAGTTATCTCAGTTCTCAAATTTATCAAACCTGTAGCTTTATGTTACTTCCACTTCAATATTGTATGTTTCTGTCCCCCATAAAATTAAAACACCTCTTCCGTTTACATTTGGAGGTTTTTTGCTTCTTGGGAGCCTTTCCCAGGAAATTCAGTTGTAAAATAGTAAAGAAAGGATCAATATTCTCACCCAGTTCCAGACATGTTGTTTGCGATGTATTAAGTAGTGCTTTTTTCCACTTTAGTTGTCAGTAGCTAATGGTTGGCCACAGGAATGTAGCTGGTCTTTCCCCTGCCTGTTTGGAGGGCTTTCCTTGGATTGAACGGAAAGACCACCATCTTTCTGTGATTGACAAGGCACCCCTCCTCTTCATCGCTTTTTTGGGGCGATTTTAGACTATCTTTAGGGCCGCTAGCAGGGCAAATTCGGGCGCGGAAGGCAGAGTCCTGCCTTCCTGCTTCCTGTTACACCGCGACACAAACCAGAAGTCCTGTCTCCATCTCTATATGCTGATTTGTACAGAAAATCATAATGATTACTTAACAAATTATTGTTCTGAAAATCTTTTCAGACAGTTTGTATAGAACAAATGTTTAGTGGAACTGCCAGTAAGTGTTTGGAAGATCTAGGACTACATTCCTTCCCCACTGCCAATAATGACTAGAATCAGTGCTGGAAGAACATGAAGGTTCAACACAATGCCTCCACCTTCTGATCCTGTCCAGAAATAAACCATGATTGATACTATTGAAAATATTCAAATAGTACCAGAATGGATACACTGCCCTAATCCCAAGAATGCCAGATGACATCCACAACTCTATGCTTTTTAGTATTATATTCAGGCCTGAAACAAGATTGAACAAGATTCATATAATTTGGGTTGTTGAAAAGGTTTCCACTTGAAGTCAGAGTCTCCTGTGAAATTTGGACTGTGAGCTTTGCTATTGTCTTTATATGGGAGCTAGGGCATGAATCTTCTAACTATTGGAATGTTTTTTTTTCTAGTGGTACTGTAGTTTATTTGAAGAGGATTGTAAAAACAGGAACATGAAATCTACTTTTCCTGGAATAAATGCATATCATACTCATAACTTTAATTTTTCTTCCCTATTTCTCCTTATTGCTGACTGATGATTTTGAAATGCCCCAATTGTTCTAATCTCTGATAATTACTTAGTTCATCAGGTAATAATTTGTGTGGCAGGCTCCAGATTCCTTGTTTTTCTAGACTCCTGGCAACAGTTCATTTCCTGCTAATCAACTTATTATACAGTAACTATACCATGTAAAAGACTCCAAGATTCTATGGATAATATTTCAGTAGTTGTTGTCTATAAACCAAAACAGAGTTGTTCGGGGCTCCCCTAGGGGTTTAGACTATACTTCCAAACTCTGCCTTTTTACTGATCAGGCTGGTGGTTAATTCAAATTACCAATCCATGCATATGAAAAAAATCAATTATGTGGCAATATGATTTATAATATAATATAATTCCATTTTATTAATATATGTGATAAAGCATAGATATTGACTTGCCAGTAGGAATGTTATCTATTATTTTTATCTCTTTCTGTAAAAAACTGTGTATTTGATAATTTGAATCCGTCTCCCAAACAGGCAACAGGTTTTTAAATATTTCTTAGAATTCCATTGCTAATAAAGAAAAAGGTAATTGGATGTGCAGGCTGTTATATAATTAAGCTAACTGCCCATGTGATCTGCAATAATTATGCAGTTTTTCTTTATATTGCTTAGAAAGCTGCCTGTGCTTTTGAATGGCAAAAATTATTCACAATTTAAGGCAATTGTGTGTAATAATGTATACTTGATGCATAACATCAATTTCAATTTGTTTTACAAAACATCCCATCTTGTTTTTATGAGTCAGTATGAGTAAGTATCTCAAATCTGAAATCACATTGTTCAAGAACCTGGAAAAATACCCCCCCTCAGAAAAAGACGGTTTACATTTACTTACTTTGAAGGATTATTATATAAATTCCAAAAAAAAATGAAAATTTATGAATGAAAAAGAAGAAATGAAGAAATGGAAAAGATTTCCAATACTTCATGAATTAAAATTCTTTTGAACCCAGAGCCATCTTGTCAATTGCATCAATGTTGTGTTCATAATTATGGATATCAAGAAAAACTAAGGGGAAATAGGGGAGGGAGTTAACTACCTGAAATTTTCAGTTTAACTGCATGATTTTGAGATATCTCCTGTTCTATTACAAACAGTATATAAGGATAGTTTATTGCAGCCAATAATACAAAGATAAGATACAGGGTTATTATATTGACATGTAGATCAGTTTTACCATGACCCTATTTCACTGTAAGTATAAGCCATTTAGTAAATGGATGCACATTATATCTTTTTCCTATCAGATCTCATGAACTGAATAAACAAAATAAAATGAAAAGACACTTAATATTGGCCATGTATAGTATGTACAATATTATTTAACAGTCATGCTTTTAAATTTTGTATAGGTATTCTGTATTAACACAGGAATTTGGTTGCAAAGGAGCTCCTCAAATTAATTTGCTCACCATGTCCAATTTTCAACTGGACAATCAAATAAAATATGCCTTCCTCCTTAATTATCTCTGGTAGCAAATCATCTTGTCAGAACTAATTCTTCCATTGCCCCCACTATATTGTCAGAATTGATAAAGTTTCTTGGATGTGAAACAAAATGCCTTTTTTTTCTTCCTCAAGGAAAAAAGTAGTCCAGTTGTCTTTTGAAAAAAAAACACCTTTCAGACAGTCTTTTTAGAAAATCTAATGGCTTCTCTCTCTCTCTCTGTTGTCTATCTCCCTCCCTCCTTCCCTCCCTCCCTCCCTTCACTTATATTATTACATCATTTATATATTCTGGCAAATCAGTGTTTTTTAAAGTACTTAGGAGTTAAGACATTTTCATAGAAAGATGCTCTAGCTCAGGGGTGTCAAACTGCCAGCCCATGGGCCAGATGCATCATGGCGAAACTGCGCCCACCCCATTGCCGGCAATGGAAAAAAAGTCATGATATGTCGCGACACATCACGTGACGTTGTGCGTTTGACACCGCTGCTCTAGCTGGATGCAAGTCAAATTCACTGAAACAAAAGAATATAGATGAATAAGCACCTAGAGAATTTTGACTTTCCAAGGAATATTTTAAACAGTATCTATATTTTATGAATGAAAAAATAATAAATTTTACCATAGAAATGACAGCCAAGTAGGATATGTTACTATAACATTAATTGACAACGGTGAGTTAAATTCCAAAACCATTCAACATGTAATGTAGTCTCATCTTCCTCTTCTTTTCTTCCTCATTTTCCTGTTCTCTTTGTTATTGTGCTAAAAATCTTCATAACTGCTGTTAGGATATTTATTTATTTGTGTATTTATTTATGTATTTATGTATTTATTTATTAAATTTATAGACTATTCCTCTTATCTCAAGGTAACTCTGGGTGGCTTATATAGGTTATAAATATATAAATTAAAAATATAAATAAGTTAATAAAATCCAAAACATTACACTACTTATTAGTAGATCATGTTCAAAAAGACATGTCCATCAACTGTTTCGCTAGCCTTCTGGGATAAGAAAGGTCGAGGCAGATTCTCTCTGCTATTCATAACTCCAGGACAGGCTGGTGATAAAGTATTACTGGGAAAGCAAAAATACAGCAAGTTCTCTCTCTCTCTCCCTCTCTCTCCCTCTCCCTCTCTCTCTCTCTCTCTCTCTCTGTGTGTGTGTGTGTGGAGAGAGAGAGAGAGAGAGAGAAAGCATGCTACCTACTTACTAGGTTCTGTAAATTGTATTTTCACTCATATATATTAGCTCACGCTATTTTATTAGTATATATTTCCACCTCCTTGTACAGCAATATCATCAAATTAATTTCTGAGAATTCCATCTGATGATGTCTATGTATGGAGGCATCATTTTTGTTTGTGTTAATAATGAGAACTATGTTAGCAATGAAAGCTGTCTTTGCACTGAAGATATCATTGGATTGGCAGAAGTCGATAAATCATTCTCCTGCTTCATTTCTGTTTCCTGTGCTGTACAAACAACCTTTCCTCCTTAATACAGTACTTATACCAGTAGCATTTCACTTTCCAACAATAAGCATCACAACCTGCTTGCATGTGGTCTCAATTTTAAACTAAATTCAACCCTAAAGCCATTGCTTCTTATACATCAACAGTTGAAGTATAAACATGTAATTTTCAAATTAAAGGGTTATCCATAGAATATAATTAATATTCTTGAGTCATTGAGTGCATTGTGTCCAACTAATGTCCTTGTTATACCCTTCCTGATGATCAAAGCAATGCTTGCTTTTTTGTTTTTATAATAATAATAATAATAATAATAATAATAATAATAATAATAATAATAATAATAATAATAATAATAATAATAATAATGATAATGATAATGATAATGATAATGATAATAATAATAATAATAATAATGATAATGATAACGATAATGATAATGATAACAATAACAATAACAATAATAACAATAACAATAACAATAACAACAACAACAACGACAACGACGACGACGATGACGATGATGATGATGATGATGATGATGATGATGATGTTGGAAGGGACCTTGGAGTCATCTAGTCCAACTCCCTGCTCAGGCAGAAAACCCTATACCATTTCAGACAAATAGCTGTCCAATCTCTTCTTAAAAACTTCCAGTGTTGGAGCATTCACAGCTTTTGGAGGCAGGTTGTTCCACTGATTAATTATTCTAACTGTCAGGAAAATTCTCCTTAGTTCTAGGTTGCTTCTCTCTCTGGTTAGTTTCCATCCATTGCTTCTTGTCTTGCCTTCAGATGCTTTGGAGAATAGCTTTAAGTAGTAAATAGTATTATTTTTCTGACTGAAAGTGTCTAATTTCAAATTGATGATGATTAAGAAGTCAATATGTAATTAATTTCTCTATCATGGTGTTAAGCTTTCCTATGTTCATACTTCTTACATTCCATATTTCAAATGTAATTTTGTCTTTGTAGCCTCAGATGTTGCATGGCAATATATAAACTGCATGTTATGAATGTTTTAATCAAACCAGATCATGATTACTATCAGTATTCTGAATGATCCTTAGCTCTTCACATATATTGCATGCATATAAAATGGGATGTCTATCATTTAAAACCCACAACCATCACTGGTCTCATGATTGTGAACACACCAATGCTGCCAAATTTGAATGAAAAGCTGCAACGTTTCCCATAATGTTTAAAACTATAATGTAATGTTTTAGAAATACAAAGTAAATTTAGTTTTTGTTTCCCCACTTTCCTTTAAAATTATCCCAGTTTCCCAGAAAAAAAAGGAAAAGTATCTCCCACCCAAAAATGCAACCTTACACCTTTCACAGGAAAGGAGCACTTCTGAGAAAGTATAAAGTAAATTTCAGCAAAGCATAAACTTCAAAAAAAAACCACCCAAAACTCTACAGCAGGGGTGTCAAACTCACCGTGTCACGTGACGTGTCGTGATTTATCGCGACTTTTTTCCCCTTGCCGGAGCTGGTGTGGACGCAGCTTCTGCATGACGCATCTGTTCCGCGGGCTGGCAGTTTGACACTCCTGCCCTACAGTATTCAGTTTGCAGTTAATTAAGCTCATTCTCATACCAAATGGTCATCACTATATTGATCATAATATATGATATTTTATCTATGTTGTGAAACATGGATGCCGTCTTTAAAGATGAAAACTTTTTTTATTATTATTTTAAATTAAAGATTTTTTTTTCTTCCTAGAATTCATTACCAGGATTTGGTGATAGCACACTAATGCATATGAATTTGAAAATGGATCAGATAAATACATAGAGAACAGTTTTTATCAAGGGGCTATTCCACCCAATTATAATTGTAAGGCAACAGTTATAGAAGTGTGTGTCTCAGGCTCCTGCATGCAAGCACCTCAGAGCATCTGTTTGGCTTTTGTCAGAAACAAAACACTGGACTAAGATGGTTCTTTTCTAGCATGTCCATGAACATTTATATAAAGTTTTGGTTGAAATAATTATTTTGCTTATTAATTTGTTTAATTTTTTAAAATTATTTGCTACCCAATTCTCTGTATCCTTTTTTTCTTTTATTGTTATTATATACCGAGACAAATACATATATGGGGTTACTTTTATTCTTTCATTTGTTCTTGCAGTCTAGTTTTAAATGTTACTCAAAACTTCATAATATATTATAAAATAAATATTTGAGACAAATATAAACAGAAACTAGATTTTAAAGGAATAGCTATACTCAATATGCATAAAATTCTGAAGTCTCATTCCATAGGTCATAAAAATATTTTCATGAAATAATTTCATTTCCAACTGTGAATCAATATAAGTTATATCCCATATAAAAGTATAAGCTGTACACTGAGCAGCCACACTCCCTCTAAAATCCAGCTTAAAAAAAAATAATTGCTGCCATCTTCAAAGAAACTGAAGAATAACCAGAAGCTAAGAAATAGATGCATTTAATAATTTCAGTAAACTCAATCTCAGAACACTGAGGGGCTTTAACAAGGGGCTAATGAAGTAATGACTGGATCTGCTTTGCAAAGCCTCTATTAATATTTGCAGTAAAGAGAGCCAGTATAGGGCCCATGTTTATTATTTCATTAAAGGATAACCTAATCCAACTACTTTGGCAAATTAATTTGTACTGTAAAATTTTGGTGGGATGCAGTAATTCTAGCATTCTGGCATTCCAAAGGGAAATAATATACCCCTGGACATCTCCTTTCTGTTTAACAGACCCCATGCTCCATTTCACTTTTCAAATGTTTAGATATTATTTTAATTGCAATTAAATAAAAATTAGGAAAACTACATCATGAAAATAATACTGAACAACAACAACAACAACAACAACAACATGATGATGATGATGATGATGATGATGATGATGATGATGATGATGATGATGATGATGATGATGATGATGATGATGATGATGTCCAGTCTCTTCTTAAAAACTTTCAGTGTTGGAGCATTCACAGCTTCTGGAGGCAGGTTGTTCCACTGATAAATTGTTCTAACTGTCAGGAAATTTCTCCTTAGTTCTAGGTTGCTTCTCTCTTTGATTAGTTTCCATCTGTTGCTTCTTGTCCTGCCTTCAGGTGCTTTGGAGAATAGCTTGACTCCCTCTTCCTTGTGGCAACCCCTGAGATATTGGAACACTGCTATCATGTCACCCCTAGTCCTTCTCTAGACATACCCAATTCCAGCAACCGTTCCTTATATGTTTTAGCCTCCAGTCCTCTAATCATCTTTGTTGCTCTTCTCTGTACTCTTTCTAGAGTCTCAACATCTTTTTTACATCATGGTGACCAAAACTGGATGCGGTATTCCAAATGTGGCCTTACCAAGGCATTGTAAAGTGGTATTAACACTTCACATGATCTTGATTCTATCCTTCTGTTAATGCAGCCTAGTACTGTGTTGGGTTTTTGGCAGCTGCAGCACGCTGCTGGCTCATATTTAAGTGATTGTCCACTAGGTCTCCAAGATCCCTCTCACAGTTTACTAGTATTGAGCAAGGTACCACCTATACTATACCTATGCATTTGGATTTTCTTGCCTAAATGTAGAACCTTACTTTTTTCACCATTGAATTTCATTTTGCTAGATGGCGCCCAATGTTCTATACTTATCTTTATTTTCATAATGCCCATAGATTTAATGTACCACCCTTATAGTAGCTACAATTTGTTGTCAAAATGTCCATTGTGCCTGTTTGCTCCTCAAAGATGGACATACTTGCAATAGTACTTTATACTAGTTGAAAAAATATTTAGCAAGTTCTAGCATCTAATATTTAGTAGTTCTCCCTACTGACTGTACTCTTTTATATCATGTACTATTCAGTTCCAGGGTTTCCCATCACATTGTAGGAAAAAAAGGTAGAATGAGAGGATGAAGTGGATGTCTGTCAAAACATTAAATACTGTGATTCACGCATGTAGTATCATGTATGTAAAGACACATCTCCCATTGGATAAAAATAAGTACTGACTAAAACAGTTCATCAGTAGTCTACTTCAACTCAGATCAAATCATAAACTGGTTTGTTTAGGGATATGAGCTGAAATGGGTTTATAAAATGAGAGGTGCATGTTTTACTATATTAATCAGTATATTGTAAATAAAAAGCAGTGATAACAGTTCCTCTCCCACTTCTGAATTGGATATCTGCAGTCACTGATTTCTATCAATTACTCAATTCCATAAAACTGTTTAGAGTCAAGGACTGTTGTGTTTGTTGTTATTACTCTATTATCTGGCTTCTTTGGTATTTTACAAACAGATCTAAATAACATATGAAAGATTAGGACAATTCTATTTTAGTTCTGATAACTTCATAGGATTGTACAAAGCTACAGAATTTACCAAAATGGCTTGAATTATTTCAGTGTAAACCCTCAATACAATCTTCTGCTTTTTCATGGCCAGTAATAAAAATGATAAATTAATAATGCTAAAAGAATCCAATTGTAACTGATGAATCCAAGAGAAAGTTCATCTACTACACTTATCTAGTATTTAAAACAAGAGACATAGCCTTTAACCCCCCCCCCTCCTTAAGTACTAGATGACCTTTATGTTTGACTGGGAGCATAATTCTGGGTCTACTTGGTCTCAGTCAAAACCTGTAATCACATATCAGCATATCTATACTTGGAAATAACTCACTTATTTTTAAGTTCCCAATCTCTGGAGGTCTCTCAAGATTTGCATACAGAACTTCTCGTTAGAATGCATGCTTGGTCTAAGATGACCCAATTTCAAATTCAATTGATTGTAGACCTGTTTGGTTAGAGGTAAAGCTGGAGGTAAATGCTCACCTGCTTCATAACACCTGATAAGATGATAAAATGAAAGGTGATCCTAGGAATACCTCCTTCAGTCCCTGAAGAAGATGTAATATGGGGACTTGTAAAATAAAAAAAATAAGCAAAAATTAAGCAATAAGCAGTGTTGTGGGTTGTTGTTGTTGTTGTTGGGTATTTTGGGGGGGAGTAAAAACCAAGAACTTTTTCCAACAGTTTCTTCCTCCCCAACCATGTTCACCTTTATTTTACCAATGTAAAGAGTCCATAACTTATTTCCTTTGCCACTGCTATTTACAATTTTTCACACAATGAATAATTGAAACTATTTGCTTTCTCTTGTTTAGAATTAGTTTTCCAAACTAGGACTTACAGGACTTACAGGAATGTTATCACATAAAGACTATTTCATGTTCTTCTCTGATTTCAAGTCTCTTTCAAAGTTTGTGGTAGTTTGGCATAAATAACTTATCATGTAAATTATCTCAACATGGGACAGCTTTTGGTATGAGAACAGCATGTCTGTGTTTGTCCCTCTGATTTGTGGGAAGTGTATATGGACAATCTGCCCTCTGTCAAATTTAAATTGGAAAAGGGTTTAGTATATTTGTTTCATAAAATATTGCTGGCATATGACATTATGAATAACTATTTTCTTGCATGTCTTTGTTATTTTACTGAGCCTGGTGGTGGTTGATCATCTGCTGAAGATGAGTTTTCTCATATATACTTGTTTGCATTTTCCCAAGATGAATTTCAATTTGATATTTTCTGCCTACTATTCCAATTTCACCCGATCTCATTTATAATATTTCTTTGCCCTCTTCGGTGTTCTTCTTGCTTTCTAATTTATCATCCACAAATTTCATTAACATGCTTTTCACTTCCTCTTGCAGATTATTAATAAAGATGTTACATAGAATGAATATCTTCAAGATTCTCCTAGACATTTTCCATCATATCAAAACCAGTAAGCTATGCCATTTTCATTCTAGGTTTTCTGTAGTATACATATACAGATGAAGTCAAAACAAAGTTGAATAGACAATAAGTGTAATACATTTATTATCTTAAATTGAAACAAATATTTAACTATTTAGTTAAGATATGCACATGCATGATTGACTATACTTGATGTGTTCTATCATATATGTGGATTAATTTGGATTAATTACAAACTCATAAATGTTGTGATTTTTCATTCATGTGACATATGTTTCAAGGTTTTGTCTCTGTGTGGTAACCCATATTGTGCTCCTAAGTTAGATGACAAGTTCAGTTGGCCTAATTCCTGAGAAACAGCTAAGCTCCCAGCAGCATTGGTTGCAAATAGATACAGATAAGAGGGATGTGCTAGACTTGCTAAAGACAACAGAATCAACAAAGTTGTTATTTATTTTCTTATTTTAAAAGGTGATATTTTCCCATTGTGAGAAGAGCTACTATTCACCCTATCAGAAATGACAGAACACTTTTCTTTCATATAATTTTCTTTCTTATAATATTAATACACTGATATTAATAATACATGCTTTCTGTATTATTTTATACATTCAGTATTTAATATTTAAAGATGATAAGTGCAGAATATATTAGCATAGTGACCAAAGAAGATAAACCTCTATTTTTATAATTATGTATATAATATAATTTTATGTTTTTCAAGATTTATTTCCCAATCTGCAAATATTTTTGGACAATTCCAAAAAAGTTGAAAATATCTCCTTGGAGAAAGAGAAAGAAAGAAAGAAAGAAAGAAAGAAAGAAAGAAAGAAAGAAAGAAAGAAAGAAAGAAAGAAAGAAAGAAAGGAAGGAAGGAAGGAAGGAAGGAAGGAAGGAAGGAAGGAAGGAAGGAAGGAAGGAAGGAAGGAAGAACTAACTGCAGGAGAAGAATTTAAATTTGGCTTTCCATTATTCACCATGAAGACTCTACCACTACCACTAATAACTAGGTAAAAATACATACATACATACATACATACATACATACATACATACATACATACATACATACATACACAGAGTGCAGATGCTCACAGAATCAAAAATCAATGTTGGTGGTGATATCAGGCAAGTCCAAGTTTACCACAATCCTCATTTGGATGCCAGCTAAGCAGGTCCTAATTAAGTGAATGAAGTTGCATTTTATAAAGTTATTTCGGAACATTGGTTCTGCTCTTGCAGTTTAGTTCCCAGGAAGGCAACAAGAAGCTGGATTGGGGGCACTGGTTAATGCATCTTTGAAAGATGGTGTGATTCCATGTGTTTTGAAGGTGATTGTGGCATATCTTTCTCAATGAATGCCATTAATCCAACAATATTGAACAAAATCCATCCAGTCAACAATCTTTGTTGTTGAGAAGATGCTAGATCCATGGTTGCAAACAGTTTGTAAGAAGTGGCTTATCCAGAGCCTTTCCCATTAGATCTCAATATGGTAATAAGACCACATTGATTACTCCTGAGGATGATGTTTGTTGAGACCAGAATAATGAAATAATGATCTTGCTGGATGTCTCTGAATTTTTTATACCATCAGTAGTGGACCATATCTGAGGGTTTGAAGCAGGATATGTTGTTTAGCATTATTTCTCCTTCTTAAAGGGCAAATTACAGATAGTGGAAGATGGGGTAGAGATAATGTCTTAGGGCTATCAATTATGGATGCTATGTACTTCCAGAAGTGTTGTGTATTTCCATTTTTGTTGATAATTATACTGTTGTTATAGATTTTTGTTTGCTATCTGGAGTTGTATACCAAATGAGTGGCCATAAAAATTGAATATATGAATGAACAAACAAGCATATAAAGGTTTAATCCCAGAATGATTGACTGTGATGTAGGAGGTTTTTCTGGATAGTATTACTATACAAAGCAGACTGGTTTGTACTTTAAGCATCCTCTTGCCCATCTGCTTGAAGTGTAGATGGCAGTTGTGACTAGGAGAACCTTTGCACAAATTGTTCTAATGTACTACTTACAATATGTTCTGGCTGTACTCATGGTGAGTGTGCAGATAACCCATTTTCCACAAAAAACAGATGTATTTCAAAAGGAATAAAGAAGATGAAAGATGAGACCTTGGAAAAAGTTCAGAGAAGAGCAACTAAGATGATCCAAGGCCTGGAGACTAAAACATACGAAGAAAGACTGCAGGACTTGAGTTTGGCTAGTCTAAAGAAAAGAAGAAATAGGGGAGACATGATAGCAGTATTCCAGTATTTGAGAGGCTGCCACAAAGAAGAAGGGGTCAAATTATTCTCCAAAGCACCAGAGGGCAGGACAAGAAATAATGGTTGGAAATTGATCAAAGAGAGAAGCAACCTGGAATTAAGGAGAAAGTTCCTAAGAGTGAGGACAATTAACCAGTGGAACAGCTTGCCTTCAGAAATCATGGGCGCTCCATCACTGGAGGTTTTTAAGAAGAGACTAGACAGTCACTTGTCTGAAATGGTATAGGTTCTCCTGCTTGAGTGGAGAGCTGGACTAGAAGACCTCCAAGGTCCCTTCCAGCTTCTATTCTATTTTTTATTTTAAAGAAAGAGCTATACAAGTACAAAAACAGTTCCAAATCAGATAGTATATTTTGTGTTTCCTTTTAGTTAATTTCTTTTTCAGGGATAATTGTAAACAAACCTGTTTTAAGTGCCTGTTATTAAATGAGCTTATTTACTGATGCTAATGCAGTGATTGAACTGACATATATTTTACTTTACCTAATTTATGCTCTGTATTTTTATCTGATTCATGTTTACAAAATTCCACAATTTATATGTTATTATTTCATAAAACAGGACTTAAAATTATTTCCTATTTATTCCTTGGTATGTTTTGGTTCTCCAGGCTTTAAATTGTATAGTATATGGCCAAGGCTGGCAAACCTGTTTTTCAGAATAAGGAATTTAAGAAAACAAACTAAAGTTGATATTCTATTGTTTTAGTATTCAGTTATAACCTCAGAAATAGTCCATCCGCAGGACATAAATTGAATAGTATGCATTCTTAGGTGAGAGACAGGATCAATCTATTACAATAGATTTGATTTGAAAGGAAAGTCTGATGCTGTAAAGATCTATTCTCCATAGAAACCTGGAATGTAAGATCCATGAATCAAGGCAAGCTGGATGTGATCAAACAAGAGATGACAAGACTGAACATCGACATCTTAGGAATCAGCAAACTAAAATGGACAGGAATGGGTGAATTTAATTCAGATGACCATCAGGTATACTACTGTGGGCAAGAATCCCTCAGAAGAAATGGAGTAGCCTTCATAGTCAACAAAAGAGCAGAAAAAGCAATACTGGGATACAATCCCCAAAATGACAGAATGATCTCAGTGCGAATCCAACACAAACCATTCAATATCACAGTAGTCCAAGTCTATGCCCCAACCACTGGTGCTGAAGAGGATGAAATTGACCGGTTCTATGAAGCACTACAGCACCTTATAGAATCAACACCAAAAAATGATGTCCTTATCATCATGGGGGATTGGAATGCTAAAGTAGGAAGCCAAAAGATAACTGGAATAACAGGCAAATTTGGCCTTGGAGTACAAAATGAAGCAGGTCACAGGCTGATAGAATTTTGTCAAGAGAATACGATGGTCATAGCAAACATTCTTTTCCAACAACCCAAGAGATGGGTCTACACATGGACATCACCAGATGGTTAACACAGAAATCAGATTGACTATGTGCTCTGCAGCCAAAGATGGAGAAGCTCTATACAGTCAGTAAAAACAAGACCAGCAGCTGACTGTGGCTCAGATCATGAGCTTCTCATTGCAAAAATTAGGCTTAAATTGAAGAAAGTAGGGAAAAACACTAGGCCACTCAGGTATGAACTAAATCATATCCCTGATGAATATACAGTAGAGGTGACAAATAGATTTAAGGAATTAGATCTGATAGAGTGCATGAAGAACTATGGACAGAGGTTCGCAACATTGTACAAGAGGTAGCAACTAAAACCATCCCAAAGAAAAAGAAATGCAAGAAAGCAAAATGACTGTCTGAGGAAGCTTTGCAAATAGCTGAGGAAAGAAGGGAAATGAAAGGCAAGGGAGAAAGAGAAAGACACACCCAATTGAATGCAGAATTCCAGAGAATAGCTAGAAGAGAAAAGAATGCCCTCTTAAATGAACAGTGCAAAGAAATAGAAGAAAACAATACAATAGGGAGGATCAGAGATCTCTTCAAGAAAATTGGAGATATGAAGGGAACGTTCCATGCAAAGATGGGCATGATAAAGGACCAAAATGGCAGGGACCTAACAGAGGCAGAAGAGATTAAAAAGAGGTGGCAAAATTACACAGAAGAACTATACAAGAACGAGCTTAGCATCCCTGATAACCACGATGGGGTGGTCACTGACCTCGAGACAGACATCCTAGAATGTGAAGTGAAATGGGCCTTAGGAAAGCTGAGCAACAACAAAGCTAGTGGAGGTGATAGTATTCCAGCTGAGCTATTCAAAATCTTAAAAGACGATGCAGTAAAAGTGCTATACTCAATTTGCCAGCAAATTTGGAAAACTCAACAGTGGCCACAGGATTGGAAAAGGTCAGTTTACATTCCAATTCCAAAGAAAGGCAATGCCAAAGAATGTTCAAACTATCGCACCATTGCACTCATTTCACATGCTAGTAAAGTTATGCTTAAAATCCTACAAGCTAGACTCCAGCAGTATGTGGATCGAGAACTTCCAGAAGTACAGGCAGGATTTTGAAGAGGCAGAGGAACTAGAGATCAAATTGCCAACATATGCTGGATCATGGAGAAAGCTAGGGAGTTCCAGAAAAACATCTACTTCTGCTTCATTGACTATGCTAAAGCCTTTGATTGTGTGGATCACAACAAATTGTGGCAAGTTCTTAAAGAGATGGGAGTACCAGACCATCTTATTTGTTTCTTGAGAAACCTATATGCGGGTCAAGAAGCAACAGTGAGAACTGGACACGGAACCCCTGATTGGTTCAAAATTGGGAAAGGAGTCCGGCAAGGCTGTATACTGTCACCCTGCCTATTTAACTTATATGCAGAGCACATCATGAGAAAGGCAGGGCTAGATGAATCAAAAGTTGGAATTAAGATTGCCGGGAGAAATATCAACAACCTAAGATATGCAGATGATACCACTCTAATGGCAGAAAGTGAAGAGGAACTAAAGAGCTTCTTGACGCGGGTGAAGAAGGAGAGTGCAAAAGTTGGCTTGAAACTCAACATTAAGAAAACCAAAATCATGGCATCCGGCCCTCTCAATTCCTGGCAAATAGATGGTGAAGAAATGGAGGTAGTGACAGATTTTATTTTCCTGGGCTCCAAAATCACTGCAGATGGGGACTGCAGCCAAGAAATTAAAAGACACTTGCTCCTGGGGAGGAAAGCTATGGCAAATCTAGACAGCATACTAAAAAGCAGAGACGTCACCCTGCCAACAAAAGTGCATATAGTCAAGGCTATGGTTTTCCCAGTTGTAATGTATGACTGTGAAAGTTGGACCATAAGAAAGGCTGAGCACCCAAGAATTGAGGCCTTTGAACTATGGTGCTGGAGAAGACTCCTGCGAGTCCCCTGGACTGCAAGGCAATATATATATGCATTTATTACCTATGCAAATTACATAGGTAATAAAAATGAATAGGCATCTTGGAAACTATATAGATATTGTTATTTGAAAATAGTTGAAAATAGATGCTGCCAGTAAATATATCTTTATTTGGTGGTCTTGGTGCTCTCTGAGGTTTTTATTTATTTATTCATTTATTAATTTTTTATGCTGCCCATCTCCTCTAAAAGATGTCTCTGTTTTACCTATTATAAAACAGGTAAAAATAGTTAAAAGATTAAAACAATACAGAATTAAAATATTATTAAAAACTATACTAAAACCAAACTAAGAGAGACAGAGATGAGGTCTTCTTACCCCAACAGCCATCTCCAGCAGTGAAACCCCCCTTAGGGCCCCAAACCAGCAAAACCAGGTTTTGATATTCTTCCTGAAGTCCAAAAGGAGGGGGCTCCTCAGATACCCTGGAACCATGCCATGTAGGGCTTTAAAAGTAACAACCAAACCTAGAATTGGATACAAAAGCACAATTGTAACCAATGCAGCTCACACAATAAAGGTGTTACATGTGCATTCCTAGGATCTTCTAGGACTGTGCCAGCTGCAGTTTCTGAATATTCTTCAAGGATAGCCCCATGTAGAACACATTGCAGTAATCCAGGGAGAGATGATTAGGGCATGAATGACTATGCACAAGACCTCAGTATCCAGATAAGAGTGTAAAACCAAACTAAGAGTGTACAACACAGACTTGCACAAAGATTCTCTTAGCCACAACTGCCACATGCTGTTTAGCAGGAGTCATGAATCCAGGAGGACCCCCAAATTACACGCAATGGATTTGTCTGAGGTAGTGCAACCCTATTCAGAGTAAATGAAGATAAGCAATTGAATCCAGATGTTGCTTGCACCCATAGCCACTCTATTTTACTTGGGTTCAGCTGAAGTTCGTTGTCTCCCATGTAGACCCTTACAGCTTGTTTGTTTTGTTGTAGATGTTTCATTACTCAACTAGATAATGTCATCAGTGTTTATCTATATCAGCCTTACCACATTTGTAAATGAAAAAAGAAGTCAAATACTTGCCCTCAAGACTTGCATGACTTGCCCTCAAGAAAAAAATGAAAGAATCATTTCTGGGGAAGCAGTGCTGGAATGAAGACAGTTCCATGAGAGTGAAGCCCATACACATGGTAAACTGATCAGCTCCTCAGAACTGCTCTCCAAATCAAGAAGAGAATCTAGAATCATCAATACCCATTTGTTCCATACAGAGTTTCCCCAACAAAGAAATAATAAAATAGCAATCTCCAGTGAGTTTGAGAGCTTTGGGACCTGGGGGAAAAACATCCTACCTATGCTGTAATTCCGTGCCTTTGAATGGGCATTGGGTTCTCTTAACTACTTTAGAAAATTGCTCGTTGTTGATTTTCTTGAAGGTTCTGGTTAAGAACCTTCTGAATGGCAAGTGCCATCATACCAGGAAACTTTCCATTTATCCTGGATGGAAAAAAAAATGTATAAATTTAAGGATTAAAAGGACAAATGGTTTTTTGTTTTGTTTTTTGTAAAATAGCAAAAAGGGGACCAGAATGTTGATTTCGGAAAGTAAAGGGTAAGATGGACTTGAAAGAATATTTCTGTATGGGGTGTTTAAAATTATATGAAAGAATGTAGGAAGATTTTTAAATCAGCTACAAAAAATCCTGTGAGAACGTTTTGCTGATTAGAAAATAATCATGTGATAAGAAAGATTTTGAAAGTTGACTGGAGGGAACCAGAGAGAAATAAGGATTACAATTAAAGAAGAAATCTATTAATACAATGGAGCAATACTATTTGACTACAGAAGTGATTAACACTGTTTGCGAGCAATGTACTGTAATGAAATGTGTATAGTGTCTGATACTATAAACATGTATTTAACAGAGGTGAACAGATTTCACTGGATAAAATGCATTTTCAAAAATCCCAGATTACAAGAGTGATATAGTGAAAGATGCCATAATGGATTTAAATTTGAACCATCTGATGTCTTAATAATTAAAGGGGACATAAAAATGATAAATCAAAATACTGATTTGACTGTTGAAGTTGTTCATCAAAGAGGACAAAGAGGAAATTATAAGAAATCAACTTGTGGAACATTATTTGTTGGGATTAAAGATTAAGCTTCTTGAAAATAAATGGAATGAATACAAAGTGAATTTATCTGTTTCTATGAGAAATGAAGCAAAAGAAATTTTCCGCCATTTATAAACAGGTTTTTAAAGACTCATCATTCAGTTCTGCTTAAAAAGAAATTCCATTAATACTTACCAGAAACCAAACAAATAAGTTGGAATACCAGAAAGATTTATTTGACTAAGGTTAATATATATGTGTGTGTGTATATTAACATTTCTGATAGACTTTTCTTGCACTTTTTATATTTTTTCTTACTTTTTATCTTTGTATTTGTAAACTTTAATAAAATATTTTTTAAAAAGTAAACAATGAAAGGACCAGCAAAGTATCTGTCATCAGCAGTGCAAGAATTATTAACAGTATCCAAGAAATTCTTCAAGAATTCTTCAAGAAAAAGTAATTATATTGCCACAAGTCATAACAACTGGCATTGCTTATGCACATAGATTTTCGACAGAACATCATTCAGTCCTGACTTAATAATTCAGTGTGGCATTTTCAACTGCCAAACAAGGTAAACATTGCTTGGCTACTCACAACTAATCATCTTCAATTGCAACACAGAATAGACTCTTGCAGATTTAATTCTCAAAATGTGATGTGTTCTCTAGACTATATTAAGATAATTGACTCAACTATTGAATTAATAACTTGCAGTCTGGTTGTATAAATAGTCTTGCTACGAAATGGTTCTCCTAATGCTTGAGACCCATTTTAGCAAAAGTTGAAAGAAGTTTATTATTTATAAATCCAACTTATTTGAGTGAAGACTATAATTTTAAAAAAATGGGTGAAAGAAAAAAATAAGAAAAATAAAAATGCCATTGTAATGATCTTGATATACAGATCTATTGTGTGTTTGAATCTGGAATGCCATGTATAACTCTGGTTACTACACTTGAAAAAGAATGTAAGACAGCTAGAGAATGTATGGAAGATGACAACTAGCATTATAAAACAGTTTAAACAATTTCCATAAGATAAATTACTAGAATATTTGGGACTCTAGTCTGCTTGACATGGGACTGAAATATATCAAAACATACAGAAAGATGGCAGGGATCCTTTTTTCTCCTTTTCTAAAAAACACAAGGATCAAGATCCTTTCAGTGAAACTGATGGAAGTAGATTCAAGAGTTTAAAAGAATCACTCTTTACAGAACACATAATTCACCTGTGGAATCTAATACTACATGATGTGTGATGTGTGATAATTTGGGTAGCTTAAATGGAAATTGGGTAAGTTCAAAGAGGACAAGACTGTCCTCTGAGAAGCATCTCTTTGCTCTGTTTCTCATGACCTTTCTTACATTATTTATTCATTAAATATATTTGCCTCCCATCTCATTTCAAAGCGACCCTAGGTGGTTTACCACATTAAAAAAACATTAAAATAATCAAATATAATTCTATACCTAATACAATCCCAGTACAAATATCATTGTCAAGCGTGGGAAACCAGGAGTCCAGGCAGTTCAAATGAATATATAGGTTTATTACAAGATTAAGCTTTCTACAAGAATCTGAACTACTAACAGTTAAAGCAAATTGGCGGTAGATAAGAGTCAACAGAACTCAAAGTGGAATGGACTTGGATCTCTAGTGAAGGGACTCAAGACTGATGACGCATTTGAGTCCTCTTTTGGGCTCAGCCTGATCATCTCCTACAATCATTGACATAAAATGGAGAAGGAGGCAGCTGGTTGCATTGGGTGGAATTAGGTCTTATTTAATCAACCAGCTTCAGTTTGAAGCTGCCTCTTGGGGCCCTAGACCATCTGGCAGAACCAGGCTTTTATGGAAAGTCAGAATGGTGGAAGCTGATCTTACCACAGGGGGTAAGATATTCCAAAGGGCAGGGGGCCATGGCAGAAAAGGCCCTTTTCCTGAACCCCACCAGCTGAAATCCCCTGACTTACCTTCTCTCAGGTAAGGCAATATTGTTTGAGAATTGAAATAACTGAATGCCTTTCTCTTCTCAGATTGTTTTCTTTTCTTTTATTTTTTCCCATTTCTTTGCAGGTTATCTTGGCCTTTGCTTTTGTTTCAATATAGGAATTTGGAACATGTAACCCTTCAGCTTTTGTAAGATTCCAATGTCCAGTAGTGATTCCAGCATGGGAATTTTATTTTGAAAATGAATGGCAGGTCACAGGATATTTGCTGCTGTTTTAATATCTGCACAATATTTCTTCACATACCCAATGAAAAGTCTGAAATATCTACCCAGGAAAATGTTATATATATAATTCTGCCTCTTTTTCTTTTTCAAACAGAAGTCATTTTTTTCTTATACTACAAAAAAAAACACCTTTGACTTTGTTTATTCTCTGTTCTTAAAGTAACCTGGCTGTTGCAAAGTGCTCCCTTTGGTATTTTTGTGTAAGAAGTAACTTTATACCACTCATCTTTTTTGCTGTAGTGAAAATCTTTGATGCTATGTCTTTAAACTATTTTCTTTATTTGTCTTAAGAGAAGCCTCAAACTTTTTCAACCTTATTCTGAACATTTCATGCTCTTGCTCTGACAAAGTCTTATGGTATATATTTGCTGTTCAGGACTGAACGACTAGGGCAGGCTTTAATGCTTATAGATAAGAGATGGGATATGGAAAGAAGAAATTGTTTGTTGTACATTAAACAAAGGTGGTAAGTTACTAAAATTGTCTATTCTTGCTGTGATGAAAGGGAAAGTCATTTCTTTAAACATTTATTTTCTTTTTCTTTACTATATTCTTTTTTCCTTTCTATTTTTTCTTTTCTGAACTTTCTATTATTTTCTTTTTTTAATTTACATTAGTGTTTATCTTTTTAAATGTAACAATAAAACTATTATCAAAAAATATGTAGTGTGTTTAGTCCTTCATTTTATTATTGTTTTCTCCATCTCTTGTTCAACCCTGTGTATATTTTATTAAAGTAAAATATTTATCAATCCCCAGTTTCTACTATCAGATGAATCCAGCCTTTATCTAAGTGTATTAAATTCCCTATAGACTATTGTTCACTTAATTTCTGTCTTGCCCTGCAAGATTTTAATTATAACTATAGAATGCCAAGTAATTATTTCATTGTTTTATATGCTATTAATATTGTTTAATAAATATACGGATTAACTAGAGCCAGTTTGTTGTGCTGGAGAACAGAACAGAACAGAACAGAACAGAACAGAACAGAACAGAATAGAATTCTTTATTGGCCAAGTGGGTGGACATACAAGGAATTTGTCTCCGGACTTCCGGTTTTGCACCCATAATGCATGGCCGCGCAAGAGCGGACCTCCACTCCCCACAGCGAGTTTTGACCTGCCAGGGGGACCCTAGATGGGTTCAAAGTTGCCCTGAAGAGGTGACCATGAAGGAGGGACACCCCGTTGATCATGAAGCAATGGCAGTCGCTTCGCTTGATCTGAGGGAAGCCCTCCAAACCTGACAGGAGAAAGGCTAGCATGAGATCAGTGTCTAGCCCAAGCTACATGCAGCCAAAGTCCCAGAGCATAAACCTGAACATCGGTGAACAGCGTGCTTGGAATTGGTGAGAATACTGATTTTCTTTCTTCTATCTACTAATTGAATCCTTGAGAAAGATTCCCAAAGCAAGAAAACCTCCGGAAGTGAAGGGAGGGGACTATATCCCCATTCCCTTATAGACAGAAGTGGCGAATTAATATTAAGGAGGAAAGAGATACATTAAAATTTGATTTAAAATACTACAGTCTGGACAAATGTAGGAACTAAGAAACTGTCAAGATTATACCCTAAAGAGTTTTTGATGGAATTATAAAAATATATAACAAAAATAACTTTTTGATTGAAAAAAAACTGAAAAAAGAAATAACTGCTGACATCTAGTGGAGAATCAGAGCATAGAATACTAACAATAAGGACTCATAAATTGGCAGAATGCCTAGAAATAAAGAAAAAGCTGTTCCTTTGAATTGTAAAAAACTTTGAAGACAGCTGGGAACAAAGGAAGTGCCAGCTATAAGATTAAAAAGTGTCTGAAAGAAAAAAAAAACACCTGGACTGTTGCTTAAATCTAAGAACTGTTTATGGAAAAGAAAAACCTTGGCTTTTGGCTAATCTTTTAGAGGAGAATCTACAGGGAGGATTTAAAGTGGCTTAACACACTGAACTGTAATTTTGACTGACTGATAAATTGACTTTTGAATTAAAACACTGATGAAACATTATTTGAAGGGGGGAGACAACATGGATATCACATACGTATGAAAAAATGACAGGTCGCCACATTCCATATTTTCTCCTGAAGGATTTAGCCTGGAAAATCAAGAGCCTCCAGAAGTAATACTTCAAGGCAACATAAATACTTTCCAGGAGAAATATATGTAATGTTAGGACAAATACAAATGACAATAGATTCAAATCATGACAAAATTCGAAACAACTTTGAGGATTTAAATAAGCATATTTCTAATCTAAATCTACAATTAAAAAATACTCAGGAAATAACAACAAAGGAACAAACAAATCAGACAGCAGATTACAAACTAGAAGAGTATGATCAAATTGATGAAATAACAAAGGAAAAGAATTACAATTTGACACAAACAGGAAAAAATCTACAAGGTTCTGATACAACAAGAAAAATGGAATGGACTATAGAATTACCAGGAGAATCATTAAAGTTTGGAAGACAGAAAGTATTCATCTTACTTACTTCATCTTTTGTATTCCCAACAACATTTCTAAAAACACAGGAACCGCTGGGTAAGTGGATTACATCAACTTGGACGACTACTCGGCAGAAGAAGAAGAAGACCAGAGACAGATACAAGAAATTTGACTCGCCCTACCAGATGGACTATTATGTGAACAAACATTTGTTTGAATATGGCTAAATTAATAGAGAACTTTGAACATAAAGGGGCCCTATAAAAAGAGGGATAAGAGATTTATGTAATATAGTATGTTGCATAATATATGAAATGTAAAAGTAGCAGGTTGATGTAACCTTTATTAATATAAGTGAAATATAAACTGATTAAAAAGGATGTTATATCTAGATACTATAAGACAGATAAAAAGTATAGTATTTTTATAATGCATGACATAAAATATTGGGATGATGTACTTAAATGGGAAAGTTTGGACATTAAATGACTAACATATGAAGAAATTATGACTGATAAGAATTGGATTGAATATAAGGAAAATTAAGCGTAAACAAAAATTATGAAAATAGGATGCATGCTGAACTAATGAGTTGATAGTTATAAGAATAATATAAATTGAAAAAATATCATACATAGAGATTATTACTATTTGTATAAATATAAAAAATGCCTATATCTAATCATTTATATATTGAAAATATTAAGAATTATATCTTTGGTTAAGGTTGAAAAAGGAGAATATAAATGGGAGAAGGGAAGATCAAAGAAATATATCATTAATTAATATACTAATTATGGAATTATCAAACTTAATCATTATAGATTGTTAATTATTATTGTCCTTTCTTTCTTGTTAAAATATAAACCAAGACAACATGCTGTACACCAGGCACTGGAGATTGTTATAATTAAAAAACAATAAAAAATTTATAAAAAAGAAAGAAATTTGTCTCTGGTGCATAAGCTCTCACTGTATATACAAGTAATAGTGATAATCATGATCATAAACAACATGAAATACATTCATCATGAATCGTAAAATACAACACTTCATCATAAATCATAAGATGCAACACTTAGTGATAGTCATAGAATACTAGCTAAACAAACAACATAAACCATACTAGGATACTAAAAAAACAATATAAATTGTAAGATACAGCCAACAAAGTTATAGTCATAAGAAGATGATAAGGAAGGCATCAAGCTACAAAATCAGAAGACTGTGAATTCTCATCCACCTTATCCATAAAGCCAGTTGACTGATCTTGGGTCAATAACACCCTCAGCACCTGGAAGCAGGCAATTGCAGACCACTTTTAAAATCTTACCAAGTAAACTGCAAGGAGTAGTCCAGGCAGTAGCTAGGAGTCAACACTGAATCAAAGACAGCCATGCACCCATACATGCACACACTCAAAGTTTGATTATTCATTATAGCTGCATATTTCTTTTTATTAGTTTGCAGTACCTGTTCTTAACAGAATAGCACTGTCAGAGGCCCTACTTCATAACAAGAGTGTCTGAGTAAGAGAGAAGAGAAAGTTGTGTAAATCTGTGCATTTGATATACACCGATCCACTGCTTCTTCTGTCTTTCAGATCTCTCTGACTGCACGTCATTGGATAGAGAAAGCAATCTAGACCAAAAAAGTTCTTTATTTTGTACATTGTACCTAGATATAATATATAGCCATTTATAAATGCACAAGCCATTCATTTGGTAACAAGGGTGGGGAATATGAAAATTAGCACATGTCTTCTGAAAATATTCTGAAAAGCAATTTTCTTCTGTTCCTGAGCACTACTTCACAGAAATTTAAATTGATTCTTATGATGGGAGTGTTTTGCATTCTATTAAAGATATAAAAAGATATTGAGATTATAATGCCTCCCTACTCAAGCAGGTTTAAGCTGCAATGAATTTGTTCAATATGGTTAACAATGTATTAAAATAGTCCTGTCAATCTGTTTTTCTCTCTATGATTATCTGTCATCATCAAATTTCAGTTTCATTCTGTCAATTTAATACAGTCCATATGAGGTTCAGTATACACTAGATATATAGGGCTTATTGAAAATTTATTTTGATAATAGTCAAATTGGAAAGTTGTAACAAATTATCATGTTTAATTAAATTGATTTGGCAAATTGTGAGACCTTTGAGGCATATATAAAATAACTTTTTTCCTCTAAAACTTAGATTGAACTATTGAATTAAATTGAAACAATTTTCCCTATTGAATCTATCCAGGTAAAATCAATGATCACAATTAAATTTTTGAACCCATTCATATCTCCTTAATGGATGTAAGACATTTTAGTATCCTGTGGTATAGCATGCTTTACAATTAATGTCTGTGCCATGTGTATTGGAGACAATGTGCTCCACTTCACATTGTGTTCCACACAGAAACAAGATGATGTGATTTTCTTCATTAAGTTGCTTTATGGCAGTCTAAGACCCCCATTCAACTATTACAATAGTTGAAAATAGTTTACATAGCTCAAATGAAATGCCAAACAAAACTTCTGCACCTCTGATACAGACATAAATCTTTGGTGGCAGTAAGCAGATCTTCTACATGTATGATTTCCATCTTATATTCAATAAAGCAATTTATCGAACTTCTGTGTATGTGATGAAAACAAGTTGCAAATTATGGGGTTCAGTTTCTAGAGGATCAAAATTCATAGCTGAGCTTTATCTGAATTTTGATGCAGAACCACCTCAGTGCACTAGAAGTATAGAGGCCAGGTAGGAAATCTTTCTTCTGAAAACAACTTAGCATTCATTTTCACTTAAGTGAAGCATCCCGTTGTTTTGCACAGTCCTCCTACAAATCTTATGTATTTACTTCCTCATTAAGGTCTACCAGTGTAATAGAAACATGCATGTATAAGGGTTTGAAAATGGGAAGAGCATGATGTCACTTTTTATTCTCTTGAATTTTCCACCTGATCATTGGGAGAATTTAAGAGAAGATCTGGTATGTGAAATATATAATTTTGACTCTATAGAAATTATCTCACTATCTTTTCACATTGGAAAAGACCTACACAACAACTTTGTTAACTGATTTAGATTTAGATGTAACCTAAATATTTAGATTTCAGTTTAAATATTTAGCTTAGTGTAATCTCTGTTTACATTAGTCAAGAAATCATATTGATCAACAATTATGTCCCTTTAATTAGTTGTGTTAGGATTGAAGCAATGCAATAATGAGACAAGTTAATTCAACTTTTGATTCAATAATCTATACAATTATTGTAGTTTGTATTGTTACCTTCTGTGGTACCATAGGCAAATATCTAAAAGTGAAAGAAGTGAATTTTCTGTTTCCCATTTTCTAACTCTATCCTCTACTGACACTGAAGTTCAGGTAACAGCCTGAAGAAAAATTATATCTAACATCTGAGTGAGATATGTTACATAACAGATAAGCATTGAATTCCAGTACCAAGAAATAAGCAATTTTGAGAATTACGTGGAATGACTTTTTATAAATGAAAAATGTCCAGCTTGCTTTTTTTATTTAGAAATATATTCACCATCATTATGGGATATGACAAGTGTCTGATATAGTAGGTTATTAAACGTCTTTTATTTCTATAGTAGAGAAAATGCCAATAACATCCTAAGGAAAAAATATCCTATCCTAAATGATTTGTATTGTATTGGCATTTCTTTTTACTTTATATGCATGCCTATATAAGACTAAATGCATTATTTATGGAAAACCACTTATTTCAAATTCTCAGAAAGTGAAATAAAACTGGCATGGCTTGAGTTGATTTAGAACAATAAGGCTCACTTAGCAAACTTATAGACAGCTACCCAAAGAAAGTCTCATTGAACACAATAGTTCTTACAGGAAAATTGGAAATAGTATTACTGCCTTAGTCAAGTTTTACAGATCCTCATGGATATATAAATATTTCTGTATGTGTTTTCTTCAGTTGTCTATTACAGTTATTTTCACATGGATGCCCTATTTAAACTATACTTTTCTTTCAAAATGTGCGAGAGAGAAGACAGAATAAAACTGATATGTGAACATACCAGATGGCTCCACAATACAGTAAAATGATTAAAATAAAACAAAATAAAATAACATAACTATATACAGACATGAATACATAAATGCACTCATAGAAATATTTAAATGGCTTTGATATGATGGCTTGATTTGCAAGTGATTTGATAGATTCTTAGATGCCATTTTGTAATAATTCAATCATCTCCCTGGTACTAGTAAATAGAAAGAAGAGGTAGGTCAGCATACAGTATATTTTTCTGTAAAAGAGGATCCTCCCAATATTATTCAGGATGATGTTAAAAAGCCTCATTCTGAAAGATGATAAATCACATTAATAATTGCCTGGTTACTCTTTATGGACTTGTCTAAACTATTGTTTCTTGAAGTTATTATATTATTATACTATGCCAGGGGTAGGCAACCTGGGCTCTTTTATGACTCGTTGACTTCAACTCCCAGAATTCCTGAGCCAACATGGCTCAGCTTGGAAACCTCTCCCTTTCCCCTCAGCATGGCTGGCTCAGGAATTCTGGGAGTTGAAGTCCATGAGTCATAAAAGAGCCCAGGTTGCCTACCCCTGTACTATGCCTTTAAGCTATGCATTTTAGACAGTGAGTTTATATTGCTTAGAGATAAGATGTGAGGTGAAAAGTAAAAGAACTGTCAGATTTTCACTTCCTGTATCCATTTCTAAATGAAGATTATCATTTAGAGCAAGTAAAATACTCCAAGCTAGATGTTAGAATGGAATGCATGCCTCTTCTTATTTTAAGTTAGAATATAATACATGTAAAAGTCTTATTATATAAAGCCTGATTTGTAACAATATTTTTAAATCAAAATTTATTTTATTAAAAAAAATTAAAATACAAACTCCAAAAAATTAAAGAAAAACAAACAAAAACACAAAACAAGCAAGACATTAAAAAAGTGCATTGAAAAATAAAAAAATCCTAACACCTATATACATATTATCCCTCGTAGTTGAATACTGATTAATATATTACTACAAAATTAATTTCCCACCCCTTGCAAAAAAGGCCTAAAAGATTTTAAACTACCAAATCCATTTGTGAATTACTAACCTGTTATCTATATACTATATTAATGAAAATAGTTAACAGGAAGAACAGTAATAATAAAGACAAGATTAAAGCCAGGGTGGTACAGTGGATAGAATGCAGTATTGCAGGATAACTGTGCCCACTGCCTGGAGTTTGATTCTGAACAGCTCAAGGTTGACTCAGCGTTCCATCCTTCCAAGGTCAGTAAAATGAGGACCCAGATTGTTGGTGGCAATATGCTAACATTGTAAACTGATCAGAGAGTACAAGTCTAAATGCTATTGCTAAAGTTTCAAAACTCTCTGTTAAGAAATTATTATTGTGAACAACTCATAGAAAATTTTCCACGGCATCTTATCTACATATCCCAAATAACCTCAAAAGTTAATAGTAATTCATCCTGGATGGTTTGTAGTAAGATTTTTATGGTAATGTGAGACAGGGAGATGGAAGTGGAGAAGGTGAGAATAATCAATGCACAGGATAGAAATGGAAGTAATTTGTGAGGCAATTGGACATTACAGAGAGCATTGATGTTGAAATACAAGCCATTTAAAATTAATGTCAATGCACTGGCATGGTAGAAGATATGGAGAAGACTAACAGATGTTTGCCACTATCTATGGGATGATGTCTACAGATCAGAAGAAACTTAGATGATGTGGAGAGACGAATCACTGGATATGTATAGGGATCAGCAGCAATACATTCCTTTCCCCCTCCCCATACACTCTCTACCATTGTTAGAGTTTCAGTGCAGGAAAGATAAAGCATTGAAGAAGGACCGAAAAAAGGATCTAAAAAGCATCTTTTCATTCCAGTTTGCACTTTCTTTCAATATTCAGATGAAAATTTATTAAAATTCAATTAAATTTAAAACGAATATTTTAATCCCCTGGCATTTAAGAGCCCCAGTTTAATCTATTCAAACTGAATTCTTTACATTGGTCTAATATCTGCATCAACATTATTTAGCTTATCATAATATTTTTAAAAAAACATGTGTAACTCTTGTGAAACTTTAAAATATTGCAAAATCTTTATAAAAACAAATTTAAAATGGAAAACAGGACTTCAATGAATATATTATTTAGTGAGAAATTAATAAAAGGCGTTCTCAATGACATTCATCTGATACTAAGGAAAATCATTGTTCTAATCAATGATGTAGCAAAATGAATGCAATCAGTTGGATGGAAAGCACTGCTGGAACAGAAGCACAGGCATCCTTTGTTTTCTTAACCAGAATAAAGGAACATTGGAAGCTGCCTGATATTGAATCAGACCTTCAGTCCATTTAGTTAAACATTGCACAGACTGGGAATCGTTTTCCAAATTTCAAACAGATGTCTGTCCTCATTCATTAAAGATAAATAAAACAATACATTACAACATCTAATCATAGTGGCACTCATTTTAGCAAAACATTTTAACTGAATTCTGTAGCCAACAGTAAGATCAGTCTGTTATAAAGCTAAGCAAATCTGTTTGGATATAAGCTTCCTTTTTCTGGAATGTAAATATCCTTTAACTTAAATCATTTTGACTGAAATCTCAGTATCAGAATATGTCATAAGGTTTTATAGATCTTACTGATTAAAATATATGCAATGTATAGTTACATAGAATGCTCTTAAAATATTGTTTATAAAGGAATATTATTTTATACAATTCAGCTAAGACCTATTATAATGTCACCTGTAAAATCTATATTGTTATTCATATCCAATATGCATTACAAAATGCTTATGAAAAACTAGATTATTTGAGGATAGCATTTCAGGAAGAAAGAATCCAAACGAGAGTGGATAATACCACCAAGTTATCATAGAAATATAATCTATCATGTGTTGAGAATTCAATAATGGATTTGGTTATATTTTGTGGAGATACAGTGAAACACAGAAAACTGATAAGAAAATCTAGACAAAACCTGACATTGTCAAGTTGAAATATCTGTTTATTGCTCTGATTCAGTAAAAGCATATATTTGAATTGAAACAGTATTAAGAATTATTTTAAGAACATTTTAAAGAGCTTTTTTATATGTGTAATAGAGTAGTCAGTTTCGTTTGTACACTACAGAGCACAGAGAAAATGTTATTAAATGTTCAGTGTTCATTTCTACTAATATTTCTTCCTTTAGTGTTTTTAAGTATACAGGGTACATGATTTTTTTTAATGACTGGTAGCATCAGTCAGTTTATCATTTCTCCAATATATATTAGATACATGCAAAATTAGCATATATATATGATTTCTTCAGATTTATTAGTTGTCCATTTAATATTGTTTATTAAATGCAATCTTACCTATTGATATGCTTACTCAAAAAGTCCTTTCCCAGAGTAAAATGTGTTGAGTAAAATGATCATAAATATAATCTTATAATCCAAAGTATAGTGTGCACAAAGCCATAAAGCATGTCATTTTCATCATTCCCTCTGGCCTGTTCCTATGAAGTTGTTTGGACTTGACTTACCATATGTACAAAGAAAGATGAAAAATCAATGCAAGCCATTTGCATGAAGAAAGAAACATGATTTCCCTCCATTTCCTACTTCCTTTAACATAAAAGCACAAATCAGTCTTTAGACCACCATCCTGACATTTTGCTAGACACAGTTCACTAATCTGGATAAAGGTAAAGTACTCAAGTAATACCGTATTGTTAATCCAATTAGATTACTGTATCTTGCATACAGTGCCCAAAGTCAGTGTTGCTTCAGAACCTTTACAAAACTTCCTTTACCTGATTTCAATAGATAAACATAGTACATATTAACAATACAAGCCTGTGTCTGCAACCTGGATCATTCTTCTGCTAAGCAATTTAAAAAAATGCCACTATTTCAGAGTTACCATTAGCAGTATCAGGATGGTACTGCACCTAATAACACCGGACTAAATTTGCATCTGAGCTGTGAGATGCTTTGTCAGTGAGATGGATGCTTTGTCATAGCAACATTGTAAGATAACATGGTGAAATATTGTAATATTACCATAAACCTAGAATGGTTGGTACATGTTATATGTTATCTCCCTATTACTATCTCAGATATACTTTGGTTTGCTTTGATTATTTGTAATATTATTTAAACATTTTTGTCAATAGGAAAGTCCAGCCTATGTTAAAATGGAATGAATTCTTTTGAAAATCACATATTTCAAGAATGTACTACATTTACATGTATCTATATCATATAAAATACATCTGATGGAACTATGTTTATTGTTATTTTTAGGATGCATCATACCTGTAGACATGTTTTGAGTCACAATCAAGCAAGTAGAATATTAGTGCAGAAAGCTACTAGATCAATATACCAAGCAGATATTTATTCTGTCTCTGGGAAATTCTAAGAATATGTTGGTGTGTACATGTATGCAGTGGTGGGATTCAGCCAGTTCGCACCACTTCGGCAGAATTGGTAGCTAATTTTTTGTTGCCCAGGCCCAGAACGGACTTCAGGAAGTGGCATCCACATAGAGAACCAGTTGTTCACATATTTGAATCCCACCACTGCATGTACGTATACATATATGTATGAGAGGGAGAAGGAGAGAACATAATTAGTTTTTTAAAGCAGATATTCTTTCATTATTTCAGGCAATGCACATATCTTTTTAACAAAATCAAATACACCATAATAAAATCATAATACCTTTTCACAATACATGTTATGCTACATTGCCTTAAGTAAAGACAAAAAGGTAATGTAATGGACATAGGTGGAGAATTTAATAAGATAAGTCTGATCTTCTAATAAGAGTATAGTCATAACCGGTTGTTGGACATCCATAAGGCTAGCCAGCAACATGAAAGAATTTCAAGAAGAAAGTAGAGGCTTTTACTTGAACCTACATGAAAACACAAGCATTATATTTACAAAAACAAAGCATTTTGAAAGAACAGTAACTTTTTTTTCTACATTCTTACCCAATACCCACAGACCATCTACTTGGACAATAGCTAAGAAATATATACAGATTCTAGCAACACCACTGTTACGCTTAACTTTATGCATGAACAATGTTTTCATGAACTTTCAGAGAAAGTATTAGGTACAGAAAGCACAATGTTTTATTTCTAGCTATGATGTTTGTATCTGAGTGCCACAGATTCCAGACGCTCAGTCTAAAGAACAGGTAAGAACCCACCTCTTAACAGATCCATCACTGGTATGTAATTATTATTGTTCTACAATATTGATATTTTTATTACTTTTTTATTTCCATAATTAATATATTAATTAATAATACATTTCTTTGATCTTTCCTTCTCCCATTTGTATTTTCCTTCTTCAACCTTAGCCAAAATATAATTCTTAATATTTTCAATATATAAATGATTAGGTATACGGATTTTTTATATTTATACAAATAATAATAATCTCTCTATATAACATTTTTTTCAGCTTATAATATTCTCATAACCATCATCTCATTAGTTCAGCATACATCCTATTTTTATAATTTTTGTTTACTTAGATTCTCTTATATTCAATCCAATTCTTATCAGTCATAATTTCTTCATATTAGTCATCTCACTGTCTAAATTTTCCCATTTAGGTACATCATCCCAATATTTCATGTCATGCATTATAAAAATACTATACTTTTTATCTATCTTGTAGTATCTATATATAACATCCTTTTTAATCAGTTTATATTTTACTTATATATTAATAAAAATTACATCAACCTACTATTTTAACATTTAATATATTATAAAACGTACTATATTACTTAAATCTCATTATCCTTCTTGTTATAAGGCACCTTTATGTTCAAAATTCTCTGTTCTTTTAGCCATATTCAAACAAATGTTTATTCACGTAATAGTCCATCTGGTAAGGCGAGTCAAATGTCTTCTATCTGATCTTCTTTTGCCAAGTAATTTTCCAAGTTGATGTAATCCGCTTACCCAATGGTTCCTGTATTTTTACAAATGTTGGGAATACAAAAGATGAAGTAAGTAAGATAAATTATTTCTGTCCCCCAAACTTTAATAGTTCTCCTAATAATTCCATTTTTCTTGTTGTATCAGAACCTTGTAGATTTTTTCCTGTTTGTGTCAAATTGTAATTCTTTTCCTTTGTTATTTCATCAATTTGATCGTACTCTTCTGGTTTGTAATCTGCTGTCTGATTTGTTTGTTCCTTTGTTGTTATTTCCTGGGCATTTTTTTAATTGTAGATTTAGATTAGAAATATGCTTATTTAAATCCTCAAAGTTCTTTCAAATTTTGTCATGATTTGAATCTATTGTCATTTGTATTTGTCCTAACATTACATATATTTCTCCCGGGAAAGTATTTATCTTGCCCTGAGGTATTACTTCTGGAGGCCCTTGATTTTCCAGGCTAAATCCTTCAGGAGAAAATATTGAATGTGGCATCCTATCATATTTTGATACATATGTGATATCTATGTTGTCTCCCCCCTTCAAATAATCTTTCATCAATGTTTTAATTCAAAAATCAATTTATCAGTTAGTCAAAATTACAGACTCAGTATATTAAGCCACTTTAAATCCTTCCTGCAAATTCTCCTCTAATAGATTAGCCAAAAAGCCAAGGTTTTTTTTCTTCCCATAAACAGTTCTTAGGTTTAAGCAACAGTCGAGGTGTTGTTGTTGTTTTTCTTTCAAACACTTTTTAATCTTATAGCTGGCTCTTCCTTTGTTCCCAGCTGTCTTCAAGGTTATTTGCAATTCAAAGGAATTTTCTTTGTTTCTGGGCATTCTGCCAATTTCTGGGTCCTTATTGTTAGTGTTCTATTCTCTGATTCTCCACTAGATGTCAGCAGTTATTTCTTTTTTCAGTTTTTCTTTCAATCAAAAAGTTATTTTTGTTATATATTTTTATAATTCCATCAGAAAACTTTTAGGGTATAATCTTGACAGTTTTTTAGTTTCTAGATTTGTCCAGACTGAAATATTTTAAATCAAATTTTAGTATATCTCTCCACCTTTTATGTTAATTTGCCGCTTCTGTCTGTAAGGGAATGGGGATATAGTCCCCTCCCTTCACTTCTGGAGGTTTTCTTGCTTTGGGGATCTTTTCAAGGATTTAAATAGTAGATAGAAGAAAGAAGATTAGTACTCTCACCAATTCCAAGCATGCTGTTCACCGATGTTTAGGTTCATGCTCTGGGACTTTGGCTGCAAGCAGCTTGGGCTAGACGCTGATCTTACGCTAGCCTTTCTCCTGTCGGGTTTGGAGGGCTTTCCCCGGATCAAACGAAGCGATTCCATCGCTTTAGTTTCCATCGCTTCGTGATCGACAGGGTGCCCCTCCTTCATGGTCACCTCTCCGGGGCAACTTTGGACCCATCTAGGGTCCCATAAGCAGGGAGAGAGGGAAGGGAGCAGAGGTCTGCTCTTGCGCGGCCATGCGCTGCAGGTGCATGGAAGTCCTAATAATATTTTTATTTCTGCTGTGATAGATTGACAGTGCAGTTGATTACTTCTGACTTTTGTAAGAGTAGGTATTCAAATTTATATATATATATAATACATTAAAATTAATTTTGAAGAAAATTGCCATATTTTAAAGCAAAATTACAAATTGCTCTCGAAAAATCCCACATGAATTATCATAAATTCACCACTGAGAGAAAAAATGAAATGTGCTTTAATATATGGATGTGTTTATTTTAATCTTGGCACCATTGCTTTTTGAATAAATTGTTTTCAATTGTCTGTGTATAAGACCTAAGATTGAAATAAATAATATATTGGATGTATTTAATGGAAATTCTTTTAAATCCCATGTAAAACTTTCAGTATGCAAGTTATAGTGCATACCATTTACAGCAGCCATATTTAATAAAGATGATATTTTAGTTTTAATCATTAAAATTCTGTCAAATGTAATCTTAGTTTCAATAAATATTGCTTTTCTAACTGTAACTATGATGTGATTTGTAAGAGCACTAAATGATATACAGTTTGGTATTAAGAATTTTAAGTTTGTTTTTAAAAAAGCAAAGAGGAAACAATGCCTAATGAAATTTTATTACTGGTCATACACTCACAGACTATTTATTCAATTTATCTGCAACCCCTAAATTTAACTAAATTGAAAACAAGGCAGACAAACTTGTTAGAATAAGAACAATACAATAGACTTCTGGTTCCTGTAGCAGTGCCTGCGGTCAGGCAAAGAGTATGCTCTCTTTGCCGACCGGTTTCCCCCCACCGGTAGACCCTGGACAGGGTCGAAAGTTGCCCCGGAGAGGCGACCACCATAGAGGAGGGCACTCGTTGATAGCAGAGGGAGCGGCAGCTCCCTCTGCGATCTGAGCAATCACCTTTGGGCCGACGGGGAAAATATCGGCCAGTAACATGGCTGATCACTCAGCTGCTCCAGCCGAATGTCACAGCAACATCTAAGCAAAAAGATGGAAGATCCGGGTGAGACCTTTCCTTCCCTCTTGATATTTTACTCATTTCCCTGTGAAAAGCTCTTAGAAATTACTTTCCCCCCTTGAGAAAGTAGCGTTTGAACACTTGGGAAAAGAGCTGCGGGGAAAAAAAACAAACTAATTTTTATTGTTTATTTGAGCGGCTGGAATTCGGGGGACCCTGAAGAAAAAAGAGAAGAAGAAAATTCTTACTGTGACTCTCTTTCTCTGCTTGCTTGTTTTCAGCTTAAGTGGAAACCTTTAGGGAGGGGGGTGGAGTGTTCTTCTTCTCCCTCCCCCCCTTCTGAACAGTGCTATCTACTTTAAAAAAAACAAACGCTACGGCTTCTGGCCGAATTTATGTGGATTGTATGGTTACAATGTAATTCGGAATTTGGCGTGAAGCCCAGAAAGCACCATTGCAACATTGTAACCATTTTGAAATTCTACTCCCTGTATTTAGCATGACGCCCAGACGCTTGCATTTCTTTTGGAACTTGTTTAAGTTTCTGCCTGCTGTTTTTGATTTTATAATACAAAGTATACTCTCCTGAAAAATGGATTTTTTCGCTCTAGGATCACAATATAATAATTGAGACACCAGTTGCTATTATTTATTTGGATTATAAATTAGATATTCATAACATTGATTGGGACTTTTGCTGTTTTTATTTTTGTACTTGCTTTTTCCTATTTTTGTTTGGATTTTATATTTTATAAAATTGCAACTCAGCTTTTAAGTTGAAATTTTACTAAAAAAACGAAGAATGGAATCCCACTCACAGCTTAACTATGGATTTATATTAGAAAAAATCTTGGAAACGAAGGAGGAATTAAAAGAACATTTTAGAATGCTTTGGAAAAGGGATGTTCCAGAGTTAAAAACTGAAATTCAACTTATTGGATATGATACACAACTAGGTCTACAACTTAACGATATGGAGGAAACACATCTACAATCTATTGAAGAGGAAGATACTACATCTTATACACAAATGACGGAGACTTTGGATGACCAAAGGCAGAGTTCAACTAAAACATCTATAATTTTAAAAGCAACAGGAACAGACTTTCAAACACGAGACATTAAAAATGCTGACAACATGAACAAACAACGAACAACCACCATATTGATTAAGACTGATTACATAGTGCAGACAACATTGGAGAAAAGAGAAGAAGACTATGACTGGATTCAATTGTGGAAAAATGTGTATGGTCAAATACTATGGAAGGAATTAGAAGCCCTATTGTGGAAACCTGCTTGGCACAAAAAGAAAGCTAGAATTAGGTTTAAAATTTAGAGCTAAAATTTTATTGGATGGGTAAAAATGGCTTTTAGAGACTTTGACTGAACTAATATGCTTGAGATTCCTAAGGTTTAAGACTTTGATCTGAGTTAATATTGATGTAAATTATTGATTTGATTGTGGTCCGGATGGCAAGATGGAAAATTGGAAAATCTAAAATTAGGAGTTGGATAGAGATTGGTGAAACATTTAACTATGATTTATAAAAATATTTGATAGAGTACAAGAAATAGAATATAGTTGAGAGATATTAATATATATATATATAGATAATAGGCATATTATAAGTCTATTTTAGAAATAATTATTGTTTTATTATTTTAGGCTTGAATGTAAAATGGTTTTAAAACAGAGAAGTATAAATTGAATAATTGGAATAATATGTATATCTTAAAAATAATCTATACTATATGGGTACCCGAATTGTATACTATATGTTTATATAAGGCCAAATTGGAATATGTTAATTGTGAATTAGTTAAGCCTGAAAACGGGTGGAAATATTATTGATATTGTGTGTGGTTTTTTTTCTATTTGTTTTTTCTTTCTTTGCTTAGAGAGGGAACCTTTAAAGAAGTAATTCAAATTGTCCATGTATGATTATATTTTTTACTTTGTTGTATGGAGTGCCCTATCTCCACGATGAGTTCCAAGCACTTGGTTGTAAAACAAAAAAATTCAATAAAACTTGTTATTAAAAAAAAAAAAGAACAATACAATAGTATTTTCAAAGCCTGTTAAAATTAATAATTCAGACATCCACAATGTTTTAATACATTTTTACACTTACATATTGCATGATTTACTACAGATTAGAATTAAAGAATGGATGTGTGAGAGAAAAGAGTAGACCTACTATCTCACTTGGGAAACAAAGCTTCTGCTTGGGAAGGTAGTGGGGTACCAGAATGATGACAATGATGCTTTGTTATTACTTTTATTGCTCTTATTATTATTTTTTAATCTTATGTTTGCCATTCAGAGTCACAATTACAGAATGGGCAGCTGTATAAATTGATATAATAAATTAATTAAAACAAAACCAGAGTTTCTGTAAAAACTTTTTTCTTATGAATCTATCAGATGACCATGACTACGAAGTCCTGAAACTCAGTAGTCTGTCCGTAGCTGGAAATTAGGTCTGTAATTGAAAATTGTCTTCATAGTGACTAATGCCACCAGGAATCCTGGTTGCTATGTGGTGCACTATCTATAATTCTTCATCCTGACTCCCAAGGTTATATTCTCATAGTCCATTACAATAACAGTGAAACTTTTGAACATTTCCAGTAGACACTTCAGAAAGTAAAAGTTGTCTAAAGACTCTGTCTTCTCTAATTTCATTGTACTTTGCTAACAAATGAAGCAATGGTGCTCCTCTCTTCTAAAAAAATGGATTTCAAAATGTTTAAAAGCTAATTGATAGCTTAAAGGCTATCAAACTCAAACTCTTTGCTAGATTTTAATGTGAATTCTTTAATATTTTTTATTGTTTCACTCTGCTGTTCTGAATTACTTTCACTTTCTCTGTATGGAATTTGAACAACATTTTGGGGGGTAGTGAAAATGACCTGTTTGGATTTTTATTTGCATTGGATTTTCATTACAGAGATTTTGATTTTCTTAACTTTTAAAAAGCTCTGATCTTAATTCTTTAATATTTGATGGAAATTTTCTCCCCCATCCCATCTTTCTTTATTATCTCAATGTTCTCTGTGGCTACTGTGGCTATTTTGTTATAGTATATCCAACTCCCCTGCCCTGGAAAGGAACTATTTATATCTGGTTGTGAATGGCCAGTTACAGGACTATATTAAACAATGCAAACAATCAACTTAAATATAAAGCCCACTGGGAAGCCTTCAGAAAAAGAATCCCTTTTAGCCTACAAGTTCAAACTAAAAAATTTAGTAAAAAGTGCTATTGATAAATTTAAAGGAGAAGGAACTTGGTTTGAAACTGCAAGTTTGTTGGAGAAGGCTGAAGGGGATATGGATTCTACGTATCTGGAATTAACAGAATCAATAAGTGATGAACTAGACTTAAGAAGATTGATGGTGATTGGGGAATGGACTTACTATATCTAACTGGAAGACAATTTGGACTGGAATTTTTGGGGAAATGGATTGAAAACAGTTGTTTATGATTGTGGGGAATCAGACACAATTGTTGGGCAAGTTTTCAACCAAAATCTTAAGGAAAGGTCTTAAGAGCTGTGGTGGCACAGTGGTTAGAATGCAGTATTGCAGCTGCTTCTGCTGCCTGCCCCTGCCAGCACTTTGGCAGTTCGATTCTTACCCGCTCAAGGTTGACTCAGTCTTCCATCCTTAGAGAGGGCTGTAAAGCACTACTGGTACATAAGTCTAAGTGCTATTGCTTGTTATTAAGAATCAAATGAGAATAATTAAACCTGGATAGATAATGATAGTGGTTATTTATGATAGATAAGAAGCCATTGTAGATTTTATATGAGGTAAATATAATAATAGCTTGTTAATGATAGATTGGGCCAGCTTCACAAGGGAGGAAAACAAATATTGTTCCAATATACTTATCAGTATTTAATTAGGGGGGATAATATATGTATATGTATTTCTCTCTTTTGTCTTTTTTAATGCACATTTTTCTTTTCTGATGTTTTGTCTAACTTTTTTTGTTTTTGTATAATTTCTTTTTCTTTTCTTTTTCTTTTCATTTTTTTTTTGGGGGGGGGGAAAGTTTGTATTTTACCTTAATTTTTTTGAATAAAATAAAAATATTTTTAAAAAGATAATTCACAGAGTTCTATTTCCTCTCAAAATAGTATCCAGCTCTTCTCAATCGAGGCACTTGTATGGGTTACATTCTGATTCATTGTATGTGCTTCATTTTATATAATCCAGCTGCTTGACAAATTGTTTTTCAAACCATTATGATAGAGCTGGTTAGACTCGAAGGTATTATTATGATGTGGTTCTATGCCTCCCAATTGGAATAAGGAAAACATTTATACAGCTAAAATGTCTCTTAACATGACTTTATTTACAAATTTAGATACATGATACTTATTTAACAGACAGACTATATGTTTGTTACAAAGGTTGATTACATCCTAGGAGTCACATAGGAACTTCAAAATGCAATCTTATTAGAGAAGCTATTGAAGAATTGCTATAATTCAAAGAGGTGAAAGAGATCCACCTGCCAGAGAAATTCATTCTTTCTTTGGAGTAACAACTGCATTATTTTATTTGCCTTAATATCTTAATTATAATATTATCAAAATAAAATAAAAACAGTATTATTCAGAGATAGCATAGAAAAGTTCCCTTGGCAGGACCAAAATATTTTAATTTCATTTTTTAATATCAAAGATATTCCACTCTTCAATAAAACGTCATTTCTCTTGAACCAAGCATCATTTATCTTCAGAGTGGTTTTGTTGCCTGTTGCATCTTTCCCTTTTCTTACATATCACTCACATTGGGCTGTTTCTCGGGATTCTGGATGTTAATGATTGTCCATATATATCCCATTTTTCTTTAAAGTGGCAATTAGGTTCAGTGCTAACAAAGAGTTTTCCACTGATTATCATGGAAAATCCATGACAGAATTATAGCAAACATTAGATAGTAATCTCTGAAAAGGAAGAGTTCTGCAAGGAACCAGTTTTATTTGTCAGTGTATCAGTATGGTAGCTGATTTCTACTTAACTGACTGAATAATAACATTTTAGAAGAGATTACAATGTGTATTATGAATGATTTTATATTTGATACTGAAGACCACACAGCAATTTGTGATCTAATATCAATGAAGCAAGTGAATAGAAAATGTAGGAATAAATGAGCTTAAATGTTTAACTAACATTTAGATAAAATCATATTTTATATGTATTGCCTGGATATTTTACAACATCCTAAAATGTTGCTTTAGTTGTGTCAAAATCTTGCGCTTAGTCCATATAAATTTCTAAGATCCTTTTCAACAACAGATTTTAATCCTTGTATTATATCACACTCGCTCATTATTTAAAAATGATTATTGTCATAAATTATTATTAGGTGCTATATAGTATTGGCACTTTAAACATAAATATATAACTCCCTTTTATTAAGAGTGAAAGCTAAATTAGTCTCATTCAAAATATTTGTGGCATTTTAACTTTAGAATTATTTCAGCTTTTTTTTTACTCCTGGTAGTTAGATTTGGATCATTAACAAACTTTTAAGAGAAACATAAAAGTGAACATAAACTTGAAGCTCATTATCTCTAAAAATAATGAATTTGGGCATCCTATACTTTAAACTACCTAAATTACCTGTTTCTAATTTTCCCTTAGAAGACCTCCAAATATTTCCACTTAATCATAATTTAGATGACAACAAGGCAAATTTATTGTTTATACATGGAGAGTAATTATATCAAATACATTTAATATATGAATGTATAATAATTAAATTTTGTTTTGTTGCGGTATTGCCCAATTGTTTATTTTATCTCTGGTTGGTTTTTGGGAAAGCAATCCCTAGCAAATAACTATATTTGCCTGGTGGTGCATGCATACCATGTTCCCTCAAAAGTTAGACCTACCCCGAAAATAAATCCTAGCTTGATTTTTGGAGGTGGGCCTAAAACAGTAGTGGAGAACCTACGGCACGAGTGCCAGAGGCGGCACTCAGAGCCCTCTCTGTGGGCACTCATACCGTCACCCCAGACCTACTTCCCCCTGTGGCCCCCTCTTCACCAGCAGCCCCCCCAGAGGAAAGTCACCCCGGAGCACAGCTGGCGCGGAGCAGTGCAGCCAAGGACATGGCAGTTGGGCAGCAGGGACAAGACTCCGCCCTTCTGCCCCGTCACACGCAGATGATGCTGTGGGGCACAGGCGAAGGGCATAGCCGCCATGGCGCTGCTGGGCCACCTGGGCAATCTGCAGCGGGCCGTGGAGTCAGTGGGTGGCCCTGCGGGTGGGCGGGGCCAGGCTTGGGGTGGAGCGGGAGTGGAGCGGGGGCCGGCAGGGCCAGTTTTGGGGCACTCGGTCTCTAAAAGGTTTGCCATCACTGGCCTAATATAAGCCCTACCCCAAAAATAAGCCCTAGTTTTGGGGTGAGGTACATGCCTAAAAATCAAGCTGGGGTGGGGGGGTGGAGCTTACCATTGCAGCCAAGCCTCCTATGGATTGACACTTGTCTCACCTCGCCGGCTGACTTCTTCTGCGGCCGGAGGAGCAGCTTCATTCTGCAGTTGAGAATGGAGCTCCGGCCTGTATTTCTCAGTCAGAGACCTATTCAATCCATTCAATCCATAGCTTGGTACTCAGCTGCAGAGGCCTTCTGGAAAGGCCTCTGACTGAGAAATGCAGGCCGGAGCTCCATTCTCAGCTGCAGAATGAAGCTGCTCCTTCGGTCGCAGAAAAAGAGGGCAGGCTGAGTTGGGCTGTTGGTGCTGCTGCCACAAGGTGAGTGGAAAATACTTCCCCTGAAAATAAGACCTGGTGCCTCTTTTGGAGGCAAAAAACAAAATAATAATTAATAAGTCCGAGTGTTATTTTCGGGGAAACACAGTAAGATACTAAACCTGAATTAAGGAAATAATCCTTAAGGACAAGTCTACTCTTAGTCATTTTGTGTGACATACTCATTGCCTCTTCTCAACTTCACCTATATACTCATTGCCTCCATTAGAAACAGATATTTTGTAGCCATTAAGAAAGCCAGGCCACCCCATTCATAAACAAAATGCCTTCAGCCACAGCTCCCATAGCAGGCTGGAGCTGATGGAATTGAAAAGTAGAAAAACAAAAACTCCTAAAATCTACATTCCCCACCTAGCTCCAAGGACAGGGCATGGCCTCCCAGCCACAATGGGAGTCAGGCAACAATAATTAGAATACTAAAAGGGCACACTCAAGCACAGGTCAAAATACATTTCACAACAAACAGGCATTCCAATCACAAAGCCCCAAAGAATGTATAAAAGCCCACCTACTCTCAACTCCATTTGGTCAGCTGTCCCAGAACTGCATGCTGTTGTTGGTTCTGCTCATCATTATCTTCTTTCCTAAGCAGCCAGCCTCCATTTTATTTTTCAGCATCTTTCTCCTGGCTTGGAACAGGACCTGATTTTTCTTCTGACAATATGTTGAGATCCAGGATGATCTAATGAACATAAACCTTAATTTTTAAATCATATTAATAATATAGACATTTCTGCTTCAACTTTAGAACAAACTTAATCAGAACAGTGCTATGGAATCTTAATTTCTGGAGAAGTAATCTGAGAATTTGAAGATATACTATATAATCTACAATTGTCTTACTACTGCTATCTTTTTGATTAATATTCATAGTTTCATGGTATAGTTTCCATCAAGTCCAGCTGCATACTGAACACATGACACTACACATTATTAGCAATAATATGAAAACAATACAACTTTGTGGAATTTGTTTTTTATTTCATTTGTAAAATAATTTTATTAATTTTTTTAAAAAAATTAAAAACTAATGGATCCTAATATAAAATAAGAAAAAGAAAGTAAAAGAAAGAAATCAAAAAGAAAACTAAAAGTGAAAGAAATGGAAAAAAAGAAAAAGAAAAATAGAAAAGAAAAAATATGAAAAAAAGAAGTGGCTTCTGATCTTTATAGCTCTTTGAAGTATAATTATAAATTAATCTCTTATTTTATGGTTACAATGTAACTTTCTTATTTCTATAATCTAGCCTGTACAATCATCAAAACTGAATTTTTTTTCAGTTTTTTCAGTTTCATGCAAAAAGTCTATAAGGAGTTGCTAGTCAGTAATAAACACAGATATTGTCTTTTCTCTGATCAAAGAACTCCATTTAGCTCTCTCGGTAGCTTCCATCATCTTCACCAACAATCCGTCTGTGAGGGGTAATACCAAACCTTTCTATCTTTGTTCATACATTTTGTTTTTATTTGACATTTTACTCTGCAATACTAAATAAAATAAATAAGAGGCATTTTCGTATTTTCTGGTGGTACAATTCTGGTGGTATTTTCTAGCCTGTCCAATTCTGCTCACCTTGTCAATATTAGCCATGACTGAGGCCTCCTAGACTTCCAACAGTTAATATATTTACTACACATCATTGATACAAGAAATTCATACCTGTTTTGCATCAAAAGAGTAACCAATGGTCTATATTAACATTTATTGTTCTTTAATGTAAAAGGAAAATTACTTTAATGTAACTTAAATAGGTTCAGAGGCTGAAAATAACCAAATAATGAGAAAAGTAAGAATTGATAAATATATATAAATATGTCATTACATACATATTACCTACATATTGAAAAGTTACATTATGTAGTAAATAAAATGAAATATATGACAACTAGCTGGAGTAACTGATTTACTTGAGTGGATATTAGTTCATTGTGTTTGTATATATTATTTTATTTCTACAGCATTGCTCTTTTATGCTTGTTGTAGTGTTCATTAATACTAGTGTTCATTACTTTGGATTAAATTGTCATTTAATATTATGTTTTAATATTTATTTTAATGCATTTCCCCTTTTGATATGATTAATAAAAATAATATAATTAAACATTATAAATCACAACTCCATTTTTAAAAAAATATTCAAAACTAGCTTTTGAGTATGTAAAAATTCAATTGTTATGTTGTAGCAAGGTCTCTGTCTCTGTCTCTCTCTGTCTCTCTCTCTCTCTCTGTCTCTCTGTCTCTCTCTCTCTCTCTCTCTCTGTCTCTTCAGGAATGTCTGATCTGATTATTTAATATTAACTATAGATATAATTTCTAAATAGAAGGTTTGGATAGCCTTATAGTTATATGATTTTTCAGAGTGTCTGTTTATCCACTTTGGCTTAGAAATTACCTAGAAGCAAAGAAAATATACAAAATGCCTCTTATTAACTTTTTTCTTATTTATAGTCTTCTTTTGTGCTATCTCTGTCTTTCCTTTCTTGTTTAGTCTTCATTTATTGTAAAATCCATTCTCATCCATCTTTTCAGTCCAAGACCAAATGAATTAATTCAAAATTAACCTCTCTAGATTACTTCTATTGACTTATTTCATTCAATTTTAAATTAATTATGCATCTAGAACTGTGATTTTCCACAAGGAAAAATCAAGTCTTACATGGAAGAATGCCAGTTGGATTCTTTAGTAGAAAAATTTCAGTGTAACTTGATTATGCTAGTATAAATCACTTTTGTCTACTGAAAATTGCCAGTTTAAGGTGTACTCATGTACACCTTTCCCTGCTGCTCTTCCATTATTTTCAATTAACATAGAAGAGACTTTTATCTCTTGGTATATGCCTGCCTGTTTTCAGCATCTCAACCCCAATTGCCTTCTCTGTGCCAATTATTCTTTCCCATTAGTTATTAGCATTATCATAATTACTGAAAAACCCACCTGTTCTGCTGTTATAAATACTTCATTCCACTCTGTTCATATGGCACTTTCTTCTTGGTATTGTGCAGGCTGCAGCTTCCAGAAAATAATTTTGTGATGTACCATAGGATTTTGTATGAATTTTAGGAATATAGTTGCTATTATCCATTCTTCAAAAACAAACAAACAAACAAGCAGTTATTGCTTGGCGACCATTATAACTGCTTACCAAGGGACCATCACAAACAGAATTCCATATGTATACTCTGTCATTATCTCAGGTGTTATGTTTAACAATGCAATTCATTGTAAACACAATAAGCTGACAAGATGTTAGAATATAGGAGGGGTGTCAAACTGCCGGCCCATTGGCCGGATGTGTCACACGAAAGCTGTGCTCACCCCAGCTTCGGCAAGGGGAAAAAAGTCACGATACGTCACGACACATCATCACGTGACACGGCAAGTTTGACATCCCTGGAATATAGGGACTAAAATCAAGACTGGATTAGTAAATTTAAAAAAAAATCAGATATATAAATGGGAAGACTGAAGAACAAGGTAAAGAATATAATACAATTAAAGAATGTTTTATCAGATACTAAATTAAATTGGTTGAATTTAATACAATTAGAGAAATGGATAAAAATGGAAGAAAAATTCAAGGTGAAAGATAGACAGTTAACAAAATTTGAAATGATTATAAAAGAAAGTGAGGAAAATGAAGAATATATAGCTAAAGGAAGAATTGGGAAAATATACAGAATGTTAACTGAACTAGAAGATCAGGCAAAAGGTTTAAAATTAATCTGGGAAACAGATTTAGGAGAAATAAACGATAAAGATTGGAAAATATTTGGAACAGAAGAGTATATAAGAATATGTCAGTTAGAGTTAAGGAAAATGGATATAAAGTGATATGGAGGTGGTACCTAACACCACGTAAATTAAATCAAATACATGTTAAATATACAAATATTTGCTGGAAGTGTGAGAAAGAGATTGGAACATATAAACATGTGGATTGTGATAGCGCATAAAAGATATGGGACATGGTGCTTAGCGAAATTAGAGAACTTTTGAAGGTAAATTTAGATATGTCACTGATATGATAAAATAACAACAGAAATTAAATTTTAAAAAGGGATGATTAAAGAAAATAATTATAATGAAATATGGGATGATTTTATAAAAACAGTCTTGGTGGAAGGCAAAGGGAATAAACCTGCTCAAGAATATATGCTGTTTTGCAGGGGATAAGGGCACAATTTAAATATATTGTATATTGTTAGTTGTTATATGAGAAGAAATATAGGTAATAAAAATGGTCTCCAGGGGAATGGGTGCACTGTAGTATTTGTATTTTTATACTGTTTTTTATTTAGATTTATATGTATTATGTTTGTATTATTTGTATTTGAATAAAAATAAAAATAAAAAAAATAAAGTCAGGACTGTTTGGCTAATCTGTATTGAGGATAAAATGATTCAGGTTTCTTGACATTCTAACTGACTAGCATTCCTTAGCCACAAGTTAGTGATTCTTCTCTAAAAGTTGCATCAGTTATTTCCCCATTGCTTTAAATCATCCAGCTGTATTAACCAGTTGCAAGTGAGAAAATAGCAACCAGAAGGCTTGACATCTGGATAGCCTTTTCCATTGCACAAATAATAAACAGCCAGTATTCATTAGAGGTTCCATTAAGGCCTCCAGTAAATTGAAGTAACTAATCAGGTTTTATTGTGCATTTAGACTCATTTGGTATAAGTAAGAGAAAAAGAAGCATATTACCATACAGGGAATACAGTGATATGTTGACAAGGGGTAGTGATAGAATAATCTATACATTAAAAATATAGAGCATCATTAGTCAGTGTCTGAAAAATTAATACAAAAATATTGTTCAGAATGCTTTATGATACATTTCATAATAGCTAAAATCCAGAACTAGAGTGTAAAAAGATCTGATGAACGTGTTTAACTGAAAAACTGCAGTATAAAAGGTGATTTGTAGTGTATACAGTGCTAAAATAATTATAAATCTCACTGGAGGCTTTCAAAAAGAGACTGGATAACCGTTTGTCTGAAATGGTATAGAGTCTCCTGCTTGAGCAGGAGGTTGGACTAGAAGACCTCCAATGTCCCTTCCAACTCTATCATTCTATGCTCTTTGCTCTTATTTAAATGAGGATATTTCCAAATGTTCTAAGTTTGTATTACATGTGGGGAAAGATCATAACTGAAGCCCCCATTCTGTGAGGTGCCTCAGGGCTCTTATTTAACATGTACAGGAAGTTATAGGTTAATATGGGGTGAAGTATCATTAATACTGGAGTACAATAGCAGTTAAATGCCGAGCTTGTCAAAGATGCTGAGTTGGAAAGTTGACAGCTCAGGTTTGAGACCCAAGCACTGCATGACATGTTGAGCTCCTGTTACTTGCTTCAGCTCCTGCCCACCTAGCAGTTTGAAAGCATGCAAATGCGAATAGATTAATGGGTACCATTTTGGTAGGGAGATAACAGCATTCTGTGTGCCGTGGCATATAGTCATGCTGGCTATGTGACACAGAAATGTTTTTGGACAATGCTGGTTCTCTTGTCTAGAAAATGGAGATGACCCCTGTTCCCTAGAGTGGGAAACAACTGGACAGGGGAAACCTTTACATTATCATCAGTATAAATTTCTGCCCTGGGTTAACCAATTGATGCTTTCAAGGTTATTTCTGTAGACTATAGCAATTTTGATGGGGAAAAACAGGCTTTAGCTTAAACATGGCAAGTCTAAGTAATGGTTCATTTTGAAGCTTCCCATACTGGCAGACTTTCTTTGCTTACTTTTGAATAGAATTGTAGTCCATCACACAGAGTGACCACACTTGTGAGTCAATGTGGACTTATGGCTCCTGCTCTAGGGGCAGGTTGCAATTTAGCCTAGAAGGATCATTGTGTAGGTTATTGTGTGCACCAGTTAAGCCCATTTCTAGAACAAGAAACTGTACTTATGGTAACTCATGCCTTAGTCACATCCAACTTGGATGTTTTATGCACAGGACTGCCCTTGGAGAATATTCAAATTGAAATTGGTCCAGAATATGATGGCACTTACTGTTCTCTATGTTTCAGACTACATTCATATAAGACGATTGCTGCATAAGCTGCACTGCCTTCCAATGAGCTTCCAAGGGTAATTCAAGGTCCTAGTTTAATAGATTTTTCATAGAATGACCCAGATTATTTGTGGGACCACCATTCTCATATTCTTTCTATTTGTCCCACAAGAAGTGACATGATCAACAGGCTCAAAAATCTGTTATATAATATTATATAATGTCATCTTGTGAGGCCTAGCAGACATGCCTTCTCTGTCATCCCACTGCCCTATGGACACCTTTCCTCCAGCCTTGCTTGACATTTTTGAGGTGCTAAAATCTAGTTATTCCATTAGACATTTGGGCCAGAGTATTAGATGTGTCTTTGTTTGTTACATTTGTGTTTTAACTGATAGTATATATTTGGATTGCTGGCACATAATATATTGATTGAAAGTGATTGTTTTTTTTTTCAATTAATTGAGTTGTTTTCTTCTTAGTTACCCAGAGCCACAGTAGCAAGATGGGCAGCAAAATGGGCAGCTATATAAATGAAATAATTAATGAAATAAATAAATCCCTACATCAGATGTTGGTACATATTAATATTAAGTAGAAAATATGAATAATTTGAACATTATCTCCTCTCTCTCTCTCTCTCTCTCTCTCTCTGTGTGTGTGTGTGTGTGTGTGTGTGTGTTGCAAGATCCAGGCATTTACTGAAATAACCACTTGGATCTTTACTGCACTTTGATTCTCTGATTCTCTTGAAAAGTGATGCAGTCAAATCATTCTGATGATTCCTAAAATAATGTCAGCTATGCAAAAATTTATCATAGAAAAGCTTCTTCCACATCAGTAAACTCTAAACATTCCATATTCAGTGAGCAAAATAAACTCCATAAACAATATTCAGTTCAGCTGCTTCTAATCTATATGTGAAATAAAGATGAGACCAAAAAATTCAATACATAGGCACAATATGAAATAGAACCAAAGATACTGACATTGTCATTATTTTGAACAAATTGATTCAAAGTGACTAAAAAGATTATAGAAGTACTGTAAGTTACAGTTTATTGGCAGGTACTGTTCAAAGTTGAATGCTAAAAGTAAAGGATACTCTATTGACTCTGGCACTTTAATTATGACACAGAACTACCAAAGACATCATTTCTGGTATCTGACAACTACAGAAAATGACTAGGCAGAAAATAGACAAAGCTTTATAGGCATCAGTCTGGCAGCAGCATTTGCAATTGTAGACATGAAAATAACCTTGGTTGTATTTCACCTTGTGCTTATGCAGTGAAGTTTCTGTTTTATACCTGCTTGCTTTTCTGGGCAAAAGTTCTAAGTCAACGAATCAAATAGCTAGGTAAATTAAAGCAAACTTGTAAAACCTTCCAGCAAAAATGACCTCACAATTTCTGGGATCAATGTTCCTGATATTATGTTATTCCAATAGCTGCTGTTTCTTTCTAAGTATGTTTGAGGAATAAATGCAAAGATTAAAAAATGTATGCAGATAATCCCAAAGATGCTTTTTCCAAAAGGCAACTGGATTGCAACCTTCAGTCCCATGGGGTAGGATTCTAATTACTAGCAAAAGTTTGCCTACCAGCAAAGAACAAAAACACACCAAGGAACTTGTAGTTATCCTAACTGAGCCTTCAAATCCACAAAATGATCCACCAGGAGCTCCTTCAATACAGACAAAAAAGAATAACAAATGAAGCAACACTGTCATTTCACACATGGCAGGAATATCTGAAAATCTCAGAAGGATTTTCAGCGGACACAATATACAAACACAGCCCTGTATTTAAACTCAGGATTACGTTAATGCAGAAGCTTGTTCACCCCAAGGACAAAACACCCAGACACAAACTGAGCAATGTGGTATATGCAATACAATGCAGCAAGACATGTGCAGACCTGTACTTTGGGGAAACAAAACAACCACTTCACAAATGCATGGCACAATACAGCTTTTTAGATGAGAAGTGAAACATTTTCAAAGAAAAAACCAAGAAAGTCCAGTGGCTTTTCAGAAAAAAGCACATTTGTGGCAACCATGACCTGGATCATTGAGAATCTTCATAGACATATGCAGATAATATTATAGCAAGCTATATGAATATCCCTTGTATTTCATACTCTAAGTATTTTTTACTGTAATTAACAGTCCACTTACTCCACAGGTAAATCTTAGTCAGGAATTCACTATTGCAAATCTTGTTTGTTCTGATATTGATTTGGGTTACAATAATTGACTAGTAAATTTAAAGATTCCAAGGATCATTAATATTCTTAACTATTATATTAATCTATAGTTTAACTGATACATCTATTCTCAATGCCTGTAATATGGTACTTGCTTAATATTTCTTCAATTCACTATTGTATACAGGAAAAAAAAGTCAATTCAAAGCAAATATTATTGCCAGAACTTCTAGTGTAAAGTCCAGACATACATTAATCTCTTATTAAAATCTAGTTAGGTGTTCAAATCTGTCATCTGGATATGTGAGAATTTTAAATAGTTATAGATTGTTCATTCAATAAGTATCACATGGTATCCTGATCAGATTTACTCTATTATCTTCATGTACTTAAAGACATTCTCTGGGCAATGAGCTTATAAATCCATAAATATGTTATCAAGTTGTCTAGAAAGTACAGTGTGAAGTATAGAATCAATTATTCTGATGTAAAGCATATTTTGTTAATTGGGAACCACTTTTATATATCAACATTTCTGGGACTTGCTAAATATTTGTAAATTTGGTTTTTCATAGATGCAACTAGAAGCTTTATAACTCAAAATATATTTCAAAGACATATGAGGACCCTGTATTTAAAAATATGTTGCCCATTGATTTGCATAGACTTAGAGAACTGAAAGGGACAGTTTAATACATCAAGTCCAGTTTCCTACTCAGAGTGGAAATTCAAATTCCATCAGTCCAGAGAGATATCTGCCTAGCCTCTGCTGGAATGCATCCAATAAAGCAGAGCCTCTCTGTCAAACTGTCCAATTCATCTTACAGTTAGGAAGTTTTTCATCCTCTAACATTCTATCAAATTCTATGTTTTTTTTAAATTCAAATCCATTATTTCTCGTCCAGAATTCTAGATTAAGAGTTAACAAGTTATGACCTTTTTCTATGAAATATTTTTTCACGTATTTGAAGAGTATTATCATATCTGCCTTCAGTTAATTTTCTCAAAGCCAAATATTCCTAGTTCTTTAAATCTGTCTTTATATGAATCAGTTCCAGTTTCTCTGAATCCTTCTTAAATGAGGTGCCCATAGTTAAAGAGAGTAGTAGTTTTTGAAAATTGATTAAAAATGAAATAAGACTTTAAAAGCATTGTTTTCAAGTTTTCAAATTTCTTATATTAGCTTGCTTAGGATAAAGTCTAAAATGTTCCTAAGTGTGAGTATCAGACTGACTGGCTGTACTATACTGAATTTTAATTTTTTGCCCTCTATTTTAAAGATAACAATTGTTGTGCATCAGTCATCTGGCACTTTATTCACTATTCAGAATTTTTAGAAGTTCATATATAAATATTTTCTCACACAATCAGCTAGTTTATTTATTCTATAGTATGAAGTATGACATTTCCATCTGTTTCTGAATATCTGAAGTAATTAAAAGGAAAGAGAAATTCCCTCACCATGTACATAATTCATTATATTCTTTTAATAATGATGAATTTATCTAGTCCTAGAATTTGAGTAGAGATAAAAGGATTAGAGTAGGTTAGGTTAGGTTAGGTTAGGTTAGGTTAGGTTAGGTTAGGTTAAGTTAGGTTAGGTTAGGTTAGGTTAGGACAGGATAATATTCTAAAACATTATTTAGCTGTGTTAATGTATGCAACACAGACCGTAAAATGCTACATTTTGTTCCTAAACTTGTGGTTTCTCTACTAATAAATAAAAAGAATATGAGTGCAAAGACATTGTAAAAATGTATTAATATAAATATCCTTAATTCCTTAATTACCCACTGAAAATGGTCAATCAATTGCAAAGTTAATATTGGGCAAATTAAAATCCTGAAATGTCTATAGGATTTTACTCTGAGTCATTCTGCAAGATGATCAAGGGTTAATTCATCAATTGCTATAATGACATACCCTTACTCATTGCATGATAAGAGTAGTATGAATTCAGTCATAAGTATCTGTCAATTTTCATCTATTATAGATGGAACATAGAAATGCACATCACAAAAGCACCATGTAATTTAGAATAATCAGTAGGCTTTGCCCAGTAGACATCCAAGATTTTCTGCAATTTACTCCTGGAGGAAAACAAATATTATCATCAGAAGAAAAATAGTATATATGTTGGAAAAGCTATTGATAGTGTGAGGATTATTTTACCCACTGGCATAATGGGCCATTTTTATTAGCCATTTCAGCTCAACTTCTTTTTCATCATTTGCAACTCAGAAAATAAAGCTGAAATTAAATGCTATTGGTTATTATGCTATGACAGTCAGAGGAGTGGTACATCCAAAGCAAGTAATATAAAACTAGTATGCCATTCTATTTGTTTAAATATAGTGAATTGCAGTACAAAAAATGCTGGAGATGTGATTAGGTGATATGTGAACTGGGTTATTGACATATTCAAAAATTGCTAAGAGAAATTACTTCTTGAATTGGGAATAATTATGGCCTATTTTTGTAAAGCAAAGTAGTCATCAGATAGGTACCATTTTTATAGGTATCCCACATTCTAATTTAAAATTAGACATCGCTTAACAATTTCCTTATTTAAATCAAGAAATTTATACAAAAAACAAAAATGTTGTCAAGGTAAAACTTTGGCAGCTATGTGCCTCTGCGTTTCAAGTTGCCTTTAGAATAAGGTGGGGGGAAGTGTTACTTTTGAGTGGGTTAGATGGAGAAACAAAACTTCTACGATTCTGCTGAAGACCATGAGAGTCTGAAAATTTCAAGGACACCATAACAGGTGTGAATTTGAAGCAGACGGTTCCCATAACAAATTGGACTTGTTTATATGGACTACATAAGACGGTGGGGGTTTGGCTGGGAAAATTATTGTTTAAGTCTATGAACTAGTTTTGCTTCAACATTACTATGCAGTGCATTCAATAAACATTAAGATTTTCAGAAACGGAACGAATCTGGAGTTTTATTTGGATTCTCGAGCTGAATGTTGACAAATGTTTTATTTGATATCATTTTTAAATTTAAAAAATCCATTGAATTGTGAAATAATCCAAACAAGATGAAATGTATTTCTTAATTAGGAACTAAAAGTCAATTACACTTGAGAAACTATATTTTAAAATAGGTAGCTACTTCTTTATAATAGCTTAGATAAACTGGCTTGCTTCATTTGAAAACTTTAAATCCAACCTATATTTATTGCAATTATTTATTGTGAGAACCTTTGCTTTCTATATTGTCTTTTCAATTTGTATTCCTAGGACTACATAGTTGGATAATTATTCCAGTTGGCATGTATTGGGAAAAAGACAAAAATATTGATCCTTAAGTATGCATATAACACTAAATCAAAATCAGGAATAGAGATCCTTCAGAAATGATTGCAGTCATATTCTTATCAGTACAAGCCAATACAATAAAAAAAAAAACTATATTGATAGGAAATATAGCACAACATCTCTTAACATGCACAAATTCTCTATCCAGGGATCAAAAGCTTTTAAAGAAATAAAAGAAAAAGTTATTGCCATGCTCCTCTCTAGAGAATTTTGACAAAATCATAATAAGATTTCCAGCAAATAATATGCCTCTAAGCAAGAATTATATCAAATGATTCAAGATGTTTTTTTAAAAAAGCTAAACAACTATATTTGCATTTGTGCAGTAAATACCATGCGTAAATTGTCCAGATAAATATTGAGATTAATAAAGTATGAAAGTTAATATCACAATTCCATTCAAAATCTGCAATTATCATAGTAATAACAATATTTAAAACACAAGTGGTAGAATAACACACATGCACACACAAATATACTGTGTGTGTATATATATAATCTGAAAACACCTAAAGGCAAAGAAAGTCATAACCAGAAGCCAACATGGCTGATGGGTGAGCTTGTAGCAGGCGCACAGACTCCACTCTTTTCGGCGGCCCTTCTTGCCACTGGTGTTGCCAATTGCCTTCCTCCTCATGCACATCTGCTACGCGCTCACATGTCAGCTGTGCTCTCCATGCCTCAGATCAGCTGTAGTGCACCATGGAGAGCAGGGCTGACTAAGGCAAGGCAGGCGCACACACAGACTCCGCTCCTTTCAGTGGGCCTTCTTGCCACTGGGGCTGCTGCTTGCTTCCTCCTTCGCCAACTTCTCATGCATGGGGAATCTGCATCGCCCGCCTCCTCCCCATGCCTTTGCTAAATCGATCACCTGGCTAGAAATAAGGTTTAGCAGGCTGAGCATGCAGGCAGAGGCACAGTGGGAAGTGGGCGGTGCAAATTCCCTATGCATGAGACCAGGGTTTTTTTCCCCACTGCCAGATTTTCACTGCCATACTGTTTAAGTTTCTTTAAAGTTTATTTGATGCAGAACGGGAAGGATACACATTCTGCATTAAATAATCTTTAAAGAAAAAAAAAACAGTATGGCAGTGAAAATCCGGCAGCAGGAAAAAAAACCAGTGTTTTGAGATACCAGACTGGCGTGCATTCACGTGCCTCCAATCCCCTTGCTTGCTGCAAAGCCAAATTGGCATCCTCGGGCCACTACTTTCAGCCCATTTCAGAGCCAGTCCAAAAGCAAAAGGAATGGTTCCCACCCCACTCAATCGCTGCGGAGCTTTGTTTACAAGCTTCGTTCTCTCTGCACAGGCTCCAGACAAACTGAGATCTGGGACTGAAAAAGCAGCATTGGGAGTGAAGGGTTGTTCAAAGGAGGAGGAAGAAGGAGAAAGTGGAAGAAGTCACTACTGAACAGAGGAGGTGTGACAGGTGTCAGGGCGTGGTAGGCCTGGCTGCGGGGTCCCTTCAGCCTTACCCTCCATGGTAAGCGTGGAGCATGGGGTAGCTGCCCCCCTCCCCCACCTGCCTCATGGCAGCACCCCTCCCACCTCCCCCCTTGCAAATAACTGGTTGTTAAATTGTTTGAATCTCACCACTGGGTCTACCTTTACATCTGACCAATACATAATTAATATATATTATTATTAATAATAATACCTCCAAATCACAAGACATTGGCTTTATTCTTATTCTTCCCCTCTGCAGTTTGAATATAAAGTATAAAAGACTAAAAAGAGATTTTCATAGACATCCCAGCCTTTGAACTACCCAAGGAACCGAAAAAGCAAGGTTTCGCTGTCAGGCAAGCTTCCACACCAGCCACCTTTCTTTCCTCTCACTTCACCCTCTTTTTAACCTCACACCCCACCTTCTGTAAGGGAAGGCAAAAGGCTCGCTCACTCTCTCGTGAAAGATGGCCTCCATGTTTATGTGTCTCCCACCGCCACCATCGGCTTCCACACCACATGGTCCGACCCAGCCAATCAAGCCACACTCTGGCTGTGGTGCTCCAATGCCTCACGGCTCCTCCTAGAGGAGGCAGACAGCACAGGAGGGAATCCCGCTTGGGCGGGCTCGCACCATACTGCCAGTGGGGCATTTTCAAAAACAAATGAGGATAAGAAGGGCAACAATAGGAAAAGAATGCAACTCCGGAAAATCTGTCGAAAAAAGGTGCCGGAACGCCATTCCAGTGCGTTCTATTACAAAAAAAGCCCTCCTTGTAATATTGCATCCAGTTTTGGTCACCATGATATAATTAAAGATGTTGGGACTCTGAAAAGAGTGCAGAGAAGAGCAACAAAGATTATTAGGTGGCTGGAGGCTAAAACATGAAGAATGGTTGCAGGAACTGGGTATGTCTATTCTGATGAAAAGAAGGACTAGGGGTGACATGATAGCAGTCTTCCAATATCTAAAGAGCTGCCACAAAGAAAAGGGAGTCAACCTTTTCTCCAAAACACATGAAAGCAGAACAAGAAGCAATGGATGGAAACTAATGAAGGAGAGAACCAACCTAGAAATAAGGAGAAACTTCCTGACAGTTAGACAACTAATCAGTGGAATGGCTTGCCTCCAGAAGTTGTGAATATGTTAATACTGAAGGTTTTTTTAAAAGAGATTGGAAACCATTTGTATGAAATAGTATAGGGTTTCTGGCTTAAGTATGGGGTGGACTAGAAGACCTCCAAGTCCCTCCCAACTTTATTATTCTGTTATAATAACCCGAGTGATGCTGGTTCTGCTCTGTCATGATGCCTGGAGGCTCTAGGGAACTGAATGAGGGACAACAAACTTAAATTGAATCTCAGCAAAACTGAGTGGTTTTGGATGCATGGAGTGTTTGTCATTCTTAGTTCTGGACAGGGTTGCACTATCCTGTTCAGACTCAATTCACAACCTAGGGGTTCTCTGGACTCATGTCTCCTGCTCAGACACGTGACCAGGAGCACTTTTGCAGTTTCAGTTTGTACACTAGTTGCAAACTTCCCTGGATCATGACTCTCTGTGCTCAATTACTCAAGCCCTGGTCATCTCTTGCCTTAATTACTGTAATGTGGTCTACATAGGGCTACCCTTGAAATCCATTTGGAAGCTTTAGCTATTGCAAAGTTCAGCAGTTAGAGCAGTCTTTGGAACCCCTAGGGTGGTCCATATTAAATCCCTTCTACACAAACTTCACTATGGGTTTGCTTCCAAATGCAGTTCAAGATGTTGGTTATGACTTTTAAACCCATAATGGCAACAGTCCAGTCTACCTGATGAACTGCCCAGAGAAGGTCTACTTTAGATCCCATTGATCAAAGAACTTAGGGTCCAGAAGAAGAGCCTTCTCTGCTGCAATGCTTGCCTTTTGGAATATCATACTCTCTATGGTAAGATCAGCCCCCAACCTCCTATCCTCTCACAAGAGCCTGAAGACCTGGCTTTGCTGGTTGGTCTGGGGATCCAATAAGGGAATTCCATGCTGGAGGTGGCTGCTGCATATACTCAGCAACCCCCCTTGTTCTCTGCTCTCCAACCAGCCATCTTTCTAGTTAACATATTGATGTATTCTTGTTGTGTTCTTTTTCATTGTTTATTTTATCATTTTGTTATTTTACTTCTGTTCTATTTACACTCCTTTCGTTTTCTTCTTTTCTATTTTTGTAAGCCACCCAAAGTAGCCCCACAGCAAAATAGGTGGCAAATAAATTTAAGAAAGAAATAAATAAAATTCAAAATATTCCTCTATGACTTTCAAATAGCATTTTCAATGTGGGCATTGAAGAAGTAGCTTATTTTATATGATTGTTAAGCATTCTATAAATATATATATTATTTACATTAGCATTAAAATTATTATTCCCAATATAAAATCTTTCAATTTCATTCAAAATTTGTCATTCATCCATATAAATTATCTACTTGTAAACAAGATTCTTTAAGATAATCAATATTACTGTCCTGTAGATGTAGAACATACTGAAATTAAAAGACAATGGCATGTCTAAAGATACTTAGTTCAATTTAGAAATAAATTTGATTTGGACACTTCATTATTTATAGAAACCAGTGGATTCATAGAAATAGTATTAATTCAATTTTTCAGAAAACTAAAGTGAGTAAGTCGGGCAATTTGAGAGAAAGAGAACATAGAATATAGAACATAGAAAAATAGCGTTGACAGGGATCTTGGGAGTTCTTCTAGTCCAACTCCCTGCTCAACCATTCCAAATAAATGGCTGTCCTTCTTGAAAACCTCCAGTGATGGAGCACCCACCTCTTCTGAGTTAAGCCATTCCACAGATTAATTGTTATCACTGTCAGAAAAGTTATCCTTAGTTCTAGATTGGATCTCTCTTGCCCACCCATTACTTTTTGTCCTATTCCCAGGTGCTTTAGAAAATAATTTATCTTCTCTGTGAGAGCCTCTTCAATATTGGAAGACTGCTATTATATTACCCCAAGTCCTTCTTTCTGTTACATTAGATATACCTAACTCTCTCAAGTGTTCATTGTATGATTTTGTCTTCAGACACCTTATCATTGTTCTTCTGTGCACTCTTTCTAGGGTGTTTGTATTTGTTTAAATAGTTCAGAAATTTAATGCAAGGTTATGTTAAAAGAAGTGATAATTTTAATACACCCATAAAAGAAATATCCATGCCATTTCTAACTTTTCTTTAAAAAAGAAAATTATCAGATAGATGCAAGGAGTTTCCTCAATTATTCTTAGATGATATATATCTAAACTCATCAAAGGCTGCCCTATTATTTCTATGCAGAAGTATTAACTAGCTCTGTAGAGGCCATTGAATTGTGTAGCTAAGAAGCTACACCTTTTGTGATAGATAAATCTTTCTCCTCTGGTGATCAAAGAGAGCTGAAATTGCTATATCATAGTGGTTCAGTAACATGAGTAGAATAGAGTAGAATTATAATCTCCTCAATTGCATTACTTAGCATGATAGGTCTATTTAATGCAGAGTTTATTATAACTTTAGTTGCTATTTAGCATGCTAGCCTCAGATCATATAGTCTTATGCTTATTTTTTTCAAATATTTATCACATAGACTTAACAATTAATGAACAAACAACGGCATGGAAAAAGAAGAAAGAAAACAATCTCTTTCAATTGTCCTTTATATTTCTTGCCTCAGGCTTCTCATTTACTGCAGTCAATGTTCCATCATATAAACCTCTAGGGTGCACCAAGACTGGAAACATTTAATGTTTGGGGGGCACAGGGGAGGAAAAGGATTTATTGTGTGGATTTGATTTAAAGCATTTCTAGTTGAACAAATTTCTTTCTCATGCCCTACCTGATAAGGAAGCCTATAAGCAAACCATGTGATACCAATAAAGGAGAATATTTGCAGCTCAGGGTTGAAACCTAGGGTTACCTAGTTTGGAGAATGAATTGTCTGCAAGAAAACAACCCAGTTCAGAGAGCACCAAAGGCCCTTCAAACCATGTGAGGAACTGTGCTCTCCCTTGTTATTGTTCCCTAACAACTGATATTCAGAGCATCCTGCCACTCATACTGACAGCTCTTGGGACTTGAGTAGTGCTAGCTTCTTTCTTCTATTCAAGATATCTAACTCTCGGAGAGTGCCTATATAAGTCCCTGTGATTTTCTTGGCAAGATGTCAGAAGTAGTTTGCCATTCCCGCCATCTTAGGGCTAAAAGAAATTGACTGGCCCAAGGTCATCCAGTTGGCTTTGTACCTAAGACAGGACTAGAACACACAGTCTCCTGGTTTCTAACTTGATGCCTTAACCATTACACCAAATTGGCTCTTTATGGTAACTTTACTTTTTATCACATTTCACATATAGCATTTCATTGCATAATTCTACAGAAATTAGAGCCATTTTGGGAAGGATGGGGAGGGGTCAAATGATAACAATGTTGATGTCATCACTCAAGTGACAAAATTTACATATATGTACTGATATTATGACATCACAAGATAGTTATTCGAGTACTTTTTTGTAAATCTGTTGTCATTTTTATGCCAGCATAGTTGGTTATAGGTGCTGTTGGTTTGACCCTTATGAGAAGGATTCTTTTTTTCCTGGTCCACTTTACCATATCATACATAGATTTATACACTTCTATTCAGTGGTGGGATTCAAATATGTGAACAACTGGTTCTCTATGTGGATGCCGCTTCCGGAAGTCCATTATGGGCCTGGGCAACAAAAAATTAGCTACCGGTTCTGCTGAACTAGTGCGAACCGGCTGAATCCCACCACTGCTTCTATTATATTCTGAATGTGATCTTACTATGCTATAAATCTCATTAACTTATTGCATTATACTTTATAGAAATGTAGATTGATGCTATATGTGAAATACATTATAACTGTATCTATTTTGAAAAGAAACTTATCACAGACAGTGAAGGTTTTCTGTAATTAATATGTAGCAAATAGAAATAGAATGAATATGGCAAAAGAAAGCAAAGGTAGTACCCATACTAATAGGTACTTGGGGTACAATCCGAAAACAACTGGAGCACCACTTGAACACCATTGGCATTGACAAATAGACCATTAGTCAATTGCAAAAGGCAGCTTTCTTAGAACAGCTTACATCCTGTGACGACACCTCTAACACCATCAAATATCAACATCTACCTATCCCAGGTCCTTGGAAAGGATTCTATAAATGGATAAAAATGCCAAATCCAGTCAAACATCTGGCTGAATATGCAATAAACCATAATAGTAACAATAATTACCTTTCATCCATCAAATACTTTTGGAAGAAGTAATATTCCAAAATGTCATTAGATAATGATAAAAAATATACTGATAGGTATATTGGTAAATGCTCGCCTAAAATTCAGGGAAGTATCATTGATAATCTACTGAATATGAAAGGGAATAAATCTGGAATTTCTGCTTGCAAAGCATTTGTTGTTGTTTATTACAGTTATATCCTAGCATATGTAGCTTATACAGAAAATGTGCTAGCAAATGTCCCCTACTATGTAGCAATATTTAAGCTTTCAATGTAATAGTTAAATATTTTAAAAAAACTAAATGTAATCTAAATTAGTAGCATCATTTCCATTTTAAATTTTCCAGCAATTTGAAAATATATAATCCATGAACAGTTTTGTTTTCAATTAATTTCTAGTGATTATTACACAACATAATACTTGTAAGAACTTTTGTATGAAAAAATAATAATTTCAAATGATATGCAGTTCCTAACATCACAGTTGGCATGAGCAATAATGTGAGATGTTGGGAGTTAGATTTCACAAGAATTAGAGGGTAGGTAGCTTCCCACACCTATTTTAAGTTAGAATTGTCTGATGTCTTTCATGGCTATTCAGGTTTTTATCGCTGCTGTGTGGAACAAAATAGCAAGCCAATAGAATACATTTGTAACTTTATCCATTTACAGCTTGTTCCCTTGTAACCTAAAAGAAAATTAAATTTTTGCAATATGTAGTTTTTCTCCTGGAGAAGAGCTAGGATATAACTGTAATAAACAACAACAAATGCTTTGCGAGCAGAAATCCCAGGTTTATCTCCTTTCATATTCAGTAGATTATCAATGACACTTCCCTGAATTTTAAGAGAGCATTTACCTATCAGTATATTGTCTATCATTATCTCATATCATTTTGGAATGATGGAAGGTAATTATTGTTACTATTATGGTTTATTGCACAGTCAGCCCAGATGTTTGACTGGATTTGGCATTTTTATCCAACTATAGAATCCTTTCCAAGTCCTGAGATAGGCAGATGTTGATATTTGATGGCGTTAGAGGTGTTGTCACATGATGTAAGCCATTCTAAGTAAACCTGCCTTTTGCAATTGACTAATAGTGTATTTGTCAATGCCAATGCTGTTCAAGTGGTTCTCCAGTTGTTTTGGGATTGTTCTCCAGGTACCTATTACTATGGGTATTACCTTTGCTTTCTTTTGCCATATTCATTCTATTTCTATTTGCAGGTCTTTTTATTTTGTTATCTTCTCTAGTTTTTTCTCTTCTAGTCAGATGTTTCCAAGTAGTGCCATGTCCACTATCCAGACTTTTTTTTTTTTTGCCTTTCTTATCGATGATTATTAAGTCTGGCATGTTATGTGACAGGTGACTGTTTGAATTCTAAAGTTCCAGAGCACTTTAGTGTCTTCATTTTCTATAAATTTCTCTATTTTTATGGTCCCACCATTTCTTACTTTCAGCCAAATGATATTTCTTGCAAATCTTCCAATGCACCATTGTTGCTACTTTGTCATGCCATTGTTTGTAGTCAGCCTGTGCAATCTTCTTGCAGCAGTTAACCAGGTGACCCATTGTTTCTTCAGCTTCTTTGTAGAGGCGGCACTTGATATATTTTGCTGCCTTTTCCATTCTGGCTTTGCATGCATTTTTTCTTAAGGCTTGGTCTTGAGCAGTCAGAATTAGCCACTCTGTCTCTTTCTTGAACTTTCCTGCTCTTAGCCATTGCCAGATTTTCTTATTACCTATTTTGCCTGCCATTTTTTTTAATGTCCTGGCCATGTAATGCTTTGTCTTCCCATGTCTCCATTCTGTGCTCTATTTGGTCTTTCTTGTAGACCAATTTGGCCTGTTCGGCACTCAGTAAGCCTTCCTGGAATACTATCTTCAGCATATCCTCTTCAGTGTCCTTCAGATATTCTTCCAATGCCCCCTTTTCTTCTTCAAGTGCCTGCTGTACTTGCAAACATTCTACACCTATGTATTTTCCTTGGTAATAGAGTTTGTTAACATTGCTGTGTGGGTGATGGGCTTGGTTCATTGTCATTATATATCTCATTTTCCTATCCAGAGCTTTTAGTTCTGCCTGAGTCCAGGCTACTATTCCACTGTTATTGTTATTATTATTAAGTTCTTTAGCTGGTGTATGCAGATTTTCTAAGCATTGTCCAAGATTTTTTTATATGTCACCCAATGTGCTGATAACCCCTGGAACCACCATGGGCAGTTTATGCCATAATATTTCAAGTTCAATTTTCAGATCTTTAAATTTTATGACCTTGTCCAATTTTTTGTCTTCTACAACCAGAACATTTAAACTGGAAAAGAAACAAAGACATCTGGGCCTCCAGCTGGACCCCAATTTTCTCTATATGGTGCATACAAGACTAAGTTACATGGATCTTATCATGTAGCTTTTTATGATCTATGTTAACTTAGTTATCACACTCTGTTTCATAATTACATTTTACTTACAGAATGCATCTCCATTCTCATGACATTGTATTCATTGTTATGATCCCATTGCATATTTCAAACTTTCAGCTTTTGTACAAAAGTAAACATAATGTCTTGATAAAATGTCCTTCAATATCCTTCTATAGTTTATTAATAATACAGTAAAGATTGCAGATTTACAAATAAAGAAGCTAAGAAAATGTATTGGAGATATCCCTTTTCAAGGACATGTAAATAATTTGATGATTACATTTTTATTGTGAATTGAAAGATTTCCTCTTTTCGTTTTTTTTTTTAAAAAAGAAATTAGGCCAGAAGTTTTATTTTCTAGTTCTCATTTTTACAATTTCTGCAACCAGGTTGTTTTTACGCATACAGATAGACAGACAAATAAATAGAGAAATAGTGAGGGAATTGTAGGCATCTCTCTCTCTCTCTCTCTCTCTCTCTCTCTCTCTCTCTCTCTCTCTCTCTCTCTCTCTCTCTCTCTCTCCCTCCCCCTGCATGGTAGTCTGTCCTGAAGGATTATATTGTTTCAAGCTGAATCAAATATTGATGGAATGTTGTTTTATCAGATTTGTATTACATGTAGACTTTGTCACGATAGACTCTGTTCACTATGTTTGTCAATATTGCTAAGAGGCACATTCATGTATCAATTATATGCAAAATAAAAATATAGGTCAGTCAATAGTTAATAGTTAATAGTTTGGGTCTCCATAACTCTTATTCCTTTGCTAGCTTACCTACTGGCCGTCTCTTGCCATGAGCTGATTGGATGCAATGGCCAGAAGGAGGCAGTAAAGTGGATGGAAATACATCCCTGTCGTGTTCCCTTGTACTGCAGAACCTATGGCTTTTTGGAAAGAAGGAGTGATGGTGCTGAAGTGTCTAAATTACAATCTCACAGGAGTCATGGGTACTGGATTTTAGGATTCATTCTTTAAGTTAGCTGACTTGAGGTACATTGATTAAAAATTGTTATCTTAAATGTTACCATTGTGTCCAATTGAAGGTTGCAAAGTATCAAATAAACACAAGAGTTTAGTAGTATATAGATTTACTTACAATGTATGTAAATAAATAACTAAAAGTTAAAAGCTTCCCAAAGAGCTTAGGAATCCTCTTCCAACCTTCCAAGGATAAAATTAATGTAATTTAATACCACAATAATACCTTAATATACATAATCATATACCATTGCTTTTGTAATCATAGAAAAAGAAGTACACCAGTGTGGTTGAAAACATGCTGACATGTCTTCCAGTGATAGTTCCAGTCCTGTTCTGAAAATATTTGAAGACTCTTGTTTTAATTATCTTCATGGAGATTCACAAGGTCCTTTCCCTTCTGTTAGAGGAAGGACACATTTGGTTGCTATGCAGGCATATGAAATAGCAACTGAATTATTAGATCACAGGAATGAACTGGTACATAGTAGAACAATCTCAAAGCATCTTATACTCCTACATACTAAATGATTATTGTCAATTAACATGCCTATTTGCTAATTCATGTATTTGTAATATAAGCAGTAATTTGTAATGCAATGCCATTTTTCAATTCCTCAAATTTAGGCTGCCTGACATGTATATTGTGCACATCTCTCTCTCTCTCTCTCTCTCTCTCTCTCTCTCTCTCTCTCTCTCTCTCTCTCTCTCTCTCTCTCTCTCTCTCTCTCTCACCAACTTTCAGGGTTTTTTTAATCCACTATATTAAATGCTTTTGAGAGTCATGGCATCCTTCTCTAAAGGGTGCAATGGTTGGATTAAAATGATAGTAAATTGACAATGTTAGGGATTTTTTTTTCTTAATAACAACATCATTTTTCTGGTGGAATAGAAACAAAAATTGTATTTATTTAATTATGTGTTTGTTTGTTTGTTCATATTTCTTAATTGTCCATCTTCCTTGGAGAATAATATGAATATGAAATTCTGAAGTGTGTAATATGAACTTCTGTCCTTAATACTAACTTTTATATAGTTATATTGTTAGTCCACTGATTTCTGTAGGTGATTTAATTTCTGATTTAGAAGAAAAGGCCATTGGAAAGGACATAGTCACATTTCACCTTTTGATAACAGTGTTGTGGCTCAAATGCCTATAGCTTCCCTGCTTGTCATCTCACTACTTTCTTCAAACGCCATGCTAAATGCAGTGTTCCATATAGGCCATAAAAGGGTGGTAAGGTGGTGAAGTAAGCTCATTTTTCATTAAATGACTAGACATAATAATGCCTGGACACTTTAACTTCTATCGTTGATTTTACAATAGCTGGAAACTCTTTTTAAAACTAAAAGCTGAACCTAGGCCAGTTACAGATCAAATGGACTTAGTGCCCAGTTGTCCAGGAACTGAGTAAAAGCTGAGAAACTAGATAATATGGCAACCTTATCTGTGCAAAATGAACAAACAAATTATAAAGGCAAGGTGAAAAATATATATTTTTAATTCAAAGAAAAGAAAGAAAGCTGGTTATATGTTTTATTCATACCTACCTAGAATCTAGAGGAGTGTGATGGCTCAATGGTTAATGATGCTGAGCTTGTCAGCTGATTTGAGACCTGAGCGCTGCATGACAGGGTGAGCTTTCATTACATGCCCCAGGTCCTGCCTACCTTACAGTTCAAAAGCATGCAAATGCAAGTAGATAAATAGGTGCCATTTTGGTGGGAAGGTAACAGCATTCCATGTGCATCAGCGTATAGTCAGGCTGGCCACATGACCATGAAAATGTCTTTGGACAATATTGGCTCTGTTAGCTAAGAAACAGAGATGAGCATTGCCCCCTAGAGTTGGAAACAACTGGTACCTACCTAATATCTAAACAGAATTTGAATACTTAAAACAGGGGTTCCCAACCAGGGGTGCAAGAATATATCAGAAGCGTTCTAGGGGTGCGGGGTATAGAAAAGGTTGGGAGCCGCTGACTTAAAACAAAAAATATTTTGAACTTGATCTGACTTTTACCATTGCTTTTGGTATGTATATTTTTATTGCTTCCAGTAAAACTCTCATTGTCTCTCCAATTAAACACTGTTTCACCTGCTGTAGATATAAAGTAATACTAAATTAGGTGATGTATATAACCTTCCTTAAAATTAATTGTATCATATTTAAGTAAAAAAAAACAAATGATATTTCAATAATAGACATGTTTCTGGGTCTTTTTCTGTCATTTAATTCTGGGTCATTATAAAACATTTGCAATCAAAAGGAAAAGATAATAAGACTCCAATTACATCCATTATAGAATTTTACTTCAACAGTTGCAATAGGACATCATATCCATCACCCAAAGGAAGAGTTTACTTAAGGAAAGCTAATTGGGTACATTATTATCTTCTCATCTGATTCTTCTTGTTATGATCTGCTGGTTGAAGTAACTATTTCATTGTATGTGATATTAAAGTGAACCCTGATCTCATTGCTTGTGAAGAAGAGGGATATGGCAGTGATACAGAAATAGAAAACTAAGGAAGTCACATATTCAAACGAGTGGGATAGGGATTTCTTGTAGTATCTATATAATCTTTTTTCCTTCTTGTTCAAAATGGGTCAAATTGGCTAGGGTACCTGGACCCTGATATTGCTGGGAAAAGCAGAACAGCAGAAAAGTAGCTGTGATAGATAATAGGAAGTATGGCAGTACACCCTCAACATTTCCCCTGCCATCAAGAAGTTCCTCCTCCTCCTCCTCTTTCTTTTATTCAGTGATATGATTGTGAAAAGTCTGTTTCAATAAGATTTAGGACAGGGTGCTCCATTTAAAATTGCTGTAGATATTAAATATATGAGGTGCAGAAACTAATGTATTGAGTATTAAAATTCTTATGAAAAATAGATATGCTGAGGCTTTCAGAGTTTAATAACATCATAGCTAGTTTATTGTATCCATAGATAACATTGTTTTTGTAAATATATAATGTATATTGTATCCTCTTTAAAAATCTTGTAAGATATTACTTCAACATCAGTGGAGAATGAATATTAGCTGACACAGCTGACAATAGGCAGGATCAAATTCAGATCAAATTTTCCTTCATATGACAGCTGAGTTATCTGAAGAGCTATGAAAAGCACATGACAGTTCTAGTTTGGGAAAGATTATAATCTGCTGTACAATGACATGAATCAGGCATATTCAATAAAGGTTACTTCTTAGTAAGGATGCTTGATCTGGCACACTGTTAGCCAATTTTCCACACTCTAGTTTGCAGGCTTTAGTAGGGACAATAAACAATATCAAAATTTGTTTTTATGTAAGAAATTGGCTTATGCACATTTAAATCACTTATCTATCTACCTCAAAAAAAATGGTGCTTAGGAAAATGTCATTTCCATATTTCTATATCAGATCTTTTAATAAGACTGGAGATGCCAGGGACTGAACTTTAGATCTTTTGCTTGTTATCCATATGCTTTTCCTACTAGCTATTATCCACTTCTCAGGTCCAATAAAGGGTTTTACAGAGAGAAAGAAGCAATTTAGGTGAGATATTATTTCTCAAAACATTTTCTGTTGTATTGACAAATGTTAAAGCTCCATGTAACCTGACAGTTCCAGGGACTAATATGCACATCTTTACTTTTATAAATGTTTCACATTTGAGTACATTAAAAATTCTTGAATAGATACCAATAATTCTTCAGCAATTTAATTATTGGTCCTGAATTATATTCTGATACCTCTGAACTTTATTTGGATACATGCATTATTAAACATGCAATATTGGTCCCTGAACTAGAAAGCTACATGGAAATATTTTTTTTTCAATAATACAAGTTTGGTTTTTATATAGAAGGGTTGGAAGTATTTAAAAATGACAAATTATAATTTAGTTAATTGTGTTTACAAACATGAGTTCTGTTAGAGAGGATAGCAAAATGTGAGCTGAACTATAGTATTACCAGATACATAAAGAGATGATTAACAACAAGCATGTATCAATTACTTAATTTCATTCTGAAAGAAATTGTTGAATGGCATATTGCAGGGATATTTCTACATTCTCTGCCATTTAGTACAATTATAAATGTTCTAAATGAAGGGATATGTGATATAACATTATTAACATATTTTCAGATATCACAAAAATATAATTCAAGATTCAAGAAGACTTTAGCTAACTGGAACAATGGGGGAAAGCTAGCAGAGTGAATTCAAGAAGGACAAATTAAAGTCCTACATTAAAAAAAAAAGATTTTAAGACAGAAGGCAAACTGGACAGAGTACCTACTTTAAATGTACCTTAAACTGAAATACAGAAACAACATTCAATACAATCATAGGCTATGTTCTGTTTCTACTGGGCTCAGCATTGAAGAGGCAGGAGTAGTAAACAGGTACTTCTTTATTGAAAACTAAAAACAGAACTCAAACAAAGATGGCTCCGCCCCTATTTATACATTCAGCTTGGGGCGGTGTCAGCCAATGAATGCACCGTATTCTCCCACTCAAATGCATACTGATTAAGCTTGCAGACAGCAAGTCTGGTTAACAGGCCACGTGGTCTGCTAACGTTCCAGTGCAGCTCCCTGCACCTGTTTCATAAGTAAAGCTCAGTACATTACACCCCTCCCCTCCTGGTTCTTTAACACATACACAATATTTCTTGTTGTTCAATGGTTCATACATTCAAAAGCACAATGACACTCAGTTACACACAAGTCTATCATCACACTTGGCAGAAATAATAATCTCAAAACAACCCATTTTACAGACCTCCATAGCATTCTAGTACATAGGCATTTCAATTTCAAAAGGAACATGCATAAGCATTTCAGTTTGCAATAAAAATACATAAGCATTTTAAGCTTGCAATGACAGAAACCTCACGTAGTCCTTTAAAAACTTCGGTGAGCCTTTGGCCCACTCCGAATGTCTCGGAGCTGCTGCTAGCTCCCAATCTGCAAGCTCGCCTGCCAGGTTCAGCAGACCAGGGCTATTGGACCCGTCTGGTACGAGTGAAGCCGATTCGTGAAGGCTGGCCTGTCCCGGTAGACCCAAGCCTTTGTCCATTTGTGGTTGGCCGGCCTGTTCCGGTAGGCCCAAACCAGAGTTCCACGGTGGAGTGGAATCCACCTGATCGGCATAAGAAGCCAATTGGGAGCAATGTCCCGTTGGTGCAATGCCTGAGGTAGTAGCGGCGTGAAAAGCCAATTGAGAGCAATGGCCCGTTGGCACATTGCCTGAAGTAGGAGCAGCATGAAAAGCCGGTTGAGCGCAATGTCCCATGGATGTAGTGCCAGAGTTAGGAGCCGTCTTGTTGGAAAACCCCTGTTCTGTGAACGCAATGTCCTGCTTCCACTGAGAGACTCAGATTCACAATCACGATCGTGATCCTCCCCCCCCCCAAGAGCAGAGTCAGGAGCGGAAGAGTGGCATGGCAGCCTCCAACGCAATTGGTCAATGTGCCGGCGCAGCACATGACCGTCTTCCAGGGCCACTTTGTAAGAAAGTGGCCCAGTCACCTTACAAACCACAGCTACCACCCACAGTGCCCCTGGTGCATAGTTGTATGCCCAAACTGGATCACCCATTTGCAAGCACCTCGGTGCCTTCGGCTGCTGCACCTGCAGTGCAACCCTATCAGGGTGTAAGCAATCCAGCTTTGTGATAAGACGGTGACCCCATCGAAGCTCAGCTGGGCTCTTGCCCGTAGACATGCAAGGCGTTGTGCATTGGCAGAGGAGGAAATCTGCCAACCTGTGGTGCCAGTTGCCGTGGGTGATCCTCTTTAAGGATTCCTTTGTGGTGTGAACCATGCATTCCGCTTGGCCGTTAGAGGCTGGGTGAAACAGAGCTGATGTGGCATGCCTAATCATATTTGCCCTCAGAAAGGACTGAAACTCCGAGGAAGTAAATTGAGCTCTGTTGTCGGAGACGATGACATCTGGGAGCCCATGCATTGCAAAAATGCCCCTCAAAACCTGGATGGTCCTGGCAGTCGTCGTAGTGGACACTGGAACGACCTCCAGCCACTTAGAGTGACTGTCCACAACAATGAGGAAGAGTTGCCCCTGAAAGAGGCCAGCGAAGTCGATATGAATTCTCGACCAAGGGGCTTGTGTGGTCTCCCATCTATGTACAGGAGCCTGTGGCATTTCTGGCCGGGACTGCTGGCAAATGAGGCACCTGTGGACCTGGGCCTCAATATCTTTATCGAGTCCAGGCCACCAGAGGTAGTTACGCGTGAGCGCCTTCATCCGGACTATGCCCGGATGTCCCTCATGCAGAGAATCAAGGACTCTAGTCCTCAGTGAGGTCGGGATCACTACCTTGCTTCCCCACAGGATACAACCCTTAAAGGTGGATAACTCATGCTTCCTTTTCCAGAAACTCTGGAAGTTAGTGCCAGGACACGTGTCCGGCCATCCTGTGAGCACCCAGTTTAACACGCGAGTTAACATGTTGTCGGTAGCTATTTCTGCAGCAACATCCCCTGCATTGAGGGGAGACTCCAGCAAATCCTGGATAGACAGGATGTGGTTGGCCGGTGCAGGATCTGGCTCTAAATGGGTGCCTGCTGAATCGCTTTGAGCTTAGATTCAGCAGGATGGATGGCTTTGGCATCTATACAAAACCCCAGGAATTCTGTGGAAGTGACTCCAATTTTGCATTTGAGCTTGAGCCCCGCTTCGCAGAAACGCCACAAAATGGCCCGGAGCCTGTCAGACAGGCTTTCGACTGATTCCCCTGCGATGAGGACATCATCGAAATATGGGCATACACCCTGAATGTTACGGAGCGTGCGTTCCATCATGCTCTGAAAGATGCCAGGGGCTACATTCACCCCAAACTGTATCCTTCACACTTTGAAGGCTCCCCGGTGAGTCACAATGGTTTGGGCCTCAGCCATGGTGTCGTCCACCGGCAGCTGCTGATAGGCCTGGGCCAAATCTAATTTGGCGAAAATGCGACCTCCCTGTTGAGACACCAGAATATGGCTGACTACAGGCACCAGATAGGAGTGCTGCTGGAGAGCTTTGTTTAACGTGCATTTATAGTCAGCACAAATGCGGACTTCCCCCTTGGCCTTAAGTGGCGTGACGATGGGAGTTTCCCATGGACTGCTGTCCATGGGTTCCAAATGCCTTGCTGCAACAATTTGTCCAGCTCAACATTTATTCTCTGCTTGAGAGTAAAGGGCACCCGACGAGGCTTAATCCTTATTGGTGCAATAGAGGGATCTAACCTTAGAGCAATTGGAAGCCCTTTGTATGCCCCTAACTCTGGGCTGAAAACATCAGCAAACTCTTTACACACCTCCGAAAGGCTCGCCGTTTGCAAACTGTTTAACCCAGTCACCTGAATTCCCAAAGCCTCAAACCAATCAAGCCCAATTAAGCTAGTGCAGTTGCCCTTGACAACTACGACATCCAAAGGGCCGTTGAAGTTCTTGAACTGCACCCCGAGTGTGGCTTCCCCCTTGACGCTGATCCAGGAATTCTGGAAGTCTGTTAAAATGAGGTTTGACGGCCTGAGCTTAACTCGTTGGCCGCTTCTACAACAAATCTGCTTCAGTGTGCTTTGGGAGATTATTGACAGAGCTGAACCCATGTCCAACTCCATGTTGAAGGGAACCCCTTGCAACTTGACTTCGAGGTGTAGCTTCTTCTTGAGTGGGAGATGGGTACCTGTCCTAAAGACACTCCTCCTACTCGCACAAAAACCCACCCTGTTCTGACTGGGGATCCCGGTACCTTTCCGAGGCAACTCTTCTGCTGGATGTTCTTTTTTGCGACCCAAACAAACGGCGGTGATGTGACCTTGCCTGCCACACGCCCAGCAAGTTGCAGTGCGGAACCGGCAGTCGGCCCGTTTGTGGTGGCCTCCACACTCAAAACACTGAGAGAAGGGAACTGCCTTGTCAGGTTGCCTTTGAGGCCTTCTTTCTTGAGGTTGCTGCAACCAGTCGACTTTGTGGTTCGATTCGGGGTCTTCAACCCTCTCGGCGTCCTCTTGGTGGACTGTGTCTCAGCAAGGAGGGTTCATGGATAGCCGCAAGGCCTTAACAGCTCTGCCTGCTGCTTCTTCGGCCATTATCTCCCTCAACGCATCTTGAAAGGAGACAGTTTCTCTAGCAAAGATATTTTGCTGAAGTTCTCGGCTCCTCAAACCACAAACTAAACAGTCCCGTAACCGTTCTTCAAGGTCCTTGAATTTGCATGGCCTCGCGGCTTGGCGAAGAGCAGCTATGAAATCTGCAGCGGACTCCCCGGGACGCTGGTCCCGCTGTTCAAAGGTGTGTCGCCAAGCGATGACCAAAAGCTTCAGCTCAAAATGTTCCTTGAGCATTTTTTTTAGTTCAGCATAAGCAATAGACTCCAATGGCACTGGTGCAACCAAGTTCTCTGCTATGACCGCAAACACACAGCAGCATCGCGGCCTTCAATCCATCTTCCCGAACTTGGTTGACTCGTAGGTAGTTCTCAACCCTCGTGACATAGGAGCTCTACCTCTCTGGATGAGCAATGTCGAATTCTGAGAGACGACCTATCTTCGACATGGTGAGTCTTTGGTGGCCTTTTCAATGCCTCGTGCTGCACAGGCTTCCGGAGGGGTTCCAGGGCAGTTCCTTGAAGCACTCTCCTCCAGCGTTTCTGTACTGGCAGGCAGAGTGAGAAGAAGTTGGAACGCCATCCCTCTAAGCGCTTGCTAGGCCTTTTCCCGGTGGTGAGTCAGCCCTTCGATATGTGGCAGCACGATCCCACCTTCGTCGCCAATGTTCTGTTTCTGCTGGGTTCAGCATTGAAGAGGCAGGAGTAGTAAACAGGTACTTCTTTATTGAAGACTAAAAACAGAACTCAAACAAAGATGGCTCCACCCCATTCATACATTCAGCTTGGGGCAGTGTCAGCCAATGAATGCACCGTATTCTCCCGCTCAAATGCACACTGATTAAGCTTGCAGACAGCAAGTCTGGCTAGCAGGCCATGTCGTCTGCTAACGGTTCCAGTGCAGCTCCCTGCACTTGTTTCATAAGTAAAGCTCAGTACATTACAGGCTACATCAAAGAAGTATGATGCATTATATTTTAGGAAGTATATTGAAAAAATGTGCACATTCAGGAAAGAATAACCTAGCTGATAAGGGGTCTAAAATGAAAAACTTATAAAAAAATAGGAGCAATTTGGTGTACTTAGCTTGAGAGAGAATATTGCAAGAAATAGGTTTTTTTCAAAAATCTAATGAGGCATAATTGTTCAGAGATGTTCCAGAATAAAGGGAAAGAAAATGGGTTTAAATTATAAGTGAATGGATTTTGGTATACATTAGGGTAGAAAAAATATTAACAGTGGAATAGATAGCTTTCCATTCCTGAATAATTATAATTCTCTATTAGGGTGTATCAAGCAATAGATTTGGCTCGAAGTTGTTGTAGATGATTTTCAAAGGGTTACATTTCTATTACTATATAATTGGTTTAGGTGAATTTTGGGAAGATTTATTAAATACAGAGATATCAAGCACATGGGAAGGCCAAGTCATTAAAAAGAAAGCATAATAAAATTCCTGCATTGGTAAAGTCTATTTCCTAAAGTTGTATGTGGTTTTTGAGTGACAAGGACTGGACTATGTATCCAATTGGTAGCATTATTTATTTGGATTTCCAAAGGTCTTTCCATAAGCTCATCATCTGAGATTTTAAAGGGGTAAAGAGAAAAAAATCCTATTACGGGCCTGTAGCAAGCTGAAAAATAGAAAGTATAAAGAAGGAATTATAAGATGTCATAACGAAATACTGTGAACTAATGGGACATATCATAATTAATCATAAATTGATTTGTCAAGGATATGAATTCAGTCATCAGCACCGAGGGAACACAATTATTGATAACAATGATATGAACAAAAAGAGTTCCAAAAGGACCTTTCCAATTAATGACTGGATTCATAATGACAAGTATAAAACTGAAACAGTATAAGCATGTCATATATTGGGGCAAATGTTTAAAATATACATACATATTAGAGTTTTTAAGCGATGGGGAAATAGGAAATAAATCCTAGAATTACTATGGAAAATGGTGAAATCTAGTTGGTGGCTCATGTGGAAAGAAAATCACATAGGAAAACATGTCATGGACAGGACAGGATGCATGTCTCTCAATATATACTCAATATATACTATACTCATAGTCCATTTCTTTATCTATCTGCCAAGAATGCCCATTTGCATAGCTGATACTTATCATAATTATTAAAATATGAAGATATGAAGATTGGCCATTAAGCTATTAAAGAAATAATGCCAAGATGCCATATAACAACTTTAAAAATGTGGAGTACTAAATGAATTTTTACAGCATGAGAAAATGTATAACGTATGTCCAGTAGACAGTTGATTTAATTAACTCATTATTGTCTTCTGATTGACAACAACTTGCAGATGAATACCTTTTTCATCACTAGGAAGAATTGCTAATGATATTTCCAGGGACTTAAGTATACATTTTCCAAATCCACAGCTAAAATTAAACTGAGTTAGTATCTACAACTGAACTGACTATGGCTTATTCCATAAAACGTAACAAAAATATTAGTCTTTCATAAGATTAAATTAAAAGTTACATAAAAATACAATTTTTCTGCTTGGCACTATTCAGTAAGTTTTTTTCATAGCCAAATTACATAATAAATATATTATTATCTTTCTGTTTTAAGTTTGAATAGGAAAGTTTTACTCTTGTACACTTAAGCATAGTCAATTATTTTAATCTTATACTAGCTCTAACCTTTTAGTTTACATATTGGACAAAAGCTTATTATTTTGCATATATTAATACTGCTTTTGCAGATAGACATTTATTATCTTTGATATGCACAGGACAGATTCACCTGGCTTTATGACACTTTTTGTCATCTTTACCCAGACAATATCTGGCAAAATATATATATAACAGGATGACCTTTCAAACCTACTAGAAAAATGAATCAGTGCCTAAATTTGGAAAATGTGTCACATTTTCTCACAATGTCAACACATGAATGTTGGTTGCTTTAATGCCTTAAAGAAAACATCTCCATATACAGTATATGAGGTTACAATGCATGTTGTATATAGGTTTGACTTATTATTTGCCCTAACCTCAATGGTATGTGATCTGGATAAGGGGAATGTTAGATTGAGTCATTTTCCATATTAAAATCAATTCTTGATCCAGTTAAGATTCATCATTGCTTAGAACTTCTGAAGGATTAATAGGCCTATTAGAACTGCTTGTCCAAAGATCTGGATAAATTTCAGGGATACTTGGAATTTTCCAAGCAATTTTACAGTCTGTATGGCTGAATACTTGGTGGAGCAACCCAAGTGTTTTATGCAACTGTTTCCAAATGGTTTCTCTCTATCAAAGAGAGCATTAATGGGGATTCAGTTATGGAACATTCTTAGAGGATGGGGGAATAGTTATTTGTACTTTAAATGCAGACCTGGATGTGGGAAGAAACAGTACTACTTACTGGTGATTTTTCTGAATCACTCTCTCCCTAGATCAGAATGGGAGCAACTAGGAATGACCCCAGATGACTACTTACCTGAAAAGAGGGCCCTGGATGGTTGCAATTCATGGTAACAATGGGCAAAGAGTTGGTCTCTATCTTTTTGTCCAGCTGTTTGGTCTTTTAAGGGCATCTTTGCTTTAACATCACTTTTTGAATTTATTTTTGCTTTTGACTTACATTTTAAATGGTAAGCATCTGGTTGGATGCTGAACTATCCTTTACGCCTGGCTGGATTAAAATGTGATTTTTTTAAAAAAAAAAAAAATCTTGGGTTTTTTGTTTGTTTGTTTGTTTGGGGTTGGTTTTTTTTTTTTTTTTTTGAATAATGAAAGCCTGTCGCTTTTACCACATAGAAGTTGATAGGACAAAGGTTTCTTCTTTTGTAAAAGTGCTTTGATTTATGCTGGATTGTTACAGTTAGGAATTTGTGTAATTAGCTTTTACAAAAACTTTGCTGTTTTATTGTATTTTATTTCTGAATATTCTCTGGTTCTTTTTTTTTCCCTTAAAGACATAGGAACTTTTCCACTTGTATCTTATATTCACTTCCTACTGTGGAAAAAATTATCTCAATCTTTTCGGCGGATAGACTGTTATGGAATAGACTGTTCTTCAGAGGAATTCTCTATGCGTTTTGGATTACATGAATACAAATGAAAACATTAAAAGCTTTCTTGGAAGCCTTCGGGAAAAGAATGCTTTTTAACCTATGAGCTTTCTTTGAAAATTTGGATAAAAAGCTTAATGAAACAATAACAATTACATATCAACCTAAAGACGACATTATACAGTCAACAGCAGAATTAGATTTGCAGTTGGATGGATTGGAAATTGATTTGTTACCAACGCAGTTGGTGGAGAAATCTGAAAGACCTATGAATGCAAAAAAATTAGAAATGACAGAATGGAGTGATGAATTGGACCTGTTTAAGAAAATGTATGGGCTTTTGAACAAAAATATGGTGTGCAGATACCTACAACCAAGATCTATGACTTTGGGGAATTAAATGCAATTATATAGAAGGGGCTTAGTTATAATTTTAAGGAAAAAGATTATTATTAATGTCAAATGTCCAGTTGGTATTTCCAGAAAATGTATAATACTCAACTGAAAATTTACATTGGCACAGAATAAGTAAAACCAGCTCTGGGTTTCCTGCTCAAAAGCTTACTTAATTAAACAATAGATTCCTCATCCCCACCCACCAGGTGTCCACATTGTCCAACAGTAATACTTCTTCTTGGTCACCTGCATTAGTGACCTTGGCATTCCTTCAGGCTCTCAAAGACATCTCAGTTGCCTAGATACCATCTTTCCCACCTTTACATTCCATTCCACAATCTTGTCAAGCTATGAGCAAGGGAGAAAATGTAGGTGAATCTGCAAATAAAGAGATGATAGAAAGATCGACCGACAGACAGACAGACAGACAGACAGACAGACAGACAGACAGACAGACAGACAGACAGACAGACAGACAGACAGACAGACAGACAGACAGACAGACAGACAGACAGACAGACAGACAGACAGACAGGACAGACAGACAGAAGATAGATAGATAGATAGATAGATAGATAGATAGATAGATAGATAGATAGATAGATAGATAGATAGATAGATAGATAGATAGATAGATAGAGATAGATAGATAGATAGATAGAGTGGTGGGATTCTGCTGGTTCGCACCACTTTGGCAGAACCGGTAGCTAATTTTTTGTTGCCAGGCCCAGAATGGACTTCCGGAAGTGGCATCCACACAGAGAACAGTTGTTCACATATTTGAATCCCACCACTGGATAGATAGATAGATAGATAGATAGGTAGGTAGGTAGGTAGGTAGGTAGGTAGGTAGGTAGGTAGGTAGGTAGGTAGATAGATAGATAGATAGATAGATAGATAGATAGATAGATTATAGATAGATAGATAGATAGATAGATAGATAGATAGATAGATAGATAGATAGATAGATAGATAGATAGATAGATAGATAGATAGATAGATAGATAGATAGATAGATATTAGAATAGATGAGAGATAAAGAGATAGGATAATAGTATATGTAACTTGCTTCCCACAGTTCAAAAGTACTTCCTATTTTTATTGTCTGTCTATTGTATGTCGTGACACTTTGGAGGTCTGGAAATGATAAATAATTCAGTGCACAAAAACCTTCTTAGCATTTTTCCCTTTACTTTTTCTCATAACGCATACAAGAGCAGCAGCATTTATTTCAGCAATTCATATTGCTCTAAGTCAAGATGCATTTCACTGGAGGCATTTAAGCAATCATCTGTACTTTTTTTTCTGCCTTCCTGCAGTCTTTGCAATAAGCAAGCAAGCAGAAAATATTGATTTTGGCATGTTGATTCAAGCATGTGAAAGTTAACTATTTTTCTACTAGCAAAGTAAAACCTCTGCTTCTAGTAAAGTCTATCACGTTACATGTGGTAATCAAACTGGAGAGCAATTCTGCCATGATGGTTAAGGTGCTGGCCTAGAAACCAGGAAACTATTAGTTCTAGTTCTCCCTTAGGTGTGAAAGCCAGCTAAGTGACCTTGGGCCATTCATGTTTTTTTCAGCCCAACCCTCTTCACAGGATTATTGTTATGGGGAAAATAGGAGGGAAAGTATTAGATATTTTCACTACCTTGAGTTGACTATATATGCTGGACTTGATTTTCTTCAGTCTTTCTCCAGGGCAAGCCTCATAAAGAAGATATGACCTTCCTTCTTATAGAACTTTGAGCCATTATGGAAAGCTTCAGCATTCTTTTATCAGGCACCTTGGAACACTTCCACAGGATTGGCTTCAGTATAGAATAAACAGGTTTCCAGGAATTTCAAAATGCCTAGTCTAACATGGTTTATCAGGTATACATTTTTTCTTCTCAGAGTTCTGTGTTAATTGTTCTCTTCTTACCAGCACATGAGCATCCTTTTTCTCTTTCTTCTCACTTTATATTATAAAGTTTCTATCTATGATTAAAATTGGCTAGTCTGCCAGTGTATGTCTGGCTGGTCATATCATGGCAGACAGTGCTGAGCTTCTAAATTCTGTCATATTATGTGTTCGTGCATATACATCAACAACAATTATTTTCTTCTTTCTGTCATAGTTCTTGGATTCAATTCAAAATCAGAAACCCTAAAGGTAATTATTTCAAGAATACCTAATGGTGAAGTACAGCAGTAGAAGAGAATATTGGTAACTCAGGGTAGAACTGGGGGATTCTCAGAGCGTGAACTGTGGGTGCTGTCCAAGGTTGGTTATTTTCTTGCAGATGTTTCATTACCTAACAAAGTCACATCATCAGTGCTAGAATAGAGTGGGCTTTGCATTCACTTTTATACTAGTGGCTTGCCCTACCAGTGTTGGTAGAAGAGTTTTTGGTGGTTTCTTGATTAGACTATTGTTTACTGTTTGATTGTTTGTCTGGTGTGTTGCTAGTTCCTTGATTGGGATATTGTTTACAGCTTGATAATTGTTCTGATGCCTACTTATCTGGGTGTTGATTGATGGCATGGGGGTGTTTTTTGTTTGTTTCCTTTTTAGTTTTTTGGTTTTCTCTTTTGAATCGCATGTAGATGTTGTTTATCTCTACTATGTACCTGTGGATGACTGATTTGTCTCAGCATTAGGTTTCAGGAATTCTCCAGCATTTTTGGTGTGAAGCATAGGTTAAAAGTTCTTTATTTGAATGTTTTTAGAAAACCAAATATTTTTAGTGCATGTAATATATAAAATTAGAGAAAAAGCTAACAATATTTTCTTTGACTCTTGCAAGTCTTAGTTACATAACCAAAGATAATGATCCAATGGTGTTTCTTAACCCAGCTCTAAGAATAGTTGTGTAGACAGAATTGGAGGGTTTTCAATTATTTTTATAGATAGATCGTGGCCACACTTTTGAGTATTGTTTTATGTTTGTATTGATGCATGAAAAAAAATAAAAGTACTTTTATTTAATTTTTAAATGATCATGCATAATTTTACTATCAATCTTTCAGTATTCTTTTGAGCAGTTAAAGTCTGGAAGAAAATTATTTCAGCCAGCCTATGGTCATTTTATTATGTAACTATTTACTTTTAATAATATATACAGGGATTACAGTTTTATTAATTTCTATAATATTATAGTGTATATTTTAAAAAGTAAATAAAAATAACTCTTATGTTTTCACTAAATAAATCAACCCTGCAGAGAGAAAGAAATCATTTGAATGAAGCACAGACATGAATATAAAATCATTCTATGAATCAGAGATGTCTGTAGGATCCAAAGCTTTTGTCAAAATTATGAAAGTATCATAATGTACACTTTGCCCCTTTTGTTTGTGCATTTGATGTCACAATGAGAGTACAAAGCAGTGAAAAAATAAGGGTGTTGTTGTTGTTTTTTTCCTGCCTGCCTGCAGAAATCTCTGCTCAGAATGTAAATGTTATCAGGATGTTATGTTATACAGTCCCAGATCTTAACTCAACATGATATATTGCATCCATTGCAACTAATAACCACTACCACAATACCACTCAATCTCTTCTACAGACTGTGCAGGTTAATACCCTATACAATGGCTCTAATGCAACAGTGGCAAATATATGCATCTCAGGGTTGAATAGTTAGGTTTACTTTGCAGATGTTTCATTACCTAATAATAAATGTTACCAATACAACCAAGCTCAGAGAAAGCCAAGAACCATTTAGTTTCTTAACCTGTATGCCATGCAAACAGCACTTGAGGCTGGATGACTGTAATATATTTGTAATCATCATGTGGTTACTACATCCACAGCCATGTGGATGGCCATTTTATGATTTTATTGCCATTTATCAGTTTATGTGTTGTGACTTTTATCTTCTTTCTGTTAGATGTTGTTGAAATTTCTCTTATCCCAAAAGTCACTTAGGCTAAGCTGGTTGGCCATATAAACCTTTTAAATTAATAAATCTCTTTATAATAAATCTCTTTATTATATCTCTGATATAATAAAACATAAAATATGATATAAGCACAAGTATAAGTAAAAAAAAAGTATAGTGAAAAATAGAATACTAAACAAATAGCTCTACAAAATTCATTGACTTAGCATTTGTAACACAGTGCCATCATAACCATGCAGTCTGCTTTTAATTTCCAAAGGCTCTGCATAAAAGTAGTGTCTGAACTGTATTTTGAAATGTCAGAAAAGAGCCATCCAGGTCTAGGGTTCTAAAGGACATTTGTCATAACATGTAACATATATATCATTCCTGGGTCCTCTCTGATCACATCTTCAAGGGGATGGAAATTTGCAGCATGCCCTATATGTTAGATTACATCAGGCAGGCAAATTCTATTTGGAGTAGATGACTCCCTTTAAAGTACATGGAAACTGTGGTCAGAAAGGATCATCCCTTTTAATGTATTTTAAAGAACTAGGTTGTATTTAGGACCTTGAATCCAGCTTAGAAATATGCAAATATTCATGCAGGCAATCTTGCAAAACAAATATGCAGTGTAATCAAGTATAAAAATTCTGAAACTAATTTTAGAATTAGCAATGACCAAACGTCCTCTAATATATAATTCCACTGCACTTACTCAAATACACAATTACTCTAAGCAATTAATTGCATATCATCAAGCTAATGTGCTACAAGCAGGAGACTAAAGTAAGCAAGAGAGAAATAGAAATAAATTTAGTGACATTGTTTGAAGAAAAGAAGAGTTCATATAAATTGATTATGAATGTTTTCTAAAAGAAAGTAAGGAGACATTAAGACAATCTTTGTTTCCAAGACCCGGGAATCCACTTCTCACAATAAATGTTAGATATGTGAATTCATTTTTCTCCAGTTTATTGTGTTGAAAGGAGGATCAGTCCACTTTAATATATAGATTGTGAAACATTTTTTTCTAATAGTCATTTTCAGCCAAAGTAGAATCTGCTAGTCAATGTAGTAAGAATGAAACATTTTTTCTCTGCCGAAAAATTAACATGTCAAATGGGGATTTTCTTTCTCTTGATAAGGAAAGAAAGAAAGAAAGAAAGAAAGAAAGAAAGAAAGAAAGAAAGAAAGAAAGAAAGAAAGAAAGAAAGAAAGAAAGAAAGAAAGAAAGAAAGGAAGGAAGGAAGGAAGGAAGGAAGGAAGGAAGGAAGGAAGGAAGGAAGGAAGGAAGGAAGGAAGGAGGGAGGGAGGGAGGGAGGGAGGGAGGTATATATACTGTACTAAATTACATTACTTGAAAGTCTTTGGAATGTTACCTTTATAACAAACTATTCCTATTAATATCATTTTTAATGTTACTAAACTTGCCATTTTTAGAAAAAATATTAATACTTTACCAATAATGCATTAAATCCCATAGAACTCAATACTTTTTTAAAAATAATAATAGATATACCGGTATAGAATGGTAATGGCATGAGATGTTTATTTAAAATTATGTATGGTCTTGAGAAGAAAGTGAAAGAAATGAAACAGATACCTATGTGTTTCTATCTATTATATACCTTCCTCTTGACTTAAATGTCTCAGCTTCAGTATATTTACTGAGAAACCACTACATTGCAAGGGTCTTATTTCTAAATACACATACTTAGGATAAAGGTGAAATAAATTCTTATGATTTAGTATGGATTTCTTGGTCAAGATTGTCCCCTGGCAAAGTATTTTAAACCATATTTAGAATCTGCATAGAAACATCTTTGAGAAATGGCTTATGTTAAAAAGCTCATCCACCTGTGTCTCTGTCTACTCTTTCTCCCAAAGTTTTTCTCACAAACTACTACATCTGATTAGTCAAGGCACTTAATTTCTTCTAATTAATTTCATCTACCTTGTAAGATGATTATGATGTGAAAATGAAGGGCAGGGAAGTAGATTCATATGCCCATTTAAGAAATGAAATATTGAATAAATATGTATGTATGTGTGTATATATGTATGTATGTATGTATGTATGTGTGTGTGTATGTATGTATGTATTAGATGTTGATATGTTGGAGCAGGATCATGAATGAAACAAATGATCTAAATTGATTTTGTGTCCCATGACTTTTTATGTTTCCAGAACCTATCTGAACTCTGTCATTATATTCAGTAGTTGTACTGCATTTATGTTGGTGTTTAGTTCAGCATCTAATGAACCATTTCCAATGTCTTATGAAATAAATAATTTGTGCATTAATTTTCCTTCTTATTTAACTAGCTCTGTAAATTGTCAAACATTATCAGCAGATCAATTATTTAACACATTTTTTCCTGTCCATTCTTCATTGCATTATTCATGTATTTCTTTCTTATTACTCTACTATGCCTTTTTTGTTTTGAACCTTAGACTAAGGACTTTAATATGAACAGCTGAGGTCATTGCAATTGTGCATCTTCTAATCCAGGAAATTCAATTGAAAGATTAAAAAGAGTCTGATTATCTAATCTGAACTTGAACAAAAGTCAAGGGAAAATAGGATTTTGAATGATCTTCCACAAATCAAAAATATGTTTTCTATAATAAAAAAAATTATCAAGCCTCTACTATTATTCAGTGCAATTGTATAATATGATTACAATAATAAATAAAAAGATACTAGTTTAAATTAATGTTGCATGTCACCACCTAAACTAATATTTGCCTTTGTAAAACTATATCAAAAGGTACACATATAATTGCAATCTTAAAATATATGCTAAATTTGTTAATTACTTTACTACTTCATTTAAACAGCAAATGGATGAAATATTAAATGAATAATATTTAGCTCCACACCAAATTTACAAGATTGCATTTACAAGATATTCAAATGTAATACCATTGACAAGACTAAACTAGATGAAGGTTTCATTTTATTCCTTGACCAAGAGTAGTTTTAGTAACAATCAAAGAAAAACATTTGTCTGTGGTTAGTATCCTGAGAAATCTATAGTCATGAGAAAGTATTTCCATAATGATGGCTAACTCCATGCCTCCTCCCAGCCAGGCATCAATTTGATAAAAAGACAAATGGAATATCTGCAGCACTTGCAAAATGCTATTTTATGTCAAACTGTTCTTGCTATAGGCATTCCCTGGGCACAGGGGCTGTGGCCAACTGGAAATTGCTTTGCTAAAGATGTGCTAAAGATATTTCAGGCTGGCCCCTTTGACAAATATTGAAGGCAATCACCCAGCACATAAGCCACTTGTGCAGTAATGTGAGAGTAGGATGTGAAGTCAATGCTTTGAGATTATTTGAATAATTTCCATTTGTGGAAAACTAGGTGGTCTTTTCACTTTAGAAAACTGATCACGCCACTTCCCTAACCAGATTCCTTCACTGAAGGAAACAATGTCAACATACATGAACCTATAATGTAACAAGCCTATCATGTATAAGATCATGGGCTTGTGTTTTCTTTCTTTCAAGTGGAGATATAATAATTAAAAGGAAAAGGAAAATGTAAAACTGCCCTATGCTTGTCCTATGCTGAATCATAGTTTAGAGAAGGAGGGCAAATTAAAAAAAACCCTAACGATTAGGTAGAAAAAAGGTCTCAGGCAAGATGAATTGAAGGTAGTTTTAAGTATTAGCTTTAAATATTAGATAAAATATTAAAATATAAATAAGAGCCCATGATTTGAACATAATAGTTCTACAAAATAAATCTTTCTATTAGAAGAAAATGGCTTATTTAACAACATATCCATCACAAAGTACAATTGCTTATTCAAAAGTGAAACCAATTGTAGTTCAATCAGATCTAAATTATCCCAGTGTAAATGTTCTAAATGTTGCTAGACAATAGCAAAGTCACATTTTACTCAGTCTCTGATTTTAAAAAAAATGTGTTGGTTTAGCATCCAAAACTGTTAAAGAAGCACTCACTGGCTAGAAAATAATGACATATAGGGGAATGCTTCTGGAAGTTAAAAAAAAAAGCAAGCACACAAAAACTGACTCACACATTTAAAGATCATATATTTGTCATGTTAGAATCACTATATATAATAAACTGAAATTATTCCAGAAACCAAATAACCCCAAAATCAGTGAAAATAGATTTTACCCAGATACTCTTTTTTCCAATCTTACACATCTATATTATTTTCTGGGTTTTTTTTTTACAATTAGTTGATTATTGTAGATTGATACACTTTTCTACAAGTACATTTTATATCCTTTATGTGAACTTTTTTTGGGGGGTGTGTGTTTGAGAACTATATACAGCATTTGGTAAATTCACGTGAAATTGTGATAGGCCCAAGCAAGTCTCTTCACCATTTCAGTCAACATTTCTTGAAAGATACTTTTCCAAATGGGAAATATCTAAGATATTGTTGAATTAATGTGAATAAATTTAATCTGTCCCCTATAAGTCAAGTGGTGTGAAGAGGAAAAGATGGACCTTAAAAAATAGGATCATTGTGAATTGCTATTTATCTTGCTGTTATTACTGGATATTATACTCATAAATAGAAAAGAGAACTGGAGAGTTCTCCAATTGGAACTAAGATGGATATTAGACAGTAGGAATAGTAAACTGAACATTCTTTCATACATATGTTAATCTAACTAGACAATGATTAATTAACTAGAGCATAATTCCTAATAGCCTATTATGAGAATAATTCCTAATTACCCATTAATCTTGACTTCAAAGCATTCCCATATTCCCCAAAACAAAACAAAAGGTCTAACGTTTTCACCTGACCCACCTGATGAGCTGCATGCAGAATGTAGCGAGATCCCTGCTTTAGCACATTTCTATTCTAGCTATAAGACCAGACGTCCGACCAATTTGTCAGTCTGATCTTTAAACCTTTGCATATTCTAAAGGTAGAGTTAAGGTCCCCCAACTTTTCCAGGCCATTAGTCATTAGTCATTGATGCATTCTTTTTTATTTCCGAAGGGACACATTCTCACACCTTTTGAGAAACAACAGAAAGCTACCTAATATCAAGGCATCATTATGCCTGCCTACAAATTCAAAATGAAAATTGTGATAATTGCATTATATAGATTTACAAGCAGTAATTTCCCAACTGCTCAATCATGGCCACATGCTGTGATACAGACTAATTATATGCAGTGCTTTTTTTGTAAAAAAAAAAAGGTGCCGGAACTCACACATCTCATACAACCCACTTTGCCTACCCTACAAGGTTCCATCCAAAAAAGGTGCCGGAACTCCGTTCTGAGCGTTCTATGAGAAAAAAAGCCCTGATTATATGTATGAGCCAGGCAAGAGTTCTATGTAAACTGCTTAAATGGGCAGGAAAGCTGGATTCTTCCCTCCCTCCCTCTACCTCCCTCCTTCCCTTCCTTCCTTGGATTATTAAACTGACTAAAATGATTAAGATTAGGTCTTCTGATAAGGGTATCTGTGAAATCAAGTTCAGGAAGTGGAAGGCAGAAATGATAGTTTTGCAGTTTGCACTGTGTCATAGCTGAATTGGAATTGGCTCTCTACAATGAAGAATGATAGCAACTTATCACATGGCAGGTGGCCAATAAGGGAGATATACCAAAGCCTGGAGTGAAAATGCCATTAAGATACTTACAGTATTGTAGATAGCACATAAAATTAAAGTTTATTAAATAATATGTAATTGCCTCAAAAAAGCATACATTTCATATCATGAACTTCAATCAAGCATAATGGGTAAGCAATAATTGATTAATTATTAAATAAACCATAGCTTTTAAAATAAATAATGTCCTACCTTGAGGTGTGACTCAAGCTTTTATATAGTTTGCCACATTGTATTACTATGTTTATTGTGCTCAAATATAAAGTTTACCTGTAAATTTAGCTATAATTTTGCACAGTCAAAATTGAATTGTCAAAATTAGTGTTTTAGGGTTAAGCTATCTGAGAAAGAGAAAAATAGCACATACACAAATACAGAAGTCCTATAAGAACCCAAGTACAGACTTCCGGTTGCGGTCGCAGCACCCGCGGACGTGCAGAGAACTCGTTCTCTTGGCCGTCCGGTTTCCCCCCGCCGGTAGACCCTGGATAGGGTCGAAAGTCGCCCTGTATGGGCGACCACCGTAGAGGAGGGCACTCGTTGATCGCGGAGGGAGCGGCGGCTCCCTCTGCGGTCCGAGAAAACCACCTTTGGGCCGACGGGGAAAAGATCGGCCAGTAACATGGCCGATCACTCAGCTGCTCCAGCCGAAAGTCACAGCAACATCTAAGCGAAAAGAACCACCGTGGAAGATCCGGGTGAGACCTTTCCTTCCCTCTTGTTAATTTACCTTTTTCCCTGCTAACAGCTTTAAGAACTATTTCCCTATTTTGAGAAAGCAGCGTTTGATTACTGGGGAAAACGGGCTTTGGAAAAACAATTATTGTTTTTTTTTTACTATTTTATTTTGTCTACATAAGCAGTTGGAACTCGAGCATCTGGATTATTGTGACTTTCTCTTTTGGCTTGTTTATCTTCAGTTTAGGTGAAAATCCTTAGGGAGGGGGTGGAATGTTCTTTGTTTCCCCCCCCCCTCCTGAACAGTACTGCCTAAAAAACTTTTTGCTCTCTGGGCGGACTTATGTAGATTCTTTTGGATACAATGCATCCTGGGACTTGGCATGAAACCCAGAAACTGGCTGATACAATGTAACTCACCCTTTGAACTCCCACTTCCTGATTTTGGCCTGATGCCCAGACTGGATTACAATATAACAACTGACTGCCAGTTTTTATCTCTGTGCTGGTCTTGACTATTGGTTTTTTTTTTTCTCTATCTTTCTTTGGAAATATATCTCTGTCTGCATTTTATATTTTATAACGCTGCAATCTATTTTTTAAGCTGAACTTCTCTAAAAAAAAAAAAAGAAGAAGAAGATGGAATCCTACTCACAGATTAATTATCGACTTATATTAGAAAAAATCTTGGAAGCAAGACTGGAACTTAAAGAACATATTAGATCGCTTAGATTCAAGGAGGACTCAGAATTAAAAATTGAAGCTTAACCTTTGATTGACTATGATAGACAATCAGATCTACAACTTAATGAGATGGATGGAATACATTTACAATCTATTGAATCTACTGAATTTATTGAAGAGGAAGAGGACACATCCTACATGATGGATTTCTTTGATGATCAAAGGCAGAACTTAACTAAATCATTTACAACTTTAAAAGCAACAGGATTGGACTTCCAAATACAAGGCACAAAAAACGTTGACAACATGATAGTACAGACAACACTGGATAAAAGAGAAAAAGAATATGATTGGACTCAATGGTGGGAAAAGGCCTTTAGCCAGTTACTAAGATGGGAGGACTTAGAGGCCCTGTTGTGGAAACCTACCTGGCACAAAAAGAAAGCTAGAATTAGATTTAAAAATAAGAGTTAAAATTTTATTTGATGGGTAAAAAGGGCTTCTGGACGTTGATTGAACTAATATTTTTGAGATCTTTAAGGTCACTTTGGTATGAGTCAACACTAGATTTAAATTATGGATTTGAGTATGATTTGGAATGGCAATAAGAATAATTGGAAAATTTATAATTAAAGGAGATAGATTGAGATTGAGACTGGTGAAATATTATTGATATTTTTATTTATAAGAATTGAATGGTAATTAGTGAGATATTAAATGGATTAAACTGAAACAATTGAGGAATCTTTTAGGGACGTGGACTGATCTATGAAAATATTGGATAGAATATATGAAATAGAATATAGTTGAGAAATATTAAGATATAATAGTTATATTACTTGTTTATGATAGAAATAATTATTGTCCTATTATTATTATTATAATGTTATTATATTACTATGTCTAATGAAATAGTTTTAAAATATATAAATTCATGTTTATTTACATAATATGTATGTGAAATATAATAAGAGATATAATTTGATTGAGAAATATAAATTGAAATTGGAATAATAGAGGTGAGAAACAATTTATATTTTAGGAATGCTCGAATTGTATACCATAAGAGGGAACTTTTAAAGTAGTAGTTTAAATTGTATATGTATGACTGTATTTTTTGTTGTGTTCCCTGGAGTGCCCTATCTCCACGATGTGTTACAAGCACTTGGCTGTAAAACAAACAAAAACTAATAAAACTTGTTATGATAAAGAACCCAAGTACAGTAACATTCAGAAACATTACTATTATATAGCATTTCAGCTTGAAAATGTTTGGTGTAAGAAATGACTGAGATAAACAGGTCTGACTGTACCACTTCAATACCACCATGAGTCCATGGTGGGAGGGAGTTGGCATTAGTCACTTTGGTATTACTACATCCCAAGGATCAGAGTGTGCTTGAGTCTTAAAATTATCTCAGGTGGTTTATGATAGCCATTCCAGTATTCTAAGAATTGAAAAGAATGTGAAGGCAATCTGACAAATCCCATTCATTGCTGTGCTTTTTAATTGTCAGCACAATTCTTTGGAATTCAGGCTAGCCAAGCCAATGCCTCATACAATTTCTTAAACAAACAGCAAAGTTTGTAGATATGTTTCTGTTTTATTGCATATTGCCAATACAGTAGCAGATGCAAATAACATGACTGAAGTAAACAGTATAGCCACTTCACAATTACTTCTACAACTGCATCCAGTTTTGGTCACCACAATGTAAAAAAGGTGTTGAGACTCTAGAAAGAGTACAGAGAAGAGCAACAAAGATGATTAGGGGACTGGAGGCTAAAACATATAAGGAACGGTTGCTGGAATTGGGTATGTCTAGTTTAATGAAGAGAAGGACGAGGGGTGACATGATAGCAGTGTTCCAATATCTCAGGGGCTGCCACAAAGAAGAGGGAGTCAAGCTATTCTCCAAAGCGCCTGAAAGCAGGACAAGAAGCAACGGATGGAAACTAACCAAAGAGAGAAGCAACCTGGAACTAAGGAGAAATTTCCTGACAGTTAGAACAATTAATCATTGGAACGATTTGCCTCCAGAAGCTGTGAATGCTCCAACACTGGAGGTTTTTATGAAGAGACTGGACAGCCATTTGTTTGAAATGGTATAGGGTTTCCTGCCTGAGCAGGAGGTTGGACTAGATGACCTCCAAGGTCCCTTCCAACTTTATTATTATTATTATAATTTTGTCTTTTTCAGTGACAATGCTGCTATTAAGAATATGCAACTTATCAAATTCTGGTAATTTATTTTCACTGAAATCTCTGAAAAACATTCCGTTGATGCTGGGATGCAAAGCACCAAATTCAACTGCTAAAATTTGGGGCGGTGCTTGAGAGTAGATCAAGAATCAATGTGTATACATTTTACAAAGAGAAATGCAAACTAAGAAGGAATTTACTGATTTAGGGTTATTAAGTAGTAGAACTTTTCCCCCCTTCTGGAATTATGGGTGCTCAATCTTGGAGCGCTTTTCAAATTGCCTAATATTTAAATATAAAAATGCCTAAACATCTTTGGGTGATATTTACCCAAGCAAGATTCAAACAGCTGGAGATAAACATTAAATGTGGCAGATTTAACCAAGTCTCATAGAATGAATGCACCTGTATTGGTGGAACACCAGAGATAGAAGACATAACACATATATTATTTGAATATCAAGTGTATACAAGAAAGAACAGTATCTTGCATCACACATTAAATGAAAAATATATCGGGATCCTTAAATTAAAACAACATAATTAATGTGTGATCAGAATTCAAAGATCATATATAACACAATCTTTTATTTGAATAAAATAGTTCTGTTATGGTCTGCATATGTGCATCTGACTGGGGTAAATTGTAAGGAGTGATACAGAAATATGATTTGCATTCTTTAGTTTATTCTTGTTATTTAATTTGTTTCTTTTATACTATTTTATATATGGTTGTATTAATGTTCTAATGTTTTAAATTCTGTATTTTGATATGACTTATGGCTAATCAACAATAAAATTACAAGTTATATTGGACTTTTCAAGGTAAGACTGGACAGCTATTTGATTGAGTTGGTGTGACAAACCCTGACCTGGACATGGTTGTGTGTTAGAACACCTCCAAATCCTTTCCTATCTTTCTTCATAGCATTATTCTGCTGCTATGGCAGGATCCTTTCCAATACTATTATTGTTTAAAAGAAAATACAACTACATTTTATCTGAGAAAGAGTGCATATATTTTCTTTAATATATACTATATTAAATATCTTTAGTAATTTGATTAAACTATTATCTTCCTAAGTAATATCAAAAAAGTGAAAGAATTAGATGATATAAATGTTTTCTTCTACTGTAAGGAACAGTTGAAAAACTGTTTCCAATAGTGCCACTATTTAAGGCACGGGTGTCAAACTCGATTGCGTCACATGATGGATCGTGACGTATCGCGGTGTTTTTTGCCTTTGCAGAACTGGGGTGGGTGTGACCTGCATGTGATGCATCCAGCCTGTGGGCCGCCAGTTTGACACCCCTGGTTTAAGGCATTAGAAAGAGCTTTGATGAAACAAGTTTTTGGAAACCAATTTCAGCTAATCTCCAGGAGAAAATGGGGACGAGTAGAAAAAGCTGCAGAGAGTTTTATCACTTGCTTTTCTTTGACCTTGTCTTTCCACAGTGAAAAGGGGAGAGGGACAAAGATCCCAGAAACTGCTACTTGAAGTGTGACTGAGTATGGTGATGATGTAGTGACATTTTTATTAGGAACACTAACATAGCAGCTGAATTCTGTAGTCGACTATCATTTGAAGTAGTAATGTAGCTTTGTCAGTAGAAAGTAAAAGTGAATACCTGAATCTTTATCACTAAAGCTATATAAAATAAATTCTTTCCCTAACATTCCATCTTCTCCACTTCAATGTTTGGTACCTGCTACTAATTTTTAAAATAGTAGATATTTTAATATATCTCTTGTTTATGTTGCATAAGCTCTCTAAATATGCAGAAATTTCCAAGCAGTGAACATTTGGTTCTGCATTAATTCATATGCCACAGGCAACAACTGGTTGTTCCAAATCATGCAGGGGTTGAAAGCTTGCATTTTCTCAGTTCCTGCATTAATTTGGACACTTGCTACATTGAATTCTCCTAATAGGAAATGATTTCTACTGTATATAATGTAGGTCATAGTAAATATTGGTATAATGAAACAACACTATTTAGCAAATATTTTTTTTTCAACACTTACATATTCCATATACAACATATTGCAATTATAATCAACAAATCTTGTTATGATTGGACTTTTCACATATAATTTTTATTTAAGCATTCCTTAACCTGACACATCCCAGAGATGTCTAATTACATTTATTTCATCATGGCTAACATTGATGAGGTGATGGATCATATAGTCCAATACTTATTAAAAGTTGGGAAAGACTATTCTATTGGATAAAAGTAGCTTGTAAATCTTATAACTACAGTATTTTCAGTTCTTGAAGATATCAGAACAAGCTACCTTACCAAGGTATCCATTCAGTTTCTCTGATTAAGAAAACACATTCAATTACATAGATATATTATTAATGTTCACCTGTAGTTGGGCAAAATTAAAATTGCAGTGTCTTCCAATCACTCTCTAAGCTGTGCTGTAATCAAGCATTAATTTAGCAAGTTCATTTTTTCATTATACTGTTTTCATCATAAACTTACCACATTAATATTTCTAGAACTCCACTGCTGAGTCTTATTTTAGCAAGCCTAGTGAAAAACTTTAAATGACAAATAATACCAGGTACAAATAAAGGTCATTTCTAAGGTTTCATCATTTTTTTCTTGGGGCTGTATTTTTAAGCAGAAAAGAACTGAAATTGAAAATCCCCAAACATTAATGTTTATTGAAATGTAGACAAAAGCCCATGTAGAAAGAGTTCTCAGTAACTTGAATACTACATTTGAAATATTTCTTTCTTTTGTGCCTCTACTGATATTTTCCAGTGGGTATATCATATTTGGAACTTTTCTTACAAGGTTCTTCATTTGAAAGCAATATCAGAGAGCTCAGACCTTTGAATCAGGTTTAGGTTTGAACTATGAGTTAAATAACATTGCTAATGTAATTGCATTCCTTCCATAATCAGAAGCATTTTTTAAAAAAAAAATGATGATAATAGGATAAAATAAGTAACATGTGATTCAAGCTGGGCTCAATGTTTCCAAGGGCACAGCCATCTTATTGGGAGGATTTGGACAGCCATACAGAAGTTATTTTTTCTAGCTTTCTTTTGTAAAGTTTTGTTTTTTTTTACTTTCCGGTCTAGTTTACAGCCCTGGTATAACTTTGTGATCTCCTATCAAAGTAAAGCCAGTTGTGACTTTCCTTATCTTTTCTGACAAGATTTTTCTTCAGATCGGTTACATGCTTCTACCTACTGTGAGTACTGAATATACAGTAAAATGGTACATTTTAGAAAAAATGGAATCTTGAAAGATAATAATAGTAATAATAATAATAATAATAATAAAGTTGGAAGGTCATCTAGTCCAACCCCCTGCTCAGGCAGGAAACCCTATACCATTTCAGACAAATGGCTGTCCAGTCTCTTCTTAAAAACTTCCAGTGTTGGAGCATTCACAGCTTCTGGAGGCAAATCGTTCCAATGATTAATTGTTCTAACTGTCAGGAAATTTCTCCTTAGTTCTAGGTTGCTTCTCTCTTTGGTTAGTTTCCATCCGTTGTTTCTTATCTTGCCTTCAGGTGCTTTGGAGAATAACTTGACTGCCTCTTCTTTGTGGCAATCCCTGAGATATTGGAACTGCTATGCAAAACTTTATTTAAAAAAATTACAGCCATTAAATCAGTGGATTCCTTTCTGCTCTTTCTATGAATTTTCTATGAATGTTTACTCTTCAGTAAATTCCAGCATATGTAATGGAAATCTATATATGAGTTTGAGCTAGATGTAAACAGCATAGTGACATTGACTGCTATGTATTTCTAATAGTCCCCTCAGCATCTGCCTGAAGGGTTTTGGGAGGTGGGAGGGTTTTTTTTTGGGGGGGGGGCATATTAATATGAAAAACAGTAGCTTCTGATGTTATATTTATTTGAAGAAATGTCTTTTGGGTATATAACAATTCTAGTAGAATGATAGAGAACATAGTTGGACATTTTTGTCTTCTGATAAATGTGCTTTTTTGACTGACTATTCTCATTATATAAAACATTTTGTAAATAGGCAAGGCTTATGTGGTAGTCATTTTGGAGTGCTCCTATCAGATAGTTTCCCATTTTTACATGTGCTTTGAGTCAGTAATAACTTGCTTATTGCTGTTGTAAGCTATATTATGCATTTCATTTGCTTTGTTTTTATGCATGTGTGCAATTTAATCAAGAATATCTTAGATTGTTAGATTTTTATGACACAAACATATAATAGCAGCGAGAAAAAGCAGTTACTTATCTTGATTTAGAGCCTTGGTATATCTAACATGGACCCCTGCAGAAGTGAAAAGAAATCTATTTGTAGCAACCAGTGGAAACATAAGCAAACATAGGTCCATTATATGAAGAAAGTTATTATGGTCAGGTTAGAGCATATGAGGAGTTTTCCAAGTTTATGGCTACACATACATTTTCTTATAATAAAACAAAATAGAATTCCTACGCAAATGGAAGGATATAGTGACTCCGAGGATATTGGTATCAGAGACTAGTAATATCAGGGTGGGTGGGTGGCAGAAGAACTGAGAACTGAGAGAATAGAATTTAATATCTTCTTTCCAAACTTTTAGTTATGCATTAGATGATGACATGAACACAATATATTAAAAATCTGCAGAGTATATAAATTGGATGGAATAGCCAATTCCTGAGAAAATACACAAAATTGGAATTAGCTTGTTCAGCAAGAGAAAATAGAATAAAATAAATGAAAAGTATGATTGCTTGACAAAAGCTAAAATTTTCAGAGGTTAATATTCTTTTAAACTATATACTTTAAACTTTGAATTTGATAACTGAGTAACATAAATGTATTCTCCATGTCCTTACTTCAGCCATGAGGCTGACATTACAGAATTGGAATTATAAATATATGCCTTCACTGAATGGATTGATTGTATTTGCTATCTATGAGGCCTATAGAAATTGGCTATAGATGTGACTTTATACAGACAAATATAATGAAATATGAGATTCATTTATATAAAATAGAGTAGGTTGAGAAAAAGAAAGCATGTATTACACGTATTTTTAATAAATGTGTTACAAATATGTATGACCTTAAATAATAATCAAATTAGATAAGTGTAACTATTTACTGTAAAAATGGTATAGTTTCCTTTGGTCTATTTTTTTTACATTTTTCTCTGTGTGTGTGTGTGTGTGTGTTTGTCAATGTATGTATCTTTATCCTCGCATATTGTTGTTTCTTTTTTAATTTCTTTTTTGTCACTATTTTTTTAAAAAAAATAGAGTAAATCAAAAAAGATAAATATAAAATTCTTAATTTAAGGAATATAAATTAAAGAACCAGGGTAGGGTAGAGAATACCTCACTTTATATGTGATATGAATATTAGAATGACAATGGATTAGATGCCAAACATGATAGTAGTATGAGTGTGATATGGATACAGGTAAGGAAGAATAAAACTTTAGGCTGAAGCAATAGAAGCAGTTTTAGAATCCTGGGAAGTAATAATTTGATTTTATTCTGTGAGGATCAACAGTTTTGAAGACTGGGACAGAATTTTAAAAAATGTCATAAAGGTAATCAGGGATTCATGATGTCAAGTTTGTAATGTATATATTCTGACAGACATCAAGAGATAACCACCTACAAGTTAGATTTACCTCATGATATTATGATGGTTGCATCACCATTTAATATAGTATCTTACAAGGGCTATTCCGGTAGTAGTTATAGCAGTCATTGCTATGAAAATATAAAGACTGAATTAGTTATATATCCACATAGCAATGTCTAGATGACTGTATAAATCACTAATATGGATAAAGTTACAGAATAATGTTCTTATATTATTGAAAGATATATTCCAGTTGAATATAATGACACTTTCTAACAATAAGATCAGTTTAAGAGTGAAGCAATTACAAATAAAGATGTGGGCTCCCTTTTGTTTGATATATATCCAGAATGAAAAAAAAGGTGTCAAGAATTTTAATTTAGATTCCTGAACTGAGTAGTAAACAGCTCCTTGCAAATCCATGATTCTGTGAAGTTTGCATCTCTGTTTATAGTAGAATAACTAGTTTTATAAAATTTAGACACAGAAAATGTGTCCAAAGCTTATTATTTTCCTCCTCTTTCCCCTTCTAATCAATGACAAAAATGTTGCAACAAAAATATTATGCCAGCATGACTAAAATGTGTATACTCTAAACATCTGTTTTTCTATCTAAGCTATTCCATTGCTCTTCTTGCAGAACTTATTTTGGTTTCACTTAATGATATTCTCTTTACTAAAAAAAAAAATGTAAGCAGGTGCTAAATCTGCAGAAATAATATGTGGAGACATGCCAAATTGCATAACTAATGATACTGTAGACTGCAAATAATGAGTAGGAGGCTGTAAAGTCATATTGTTGGCCTTAGGGAAAAAAGTATACTATCTGATGTAATAAAATTGAATGACTCCTTGTAAATTCACGATGCCTATTACCCATCCACCTATAAACGGCAGCAAAGAGGTAGATTTTTTGTTTCCCTTGGCTGTATAGTGATTGTACAGATTGATACAGTCAAGCTGCAGCAGGCAGATAAATGAGGTTGAAGACTCTGAATTTGCGATTTGATTTTGTGTCAAATCACATTGCATATGCAGCTGTAATCATTCAAAATGGTTGAAAAGGGGGTGGGGACTAGCTCCATGTTGATGCCATATTGCATTCCTCATTATAGTAAGCATTCCTTGAGAAAAAGCAGAGGATCCAGGACTTCCTTGAGAAATTCTCTCCATATAGGCTGCACAAAAGCCAAGCCTTTTCAATTATGCTTTCACTTACATGCATTACATTGGGAACAAACTAATTAGTTTCAGGACTTTGAACTCTCTTGTTATGCAGCTAATTCACGGAGGGTGAAGGTGAAGGTGAAGGTGAAGGTAAAGGCTGAGGCTGAAGCTGAAGCTGAAGCTGGGGGAGAGGAGAGGAGAGGAAACACTGGGAGGGAGGGAGAGAGAGAGAGAGAGAGAGAAAGAAAGAAAGAAAGAGAGAGAGAGAGAGAAAGAGAGAGAAAGAAAGAAAGAAAGAAAGAAAGAAAGAAAGAAAGAAAGAAAGAAAGAAAGAAAGAAAAAGAAAGAAAGAAAGAAAGAAAGAAAGAAAGAAAGAAAGAAAGAAAGAAAAAGAAAGAAAGAAAGAAAGAAAGAAAGAAAGAAAGAAAGAAAGAAAGAAAGAAAGAAAGAAAGAAAGAAAGAAAGAAAGAAAGAAAGAAAGAAAGAAAGAAAGAAAGTTCATATGCTTTTTGCTTTTTATTCCTAGGCTAAGGAGATTCTTTAGCTGTATAATCGGTGATAGACTGAAGAGTCAGAATATTCAGGATTCAGTCAATGATTTATCTAACCTTTATCTTACCTCACCCTCCCCAAAAGGCTTTTATGAAGTGCTGGACAATAGCAAGAAATTATGATAACATTTGAAAAGTCAATGACAGATTATTAATTGTCACAAGAATCTTGTCCTTCTTTCTCACTCGAAGTCATACATATAAGTTGTATCAGAATATACATGCATCTATATGTAACATAATATTTCTTTTCCTTGTTGGTTAAATAAGTTCAAAACATCATAGCTCTGAATTGGTAACTTTAAAAAAAAACAATATTTGTGGTTTTGCAAGTGCAAATCAGAGAACTGGAATATTAATGGTGTCCTTGAAGATATTTCATAGAATCATAGGCCTGGAAAAGACCTTAGATATCTCCTAGTCCATTCCCCCTCCCAAGGCAGGATCCGTATACCATTCTGGATAAATGGTTGTCCAAACTTTTCTTGAAAACCTCTAACATCCACAATTCCAGCAGGCAAGCTGTTCTGTTGATTAATCATTCTCACTGTCAGGAAATTTCCTTATTTCCAGGTTGGAAATTCTCTGATGACCTTCCCCTCATTGCTTCTTGAGTGCTATGAGAATAAATTGATGACCTCTTCCTTGTGACAGTCCTTCAAGTATTGGAAGACTGCTATCTTGTCTTCCCTAAGCCTTCTCTTCATTACGCTAAACATATCAAGTTTCCTTAGCCATTAATCATATGATTTAGGTTTCAGTCCCTTTATCATGCTTGTTGCTTTTCTTTATATTCTTTCTAGGGCCTCAGCCTCTTTTTTTGTATTGTGGGGATCAAAACTGGACACAGTATTCTAAATGTGGCCTCACTAGTGCAGTATAGAGAATACTATCACTTCCCGTGATATTGATACTATCCCTCTATTGGTGCAGCTTAGGATTTCATTGGCTTTTTTAGCAGCTGCAACACATCCCTGAATCATACTTAAGGAGTAGTCACCAAGACTACCTAGATCCTTCACACAAACACTACTATTGAGTCAAGTTCTGCCCATCCTGTATCTGTGCATCTGGTTTTTCTTCACTATGTGTAGGACCTTATTTTTCTAAACTGCATCTTATTAGATATGGCCCTATGCCCAAGCCTGTCAAGTTCTTTCTGAATTTTAAGTCTATTTTCCTTACTATTAACAATGCTCCCCAACTTTGTACCATCTACAAATTTGATGAACTCCCCTTCTATCCCCTCATCAAGAACATTTATGAAGATGTTGAAGATTTATAAAAACTCAATTTATTACATGATTTTCCTTTGCCTTTGACTTCAATTCCCTTTACAAAAGTGTTCAAGAACTTCCAAATTATTCCCTTATTGTTGCTTACAGGTACACGGAATCCTATTTACAGGTGGACCTTTCTCTTCTACTCTTCTTACTTGCATAGTGGAGGTATTAATGTTGTGATTAAGAGAAAGTAGGCACATAATAATTTACACCAAAAAAATTAAATTCTATGTAATTTTGAACTATTGCTTTTGGAAAAGATACCATGATCCTGCAGTTGCTGCCTCAGACTAATAGTAAGAATCATAGAAACACAAGAGAGAAAATGATCATAAAATGTGGGACTGTCAGAGTATAAAAATAAATTTATTAGGGAAAACAGTGATTGATAAAGTGAAACCTAAATTAGGTATTAGACATTGTAGGAACACTGTCTGGTTTGATGAATTTCTTTTCTGATTGAGGGAAAAACCTGTTAGAGGTTGGTTGGATTTTCTAGGTTCCTTTTATATGAAAAAAAAAACTTACAGAAGGACACTGGACTAATATTATACAACACCTGCTACTGTTTCATAACAAATGGTAATCGGTAATGTGCCAGTGGAAAGGTATGTTTGTATATTCTTAGAGTCATATCCTTTGCCAGGATATCATCAAGCATAGGATGCAAATCCAGCTTGGCTAATAAGGTAGCAAATCATGTAACATAAATTGCTGCAATATCTTTACAAGAGTTGTTCTGCTTATATTAAGGTTAATTATCCAAGTTATTTTCAGAGATTATTAGCAAAGAAATAGGGTGCATGACTTTTCTTTCTTTCTTTTACATTTTTTTACTCCTTAACACAAGCTATTTCTTAATTCCATTGTATTTACGAACAAGCCATGAATAAATATTCTTCATGAGACTATACATTTTCCTTATTTTTTAAAAATGAAATATTATCTCACTGCAACAGTGGCTCAAAATAAATTAAAAATACTTTCCATAGTTTGTGTCTCCCTAGTTCTATACTGACTCATAAAATGTAGCTACTATCACTTAGAATGCCAGCCAAAATATCTTACCATAACCTTCATTTCAAAATAATTCAATTTTATTATATTAACAGTTACCCTTAAGACAGAAAACCATCAAACATAACAATTGTAAAAACAAAGGACTGGTAATGTAAAAACATTTGTCTTTACAGCTCATACAGCAGGAACTATGTAGTAAAAAAGGCCAATTTGAATGCTTTTTAAAAATATGTTAAGGTGAAGTTCTCAACAAAATTCAGTATATTAAAACAAAGCAAATGTTGTTTGAATAAATGTTGACATTTATTCAAATCCAATCTTCAAAAATACTAGAAAAAAACTTATTTATATTCATTTAAATAATGCTGGTTTATTTAAATGATATGGAAAAAATGCTTTGTAAGACCAGACCAAAATGCTGAATTCCAGGTAAGAATATGACCATCTCTCCATAAGTTTTTGGTTACTGTCTATCAAAGATAAAATGTTTTAGAATGCTAGTTCTCTTGTGACATAAATGGTTTGGCCAAGCATCCATTTAAAACCAAACCTCACATAGAGGTAAGACAGTACATGAAAAAGACTACTTGTGGCATTTTTAGCTGTTTGCTAAGTGTCATCAGCTTGGACACAGACACCTCCTTTTCATCTTAACTTGTCTCTACCAATAATTTGTAGCTCTTCCAAAGACATTTTTGTAATTTTCTTTGACCTTGTCCATGTACATTATCTGCCATTTTCTCTTTCTTTTACTTCCCTGAATTTTCAGGCATAATGATTCTTTTACACTTATCCATTGATATCAGGTGCCCAAAGCATGTAGATTTCTGCTTGCTGATCATCACTTCAAAGGAGTAATCTATTTGTTCCAGAATTGATTGATTTATATTTTTTTCAGATCATTGTGGATTTATTTTTAGTAATCAGTAAAGCAGCTTTCTCCTTTCTTTTACTCCTTCTTAGGTTTCTGCTTCCACAGTCATACTTTACTATTAGAAAAACCAATGATGATTTTTTCTTATCCTTGAAATGTCCTTATCATTCATGATATGACCTTATTGCCATTGCTTTTGTCCTAGCAATCTCCTTTTTAGTTCTTCAGTTCATTTTTATCTACTGCTAAGCCCAAAAAGCAAATTGTTTTCACTTCTTTGCTATTAAGTTTAAATTCAATAAACATATCGGCTGGCATTTCCTTTGTCCTGTTAATATTCAACATTTACCTGTATTCTTCACTTTCTATTTTTTTCTTTCATAATGAGTTCTTTTAATTTTCCTTTACTTTCATCTGATAAAGTGGTTTTCCCTGCATAATTCTAATTTTTAGTGTTTTAATCTGCAGTTTGATTGCACCATTTAGGCTATATAAGATTAAATAATATAGGGACATTCTGTATTGACTCACTTTCTCCCCTTTTCCAGCTTACCCTGCTTTTTCAAATTTAGTACTTTATTTTTCAATGAAAAAATTCTTCACTATGTTCTGATATAACCATTAATCTTAATAGATTTCATAATTCTGATATGTTTTATAGTCAAAGACTATACAACAAAATATACCTCTAGTATTCTCTTACCCTCTTTATTATCCATCTTACTTATTAAATTTATACTCTCAATAATTTATGGACTTATGTTAGTTAACAAGATGTTATTGAAGACAGTCCTGTCCCAAATCTAGAGGAAAATAAATTGTTTGAACAAGTGACAGTGGAGCACATTCTAATACAGTTTCTATTACTTTTGCTTTACTGATATTAGGATAACCTCAATGCGCATCACTGTATGTTTATTGCATTTGCTAATTTCAGGTCTGTCACTTAGTTGGAGCTTTCCATTATAGCACCTAGCAACTGCTCTGATTACCTTACTGCTAAGCCTATTATAGCATAAATATTTCTCAGCAAACTTGGCCATCAACTACTTCTTGGGTGCTCCATAAGGTTGTCCACAAATTTACTGCAGTTGTTGGAAGCACAGGCTGGATTTAAATTGTTGTTATAGCAATATTTTATTCATGAAAAGAAGGAAAAATTACTGTGCATCTGTGATTTATATGGTTGCAATAAAGTTGGGGAAATGAGTGAAGCTGGTGAAAACTAGTAACATTTTCTATAAGGAGAAAATAAATAACTTATATACTAAAAATCTGGGTGCCCAAGATTGCAATATAGGAAGAAGAAAGAGGATGTAAAGGCAAAGAGGAAGGGGAAGGAAAAGCAAGGTAATTGGAAACAGGCTAAAGAATAGCTTAGTTGGCAAATGGGATTCCTTAAGGAAATCAAAAGGGGGAAGTCATCCTGAAGAGGAGTGTTGTGGGTAAATAAAGTGTTGTGGGTGCAAAATAACACAGAAATGCAATCCTAGGTGCAAGGAATGTAGAATAGAATAGAATAGAATAGAATAGAATAGAATAGAATAGAATAGAATAGAATAGAATAGAATAGAATAGAATAGAATAGAATAGAATAGAATAGAATAGAATAGAATAGAATAGAATAGAATAGAACCTTGCAGGTATTCTAGATCCCCCTGCTTGAACAGGAGAACCTATACCATTTCAGACAAGTGACTGTCTAGTCTCTTCTTCAAAAACTTCAGTGATAGAGCACTCACAATTTCTGAAGGCAACCTGTTCCACTGGTTAATTGTCCTCACTGTTAAGAAGTTTCTCCTCAATTCCAGGTTGCTTCTTTCTTTGGTCAGTTTCCAACCATTGTTTCTTGTCTTGCCCTCTGGTACTTTGAAGAATAGTTTGACACCCTCTTCTTTGTGGTAGCCCTCAAATAATGGAATACTGCTATCATGTCGCCCATTTCTTCTTTTTTTTAGACTAGCCAAACCCAAGTTCTGCAGGCATTCTTCATATGTTTTAGTCTCCAGGGCTTGGATCATTTTAGTTGCTCTTCTCTGAACTTTTTCCAAGGTCTCAGAGAAGAGCAACTAAAATGATCAAAGGCCTGGAGACTAAAACATATGAAGAATGGCTGCAGGACTTGGGTACATTAATCAAAGGCAAGGAAGAGACCTAAGAAATCTCCTTTATGTAAGCAGGGCTGATGCAAAGAGAGAAAACCTAGATGAAATGGCTTGGAAGAAGTAAGGAAATTATTAGCTAAATGAAGTAACCTTAAAAAAAGGAGTAAGAGATTTAAAGTAGGAAAGATGACTTGAATATTAGGAAGAAAGGAAATGAGATTTTAAAGAGAGGGGTTAGTCACACAGCCAATTTGGTGTTGTGGTGAAGATGTTGGCCTAGAAACCAGGAGACTGTGAGACCTGCCTTAGGAATGAAAGCCCACTAGGTGACTTAGGGATAGTCACTCTCTCTCAGGCCAGCCCACCTTGCAGTGTTGTTGTTGTGGGTAAATAAGAGGAAGGAGTATTATGTACATTCACCACCTATAAAAGTAATAAAGAGGGATAAAAAAATCTAATAAATGTCAGATAGCTTAAGACAGAATTAAATATGAGATAAAACATTATAATTAGAACAATTATTTTATTTACTATTATTCATAAGTAAGAAGCAAAGGGATGTGTATCCCACTGGCATATCCAACTGTGCAGTTTGGATACATGAGATATGGATTAACAAACAAGTTCAAGTCATGAAAGAAATCAGCCCAATGGGTCAGCTGTAAAAAAAGATGGAGGCCAAAGTCCAAGGGCCACAAGGTGGTAGCTGGGAAATGAAAATGAATTGTGAGTAGCAAAATTGATAGAGTTGAATGCATCTAGAAAGCCTAGAAATCTACTTATATACAATAAAGTGCTATTCCAGAAAGATTCCAGATGATAATATGAACATTCATCTCATTTTTTATATATATTTTCAACAAGGAAATGTGATGTCCTTTCTTTCAAATGTATCCTTTGGGGAGTCAATATACCCTGTATAATTGTTTTGATAAAATATTTGGTCTTAACATTAAATAAATCCTTAAGGATATAAATCTGCCTGGTTAGATTGTGAGCACTTGATTGGGTGCCTTTTCTAAGATGTTTATTAAACTTTTGAATATATATTTAATGTGGATTACCTCTAAGTTTTTTCCAGAAATATAATAATCATGATAATGATATAATAACAATAATAGGAATATTGAAATAAAATATACTTTATTTTCTCTTGCAATTGATACATTGATTATAAATCTCAATATGATGAGTACAATGAGTACAATATTGAGTACAATATTGGGTACAATGTTTCATTAATATTTGGAATGAAATTTATTAAGTTTTAGGGATGATGCAACATTCAGATTATTTTCCTATTTAATCATCCAAAAGGCATGCTAAAATAAAAGATAGTACAGTATTCATCACATTTATACCTAATACCTTATACTCTCTGCAAATTTTCATTCAAAAGACTTTTGATGATTTTGTTTATTCCAATGTGACATCTGAAGAAAGATCTGCCAAATTTACCTTTACTTTTTTTTTAATTCATGGATAAGCTAAAAAAAATAATAGATTCAAATCTCAGAATAGTTCTCAGATTGTTTTCTACTCCCATTTTTACCTGGCATAATTCTTTTTTTTAATAATAAATGCATTAAGCCTTACAATTAAAAGGATAAAAACCACACTAACTAAAAACAATAAAAAATAGAAAATGCAGAAAGAAGAAAGGAAAAAAAATAGATGAAAGGGTGAGGCAGGGGAATGTGGCAAATTCACAATAGCTTGTGTGTTACTCTGCATTTTGAGCTTAAAAATCAGCAGAAGCAAATACCCAAGATATTCTGTGAACTAATACCTATTCAATCTACTCAGTATATACTGCATTAATACCTACTGTTTGTAATAAATCACTTCATGCATTCCATAAAATAGAATGTATTCCACAAAATCTTATTTCAAAATAAATGTATTTGAGTCCAAAATTGTACATGACACAGCCAGGGTTTTTCTTCCCTTGTCTGCCCTCTAACTGCCCTCTAACTATAACTATCTGAACAAGCTAGGAATATTAAAACTTGTCAAGTGTTACTTTTGTGAAGAAAATATTGGTGAGGCAGGAAATATTTTCTGACGGCCACAATTTTAAAAATTAAATGGCGTTTATTTAGACCTCTCTTTTGTCATCTGTTATACCTGTTGTGACCTATTCAACTATTAGCCTTCAGTGGGGAATTTGGGCTTAGATTGCTCTCCCACCTTCAACTTTACCTGTCTCTGACTTGCTACGGAATAGAATCTTTGATCATCTGGGCATTTGTCTCTTGCAGAGGTTTTCTTATTGTTATTTGAGATATCTCAATTAGCAAATAAAATTGTTTTTTTTTCCAGTTTTGCTTTTACTATTGGATAGAAAACAGTCAAAGGTTTAGCCAATTAGCATTGTTTTCAGCCAGATATTTTTCTTGTGAACTGTTTCTATTGTTATCCATCTTGCATACATTGTGTGTTAGGGGAGAGTTTCATACCCATCTGTATTCTCTTTGCTTTATTAAGGCCCTTGTTTAAAAAAAAGTAGTTCATTCTTTACATCCTTTGAGGTAAATCTATATGTACATTGAGAAAATAGGTCATTTGGACTCGTACCAGCATGATAGTTTGGGAATAATCTGTCAAAAACACGCTTAACAGTTACAAGTCAGGTCTGAAAGCAAGGGAATAGAAAGAAACCATGAATATAACAAAAAAAATACTGGTTTTTATTTTCTTTTTCCTTTGAGCTGTGAGCAGCATACAAGAGCTTGAAACTGTGCTTAACTGGAGCAGCACATTTAGAATGAAGTTTAGAAGGGATGATTTGGAACACTGGGAATCTTCTCTTGCTTTGTGTAGTTCCTGTGTTAACACAAACTATTCTGGTTTGTGCAGCTGGCTCCCTAGAGATCTCTCAAGCATGATCCTTTCAGAAACATTATTTATTTATTTTAAAGAAAACTGGTACCATATCTTCAATCAGGATTTTAAGTTTATTTCCCCTTCCGCATCCAATGGTATATAAAATAATATAAAAATAAAAAATAATACAGAAAGAATATTTTTTTAGGAAATATATTTCTTTGTGACCTGCAGAGAGATTTGCCCAGAGATTCATACTAGCATATTAAGCAATTTTCTGACAGGGTGGTAGTATATTTCAAAACTATATTTAACCAAACCAAACCAAACCAAACCAAATCTTCCTTTCCCTTGCCAAATGCCCAAAGCAACAGTTATTTTTGAAAAAGTGTCCTTTAGCAGTTTCTCTCTCTCTCTCTCTCTCTCTCTCTCTCTCTCTCTCTCTCTCTCTCTCTCTCTCTTTTCTCTCTCTTCCTGCTTCTTTGATCCATTCTTCTGGTTACACCTGGCACATCTGTATGGAGCCTGCTCCTCTTTCTTTCATCTCTACAAGTCTTAATTGGATCCAGGCAATGCACTGGTGATTTCCTAAATTGTGAGACATTTGGGCATTCTCTTTATCTGGGCCAAGCTGCCAATTCAAAAGTCTGGCTCCTTGGTACATCAAGCTGCTTCTCTTCCCTCAGGATGCAGATGTGAGAACACATCTGGCCAAAGGGCTCAGGATGAAATCTGTTTTCTCCCCTTTATCGCTTAGGAATAGCATGTTTTACTTAAACTTTATATCTGATTTTCTTTATTTCCAGACCCCAAGATATTTTGTATTATTTCCCTTAATTTCTATTTCTATTTACAGTAGCTTTCTGTAATGGTATGAGGGAAAGATTTTGGGAGACAGGGCAAAGAGATGCTTTCTGGAGAACAGATAAACACATTCTACTGAGAAAGGAGCATATTTGTACTCAGGATTAAAATGAGGAGTCCTTGGTGCTCTCTGAGCTTGCTTGTTTTCTTACAGACATTTCATACCCAAACTGTCAGTTTATTTTCTAGTGGCTTGCTCTGTCAGTGTTGATGAGGGTGGTCTTAGAGATTCTTTGGTCGGGCTGTTTGCTGTTGGCTTCTTTGCCAGTTTCTTGATTGTGTTCATATTCTATATTGTAAAGTTACATTATCAAAATCTTGCAAATCTGAAAGAATCATTTCCCCCCTTTATCTCCTCTACAGCCCAAAAATTGAGGAAGGGTCTCTTCTGAGCCTATTTCCCTACCTACTATCCAGCTGCAGACTATGCTGTTGTCCTACCTGTTTCTTAGATGTGTCTCATAAGGTCTTTCACATATACTATTACACTTTCTGAAGATCCAATTAACACTATTTTATATTTTAAAAAATATTTATTATATTGTAAGGTCCTGCCTCAGCTAGTTCTCCCAAGAAAGCTGAACTCTTGAAACTGGCATTGTCTCAAAAGGAACTTTTATTGAAAGATAGTGAAAACAGAGAGACAAGGCAAGATCTGAATATTCCAATGTGAAAATGTTACCTTAAACCCCTCTCTTCAAAACCCCTCCCAAATGCCCAAATGCCCAGTCCATTTCCAGCCAATCCAAAGGTGCAAAGTTGTTATGGGAACTGGAGGCTGAGAGAACAACAAAGCACTGTTCCCAGGCATTGCATCCTCTCCTCACTGGAGTAGAGATAAGGCAGATAGCCCCCTGCCCATCCCTCCCCCCTTTCCCACCCAAAGAGATACATCAAAGCAGCAGAAGAACAAAGCGAAAGAAGCACATCACAGAGAGCTCAAAGATTCCGCCCCTCCAACAGAATGGCAGTGTCCCAATAAGGACCTGAGGGGCCTGACATTTTATATTTCTTCTACTTGTAACCTATGCAATAAGATCCTTAGCTCCCTGATTAGTATTCTTATTTCTGTCACCCCTTGCCAGTTTGCACCAAACTTTAATATGTGTACTTGATTCTGAACATTATTGCTTAATTGCTTTTGTACAAGCAAGACTTTTAGGATTTGAATATGGTGAGCCAAACCCACACAAAGTAGTACAATTTGTATATTTCAGAGATCAGTTGAATCAAAGCATTATTGTTGGCTTCTATAATTTTCCTTAAATGGAATAAAGTATAAATTAGCTGATAACTCTCATTATATTTGACATACTTTCTAATTCACCTAACTTCCTTTACACTGAAGTTTGTAATAGCATTATCTCATCTTCTTCATTTGTGAGTAGTTTTAGACCAGTGGTGGCGAACCTATGACACGCGTGCCAGAGGTGGCACTCGGAGCCCTCTCTGTGGGCATGCGTACCGCCGCTGCCAGCGGCTTGCACAGGTCCATTAGGCTGCCGCTGCCGTCTGGGGTGGCAGCCACACCCAGCACAAAGGAGGCGAAGCGGCCAGCTAGCGAGCTCGAGTAAAGGTGGTAGAGCATGCCCACACCCAGCAAGCCAAAGGCCACCACGAGCAGGGAAAGCCGGATCCCCATCAGCGCCATGGCACCCCAGTCCAGCTAGGATTGCATGCCTCCCCCATCTATGCTGGGCCTTCTGCCCACCGCCCCACCCACCAGAGACCCCCTGGATCTCCCCCAACCCTGCCCAGCCCCCACAGGCATTCCCATGAACAGCATCGAGGTGGCCATGCCCACCCCAGCCATACCCACCCAGTCTGCCGTGACAATCGCAGCCATGCCCACCCCAGCCATGCCCACCCAGTCTGCCATGACAATCGCAGCCATGCCCACCCAGTGGGCCACGCCCACCCAGTAGGCCACACCCCCATGCCCCCCGAGGGCACCACAGTGCCCTGGCACTTTGCGATAAATAAGTGGGTTTGGCGTTGTGGTTTGGGCACTCAGCCTCTAAAAGGTTCACCATCACTGTTTTAGACTATTCCTTAGTTTATCACTTGTCTATGTATATTGACATGATTATTGGATTTTCAGTTCCTTCTTAAAAATTGGATTTATCATTAAATTTGTCTAAAGAAAATCTCATGTATTTTAATGGCACTATTCTCAGAACAGATCACATTAGCACTCATACTTCACCTCCTTATGTGCAAATAGAAACTGTCGAGGGCTATAATGTGTTGTTACGCTTATTCAGTTTCACACAATCTGACAAGGTCACATTTATGGTTCTGAAGTATTTTCATCAGTGACCTGAAAAGCCATTTTGCAGGCAGTATTTTCATCTTTCAATGTCTTGATTTTATATTGTTCCTTACATCCAAGGTAATGCTTCATATAATGCCTGAATTGATCAATATAGCAATTTTTTTCAGATGTTTATTTAGATTAATGTATGTGAATCTGACAAGTGATTCCTCCCTTTACCTTTTCTTCTCTTTACCTTTTGAATAAAAGCATCCAGGGATCATTTATCATCATCAATAATATATGTCAAATCTTTTAACACATGTACTTATTTTTAATAGCCTTGATACATGTCTCATGTAGTTATATGTTTATTTTTCTTATCCTATTTACAAACCATTTGTATATCTAGAATTAAATTTCATTTAACTCTGTGTGGCTTACTTCTAGACAAATGCATAAAAAATTGCAAATTAGTGGTTCAAACTTCTCATTACTGAAAAGTGCACGATTTCAGTTTCAAGGAAACTGCATAGCCTGACTAATAGATGACCTAATATTTACAATTACTGTCAAAGATGCTTTCTCCACTTGATATTTCTTACCTTCTGTTCTTTTTTCATTTACAGCATCATCTTTATATGTTCAGTTGTTTAAAGTAGAACCTTTAACTTTAAAGGTTCTACTGGGAACTGTTCAGCCAGTTCATGGCATTTTATCAGAATGCAATTTGATTTAACAGAATAACATTACCTTAATTAATGAATCATTAAACCAGAATTTTATTTAATTTTACTTATATCCAGATAATACCTCTCTCCCCCAAAAGCAGGCTCACAAAGGCAATCTGTTGGAACAGTTGGGTGGACAATAAAATGCATCTTGCATTTAGAATTTAAACTTTTAATGACAATTTTTTTTTACTATCACTAATACTTATTTTCCTTTTCTTCATACTTTTATACTTCCCAAAGAACAAGAAATTGCATTCTATTTTTGCCTATATTTTTTTAAAAAAATAAGACTGTTAAAAGAGAAATAATTAGATAAACAGACTGTAACACTAAAGATATTAAAATAATTTAAACTATGTGAAATAAGATTTGATAAAATGATTCTTGGAACTTCCATTTTTCTGCATCCTGCTCTTATTATGCCACATTTGTTTCTCCTTTCAGATACTGAAAACCAATCTTAAGATTTACAGACAGCTTTTTTAATGTGCATATGTCATACAAAGTTCAATTGAAAATCAATATTTAATAAGCTGCTCGAGCCAAAGTTATTTGTATATTTTTGACTTTTTGAAAAAAGCTAAAGATACATAACAGATTTATATAATATACATACATCTATGTTCCTGCTCAAGTTTAAAATTTAGAAGAGTAAATCATTACAGTTCACTAAAAATAAAATAAAAACTCTCTTTCAAATTGAGCTTGATCCCCTATGGTTTTCATGGAACAGTCATATACCTTTTTTTTTAGTAAAATAGAGATAGGATTTGTTATTGCTTTATTTCAGAATTGTATTTTCTCAATTCCCCAATCAAGCCTAGTTCCTTGAGATTTCTGGATAGTCTCCCATCTGACTACTAAGCAGGTCCAACTCTATCTAACTCTTTGTTGCCAGTGAGATTGAGCCAGCTTTTGCTCCTAGCTTAAATGAAAAAAACAACAACCCTTTTTCATAATAGGAAACAACTGGAATGTGATGATGGCCGAGGCACTTAATCAGTCAGTTATACAGAAATTCCTGTTTGATAGAGTTCTCCATAATCCATTTTGATTGTGCTTTATATTTAAGCTGATCTGGCCTTGATAAGAAAAACCCCTTTTAAATAAAGTCCAGTCATGTCAGGGAATATTTCAAAAAGATAACTGCTCTATAAAAATATATTTTTTACTAGTATCTGCTTTCTATACCTTTTTTTGTAGAATTAATGTAAGTGTAAACTGAGATGTTATAATAAGCAGGGTGGCATATTTAAAAGCAATGGCTACATTTTCAAACTCATCCATGCCTAGTAATCAAATGCTTTGGCAGTGTCACCATGACTAAGTGGAACTGAGACAAAAGTATTGTGCTAGAACATGGATGAATATCACTAGGAATTCTGAAAACAAAGGGACAAACCTTTGCAGCATTCAGTTTTGTTAGCATATATTGGAGAGGCTAATAAGCTGATGTTGGCCTGACTGATGTTGTTGTTTTAGAGGTAATTCTACTAAAGACAATAGTGAGTGGTCAACTAAACAAAATGGGAATGGTGAGGTCAAAGTGAGTGGGATCAGTATTTCTTAAGGTTGTCCTTCTCTCCCCCCCCTCCACATACTTCTTAGAAGTAATGTAGTAGTTTCATGGAAACTTAATAAGGTTAATTCCAACCCTACAACGTCTTTGCATAAAAATGGTAAAAAAAAATATCACACTATCAATTTTCAATGATTTGTCATTAAATCTTGGTAATACTATCAGAGAAAGTTTTGGATACAAAAAAAGCTATTCAACATAGTAATGAGAACCATGTCAACAAATTGCCATTCCCTGAATTATAATAACAACTTTAGATTATCTAACATTAATGTAACATTAATTTCACCCCTAATCAAATAGATCAGGGGTGTCAAACTGCCAGCCCGCGCCCACCCCATTGCCCGGCAATGGAAAAAAAGTTGTGACACGTTGCGACATGTCATGTGATGTTGCAAGTTTGACACCCCTGAAATAGATGAAGCATCTTAATGATAAAAATGAAAACTCAGGATTTTGTGATTCTGTTACTCAATATAAAGTGAACATTGAATTATTACTTTTGCTGCATTATTACACTTCCTAATAGTTGTCTGCTTGTGTCTGATATACATTATTTATATTTATGTTTACTGGCTTTTATAAATTTTTATCCTTTTGCATATCTAGTGTGAAAAAAACAAAAAATAAATACCTTCATTGTTAAAATGTAAGAAGGACATATACCTTCCTGAAATAGGCCTTTAGGGTATTTATTTTCTATACTATATATTACTACATATGTACAATTGTAAATCAGCTCCTTTTTTAATTATACTTCTGGAATCAATTATCTTTCTTTCATATCTTTATAATCAGGAATATTTGAAAGCAAATGGTAAATTTGTTGGTCTTTTTTTTTTTTTTTTAAGCATCAACTTTCAATAACAAAAGCTCTGACTGCATCCAATAAGAAACACATGGGAATGCCATGGAATCAGTTAGTGAACAGGTGTGTTATTCACGGTGCCTGATAAGGGAAATGGAAATTGGCAGCATCAAAAACACAGTAGAATATCTGCTCATGATTGGGAAATGATCAACACAGAATGAATATTTGCTTGTTTTTATATGTAAATAATTGGCTGTATTTTCCTGTTCCTTAATAGGCAGACAACAAAAATATATACAGTACTTCAAAACACAAAATATATCTTCACTTTCAGAAAATTTGCATATGAAAAAGTATATACTTTAAAGAGACACATTAAAGAGAAAACTGAGAATGAAATTCCAATGTAATACATAGGCTTTTCAATATGTAGCTGTCATATAATACAAATGACATTTAGATTAACAATGAATTCTTATAGACTTTAAAATAAGACTACTATAAGTTCTTTATGGTCATGTACAGATATACAGTACTAAGACCTAAACCTCATTTGAACCAATAGTGCTTACTGTACTTGTTAATAAATGAACTATATTACTGATATAAAAAATAACATAAGAATTCATATTATTTATGTTAACTATCATAATTTTTGGATCACTTTGGTATAAAGGAAACTTATATAGTTTGGATATTTTTATTTTCAAGGATAAATGTGTAAACTATTCTGGGAGACTGGATTTCTCTTGGTTTGGCTGCATCACAAAAAACATGTTTATCTTAAGGTCAAATTATTGTTTCTTAATTCATTATACTAGATTGTGATCCATAATCAATCCTACAAAAATTCAGAGGTCGACATTCTTAAAAAATTGCTTAGGATTGCAGCTTTAAGTTGATAGATAAATGATAGATACTGTTATATTGATTATAAAGGAGGAAAACAGGATTATAGAGTCCTTAATCTTCATCTATACAATTTCACAAAAGCTAGGAAATTGTGTTAAAGTTTCCATTTTGTATTTTGCTTGAATATATTATAAAATGTATTTCATTACATATTAAAAGATTCTCATATGATGAGACACATATATGTTTTTTACTGATAAGAAAGAAAAACTTATTACAACTGCTTCCAAAAACAGGGGGAGGAAAGAAATTAATTCCTATGTCTAAGCAATTAAAACTGATTGTTAGAATATTATTGCTGTTTTTATGGAAATATCAAACTTTTCCTATCCTTGCAATATATATGGGACTTTAAACTAGGAATACTTCCAAATATCCAGTATTTACAACCTATGCATAATTATTTCACACAAAGTTAGTGACTCAAAGCCATAGTTTAATCATTTATCCCAAGGTTATTACCTTCCTATAGAATTTTTAAATTGTTATGAAATAAAATGAAATATAGGTAATAAATTAGTTAAAAAAGAAAATATAATGCCTTTAATTCCAGGAAACAGTGTTGCAGCCAAACTAATTAACACCACTTATGTAAGTAGAAAGCTGAAACACAAGGAAGGTTAGAGGTAAGAGTGTATATTTTTTTCAATAGTGGCTTATCAAATATTGATGAACCAATCTAAATAATAAATCTATCAGCATAACTTGCACTTACTTTATAATCACAAATTCTTTATTCTATTGACCTTTAAATGATAGAGAAAAATACAAGCAATATGCAACTTTGTAAATCAGGTCTAAGACAGTCAACAATGTTATAGTTCCACACTGTATTTTCTGTTTTTAAAGTCTAGCTGAAGATGTGCTGTTTAAGATTTTTGTCTTTGTTTTAAAAGAAATACATCCCATCCACTATTAAATTTCCATTTAATAGTGGATGGAATGGTGACTAAGCCAGCATTTAAATTAGATTCCAGGTCATTAATACTGATTACATTCTTCTTCCCATAAGTCTTTATTTAATGAAAATGTATGCTTCCCACCAAACAGCCATGTAGTTAAGAACAATACAGCAGTATTTGATTGCCCTATTAACCATAATCATCATGAAACCGGGAGCAATATTTTAATGAGTTGCATTCTTGTACTATTTTTGGTAGTGTTCATTTAGCTACACATTACAATAGTGAATGTAATATATTTTTTCACTTGCCAGAAATGATTCATAGCTAAGTGTAAGCAGTCATTTAAATTAAAAACAAAAGAACAACAAGAAAACTGAGAACATTCCAAAAGCTATGAATAAAATATCCAATAAACTAAATGAACATATCAGATTTAAATAATAGAAAAGTCTGAATTAAAAAAGAAAACACTGTACTGTCTTTTACATGCAGGAGAGATTCAAACTTTATCATTTTCCCCATGACTGAATCTGATACAGTATTATTTATTTTTTTTGGGGGGGAGAAGAACACCTACGTTGAATCAATGCATTTGGGCAAAAGCAATCATAACAAATTGAACCTCTTCAGGAGCTGGTATTTGTGTTTTCATTCCTTCATCCAAATGAAATGGGAATGAGATGAAAATCCTGTTGAAGGAAATCAATCTACCAAAATATCAGATATGAAAAATATTTTCCCGACCTGTGTGTGCGTCTTTGTAGTCCTCAAAGTAGGTAGACAATAATTTCACATATGCTGTTTTCAGGTGAAGATGTTTACTACTCGATATAAGAATCATAATGAGAAAGCTGACAATAACTATAAAATAATGTAGTATGAAAAATGGTATTTTTCTAGGTCCCAAACAAATCATTCAATATCCTTTGCCCTCAGTTCTACTGATGCTTTAAGTTGGTTTCTCTTTACATTTTTCAGTACATGTATACATCTCATGTTTATTGCAAGCTCTCTCTCTCTTTCTCATAACAACATTTTATAGAACATAGCTTTAATTGGGAGACTGTTCATTCCAATCATATGTTGCTATGTGCCCAACATATGGAAAAGGATACAATTTAGTTTCCTGGATTATATCTAACTGAAAATCCTAGGATGAAAAAAATGTAGAATTATTTAAGAAAGAGGACATAAACAGATTTCTTCTCTATATAAAATATTTTAAAATAGTCTTTTCTCCTCTCTCTATATTCAATCAGAATAAATAGGTGATATTATGATTACTTTAATGTTTCCTCTTTTCAAAAAGGGGAAAATACTAAAGTATCTATCCATCAAAATTATATGGCCACCCGTATAAGGTGCCAGACAAAATAAAAAACTGAGAATTTTACTAAAATAAAGAAAAAAAATCTTAAAATTGCAACCAGACTCAATAAAAATATGACAGCACTAGACACATACATGCTAGCATCATGTTCCCAATGCTTGCGGGAGGAATCAGTTCTTCACAGCCTTGCAAAAAGTAGAGCTGTGGAGAAAAGTGTGTTGGATATGTTTGCCAACTTGAGTTATTTGTATAAATAATAAAAACAAGATACAAGTAAATAACTAAATAAATTTCAGGGAGCAATTGTTCCACAGGATAAGAACCATGACAGAGAAGGTATGCTTCTGGGGGACCTGCCAGATGACAACATTATATCAAGAGCACCCTGAACATGCCCACTCTGCCAGATTTGGTGTGGAATATGAGACGTCAATCATGAGACACAATTGTCATATATCATGGTCTCACAGGCCAAATAAAACTCTTTGTTTATTTTAACTTTATTCTGTACAAAAGGCAGGTAAGACAGAAAGGTATCCCTTCAACTCTTAAATTATTTACAACTAGATCCCCCAGCTCAGATGCTCAATGATTCCCAGATAAGTCCCTACCTAGCTTATAAACCAAATTTATAAAATTAATGTTCTGAGCCTCAAAGTGGATATGACTCAGTTGCCAAGCATCAGAATTTTGATCACATGCCCATGGGGATGCTGCCATGGTCATAGATGTGAAAAATAGTCATAAGTCCCTTTTTTCAGTCCCATTGTAACTTTGAACAATCACTAAACGAACTGATGTAAGTTGGGGACTACCTATATTTATTAAATTCCAGCATTGAAGGATTATTTTGACAAAGCAGACCTGCATCTGGATCACTTTAGTCAGAACAACTTTCAGTACTATGAAGTATCAGTCACAATTTTCAAGATGTGATTTTTTTTTGTCCTTCAGCATTAATCACTACAAATTTTAATACTGTCATTTTCTCTTTCTCTGCTCCAACTTCAAAAAATCTGGTTGACCTGTCCACTCTGGATTTTATCTGCATGAATTCAGGGGAGGGACAGACTCCTGCTTTCTCACATCCATGTCATTGCAGAACAATTGTTTAAATGAAGAAAGAGAAAATAATATTTTATTTACAAATTAGGCATCAAAGAATCAAAAATTAGGAAATACCTCCTTAAATACAGAACCAAGATGATAAATCAGCACTTTATATAAAAAAAATCAGAAGTTCTGCTCAAGGAATCTTTGTCATTTTTAGGTACATCCAAGGAGCACATTCTTCCAAATTAAATATGTATGAGTGAATATTTTAAAAGCCCAAACTTGCAAAATATCCAAATGCCATGATATTTTGTATAAGTAACTTCCATCCTTTTTCTCACCAGTTTCTCTTTTTTCCTTAGACACTTTTTATATTCTGTCTTCATTCTCTTCTCCTTCTTCAGTAGGGAGTTAGTAGATAAGACGTATATCCTACCACAGATTGTACTAATCACTTGTAATTTTTGAAATTAGACCAATGTTCAGCCCTGATTTAAAGCAAGATAAATTACCAGGTGTTTCATCTGCTAGTGAAAATTAACCTCTTGGGTTAAAGGAACCTTTGCCTGTAGTAAAATTTATGACCTGAATAAAAGCTGAATTTCATCTTACAATTATCCCTTTCCAATTCCAATGCAAAAATATGGCCAGTCATATTTATTTTCATTCATATTTTATTTGAAAAATAATTAAGTAAATGCCTATAGTTGTTTAAAACTAATCTGTATTGGAAGATTCACTGAATTAATAGTTTGTTTCACACTTCAAGGATTTATTTATTCTTTATTTGTTGGATACATCATTTTCTTCTATTCATATTGTTTATCCTTATATAATTTTATTGCATTTTTATTTTTCCATATTATACACATATGCTCATAAATACCCAATATATATGTACATTATATTCTTATAAAAGAATATATTATATTCTTTTCTTTGGAAATATGTATTTGGGAGTAATTTAAAAAATTGGATGACTGTTATGCCAGAAAAGCTATCTTTAAAGAAAGCCAAATGATTGGAAAGTTCCAAACTAATTTCTTTTTTAAGCTTGGCAGAAAACTAGGAATTCAACAAGCAAAGCCAAAAACTCTGATTTCATAGTTTTATCACTTACAGTACATCATTTTTAAGAAGTACAGGCTAATTGATTAATTACAATCTTCAACATAAAATAGTAGTTTTGGAACCAACAGTACTGGTGCTCACTGGAATCAGTACATCATCAGCACAGATATCAAGTAATTGAAAAAACATGGATGTCAATTAACTTACAGGTAGATATCAGGTTATCAGAGACACAGATGCCCTATGAACTACCCCTTCATGTTATTGCAACCATATTGTTCTATCAATATGGAAAAGCTTCAATCTGTGTTGTTATCTTTTATCCTTGAATAAATGAGCATAACTGGATGACTTACATATCAAAGCTTCCATTTCAGCAGAAAAGAAAGATAAGATTGGAAAAAATATGGCATTCATGGTTTCAGGATTTTATTGAAAGAGACATTGCAAAACACCATTCTTTTTTCCTCCCTTTTATTCAAGATACCAATAGAACAGATCCCATAAAATAGTAAAAATACTTTCAATTTTGAGCTTCAAGCATAGTTAGTACCTTTGCATACCGAAGCAAACATTTTTTTCTCTTTTTGTCTTAAAAGAATGTTTCAAAAGTAGAAGAAATAGCTTTTTTTTAAACTCCAACTTTCAACTCTAATCATGTAAATGCATGTATGTATGTTTGCATGTATATCCTTAAAACATGTATATATCTAGTGTATGTGTATATATATACACACACATACCTCTATGTTGCTAAACCCTGGTCCTGCTTCTATCTCAGGATAAGAAAAGGATTTACAGAATGAATGACAATTAGTCCATTTCTCTAAGTTAGATGAATTGTCACTTGGCCTGGGTAGAACATAGAACAATAGAGTTGGAAGGGACCTCAAAGGTCTTCTAGTCCAACCTCCTGCTTCATCAGGAGACACTATACCATTCCATTCCAGACAAATGGTTGTCTAGTCTCTTTTTGAAAGCCTCCAGTGATGGAAAACTAACAACTTCTGAACCCAAGCTATTCCATTGGTTTCTTGCTCTCACCATTAAGAAATTTCTCCTTAGTTCTGTGGGAAGTCAGCCCCCCAGAGAAGGAAATATTGAAAGGGCAGAAAAATATATTTCCTCCAAGGATCTTAAAGAGACAAAAAAGCATGCTCAGGTTTTCTTAATAGCTCCAAGTCTGCCTCCCCCAAGCAGAAACCAGTTCTATAGAGATGCAGATGTAAATCCAGGGAGCTAGGAGATTAAGAAGACAAAGACCTAAAATCTGCATACCCCACCTGGGACAGGACATAATAGGATTAAACCAGAGATACCAAGGCCCAGAAAAGCACACTCAGACTCAGTTCAAAGTTCATGCCACAGGAACAGGAAACAACTCAAAACAAAAGGCTTCAGAGGGTATAAAAAACCCACTCCCTACATGTGTTCTCTCTCTTTTCTGCCAGCCATCTTCCTGTCTGGTTCTCCTCTCCAATAAACTACAACCTTCTTCCCAAAGCAGTTCCCATGTTTATTCCCAGCTTGGATGAACTACGATGAAGACCTTTCTTCCAACAGTTCTAGGTTGCTTCTCTCTTTAGTTAGTTTCCAACCATTTTTTCTTGTCTATTGATGATTCAGAAAATAGTTTGATCCCCTTATCTTTGTAGGAGCTCCTCAAATATTGGAACAGTGCTATCATGTCACCCCTAGTCCTTCTTTTCATTAAACTAAACATACCCAATTCCTATAATCATTCTTTATATGTTTTAGCCTCCAGTCCCCCTAATCATTTTTGTGTATAGGGTCCTTCTGGTCATCCTGTAATAAATCAACCTTTTTTCTTCTTGTTTCTGTTTGCTTCTAGTATACTATAAGATGAAAAGATGGTTGTGAAGGAAAGAAAAAAATGCATTATTTTTCTCACACTCATTGTCCTAAAACTTTAAGAAGAACCATTAAGAGAGATATTCACTTTAAAAGGAATTCAGATATGCTTTCAAAAGTTTTGCTTCCTGAAAAAACTTTTCATTATGATAGACCCCTTCAAACTCAACACAACTACAGTATAATTTCAGAATGACTTATTATGTAGCAATCTTGAGAAATATGAAATTAACTTTTAATGACACTAATCTATTTAATCATATTCTATTTCTGACACACTGCATGAGTTCAACAGGGCTAAAGATGGTTTGCTGCTGCTTTTCTTTGGACTCAGTGTCTGATGCATCTCACTGCAGTTTCCAACAACTATCAGCCAGCATTAATGGCTTCCAGTTGCCCAGATACCATTTTTCCATTTCAAACAATGTCCTGATGAAAAACTTCATCTTGCTCATCATTAGATTTTGGGAAAGAAGTCCAAATGTGAATGCAGAAAATGAACCTTCAGTTACATGTTTCACTTCATGGTCTTGTATGCTATATGAAGTTTGTCAACCATCTGAATGTAGTTTGGTGCTATGTAGGTGCCAAGAAAATTCTTAACAACATCCATGAATGCTTTTGAGCCAAATTTTTTTTGGCAACACTAACAGCTCTTCAAACTGCTTGCCATTACCTTAATCTTGGCATCAATTATTCATGGAAACATCTATCTCAAATAATGAAAACCTTCCTTATTCATCACTTTCATATGTTTTTTTTTTCATCAGTCTAGGTTTTATATGAAGCAGAGGCAAAAATATTTTTGTCGGGCAACAAGTGGTTCATCTACCATGTTTTTCTGTCCTAGAACCAAACTCTTTTGGAGTGGCCATTTTTTTAAAAAAATGTGATGCAATTGTCTTCCATGGCTTTCTAATTCACATATGTAGCAACACTACTTGGTATATCTGAGCTGCATTCCAAGCAGCAGAATTGCTACTTTTAAATCTTCACAGATTATTCCAGTTCTACCTGGTGTACTAGATGTGCTTCAATAGCAGTTGAAGCAGTTCCTTGTTTTTGTATGTTTATCCATGTGTGCAGCATAGCCAACAGGTACTGAATGGTGGACAAGTACATTGTGTAAAAAGATAGCCTTGACACTTAACACTGATGAATCAATAGAGACGTCATTCTTGTGGGTCATGTTCACAACCCAAAGCTGTGAACATACCATCAATGTCAATACAGAAAACTGGGTTGTCAACCTGTGCAAAGAAATTTGTTAAATCATCTTGGTGGCTTCAAAAGATAGAAATGTTTGTAACTAGTGATAGCAAACACCATCCTTGCAGTCTTAAACCCAGTAGTTTTGCTTTTGATTTTGACAAACATAAGTCCCTGACCAGGTCATTTAATGCTGATTGTGTTATGAGACGAGCTCATCAGACATACACAGTTCAAAATCCAGATAATTGTCACTGTCTGTGACAGGCTGGTGCATTGCAGCATTTTTGTCTGTTTTGTCTAAACTCCATTTCTCTGGTGGTATTGGCAGATTGTTGTCATGTTGATCTCATGACTGAAGGCAGATTTGGGTATTTAATTGATTTCTTAGTTTTAGCAGAGAATCCAGTGACATTAGTAAGACAGAAATAACAGTTTGCCACATGATTGTTCTGTTCTTGCCATATCATCGGGACAGTAAATGGCACTGACTTCCAATTTCTTCTGAGCCAAACTCTAAAATCAACAACATATCATGCACAACAAATGTGATGAGGCCAGCATTGTCTTGATCACCAATCTTACAACCAAAATACAGTTCATACACTTTCTTAACAAGTCCAGTCATGGTGTGTCTTTGAGGCTTACGTGTGTATTCGCCACAAATGTAGCAAAACATATCATAGCTATTCCAACATTGGTGAGACATTTCTGCTGTCACCAATTATCCTATAGCAAGCTAATAACTGGCTTACTTACTATGTGCATGTCCATATAGTGCTATGCCTTGAAACAATTGTATCAAAATATATGGAAACTAATATCAATGATCTGAGATCTGTTTTTATAACCTTTCTAGGTGTCATCCATCCAGCCTAAGCATGCCTAGACTGGTCCAAACTGTACCAGTTCCCCAAATGTTATATAGTATACCCTGAGTGCATGTCTGGGCATGCATAAGCTACACAAAACATCTTATAACACAAGTAAAAATTAGTATACTTAAAATAAATAAGAAGAAAATGCAAAACAGAAAATTTCTATAAAACAATATGTAATAGGTTACATTACAGGTTATTTTCATGATTATCAGCCAAAAATCTATAAGATACATCCAAAGGTGTCCAGGAAACAAAATCTTTGTTGTCCAGTGCTACTTAAACAGTATGGTTTGTTTGCTTGCCTATATGCTTGCAGAATTTGGAGACTGAACCTAGGTTCAAATAGCCAGAAAATAAATGAAGAAAAAACTTAAAGTAAAAGGAGCTAGAAACAGGAAACCTGAAGCATAATGCTTGAAGAACAAAGGAAAGAAGTTCCCAAAAATGTTGTGGAAGATAACCTGAAGCTGGCAGCATGTGGATATGTGTATAAGTACATATTGCGCTGCTGAGAAATTCTTTCCCAGCAGAGAAAGGCAGGAAAAAAGAGGACTTAGTCAGCTGGAGAGAAAAGTCCAGAGGAAATAAATTGCAGTAAAGAAAAGAAAAGGCAACCACACAGATATATGATGCCAAAGTAACCCAAGTAGAACAGTTCCATGAAGACCATAAGGCATAAATATCTAAGTAATGACAGGCTGTCAAAGGGAACCAAGCCATTAGGAAGAGGGCAGGAGAAGAAAGTAGTAATTTCCATACCTGTGAAGTGCCAAGTAGCCTGTGTAAGGAAGTCCCATGAGGCTTAATAGAAGTGTCTCAGAGGTGACTGAATGGCTCACCTAATGGCATTGCAGTCACAGTCTGAGTGTCTGCATGGGTGCATAGAGTACATACACGCAGAGCCAGTGAGAAGCATAAGTAAAAAATAAAACTTCAGGTAAAACTTCACCTTACTTTGCTTTTGAAGGTTTTTTTTGCTGCTGTTGTTGTTGTTTTTCCAAAAGACCTTTGATAGTCGACAAGTACAATCTTGAGGAAAGCCAGGAACTGACATCTCACAAAGATGTCTAATATCGGTACCCAGATGACAATGTTTTTATTCATTGTCCAGTTCCTTTCACATATCTTTTCATGGTTATTATGAGGATCAGAAGCAGGTTTAAGAGGCTTTCAATACATAATATCGCTTGTTTGGTCCACCTACTCCATAACATTCCAGACCACTGCTTGGCAGGAACACTACAGAAAAAAACTTAGGCAGTAAAGGACTCCAGCTGCTTAACACAGGAGTGTATCAGGATGTCCTGCTGGGACATGTGCAGTTATTTGAAAAAGCAGAACACCCAAGCTCTGCAGGGTACTATTTTGCCCTACAAAAGAAACCATTTTTAAAAGCCTAATTTTCAGGATCTTTAGAATTGGTGTTTTTTGAACTTCATTGTTGCTGGATGCTTTTGCTGTTTTCTTTCAACTACATATCTCTTGATCACTCTGCAGTTCTTCTGGCTATTCCCTCTGGAAAAAGCCCATAGGGTAAAAAAAAATCTCACTATTTCTTCCCCTGGCATTTGGTGGACAATGAGAAGCTTATTAGATCGGTGTATCTTGTTTTCATGAATAGTAGTAAGAACAGGTAAAATATTTAGATTAATTTTCTTACATATTTTTCTTTTTACTTTTACGTTTATTAAGAAATGCATACCTTTTGGTAAATTCTTATAAAAACATACACACATAGACACATTTTCCTGTCTAGCTATCTAAATTCCAAGGAATCCTTTATCTCGTATGGAGATAAAGATGATACATTCCTGTGAAAAATAAGAATCCTTTTGGAAAAAAAGTTTGTAATCCTATTTCAGCACCATATGGCTAAACATAAGAACTAAAGCTGAGATGACTAAGATTAAATGCTCAAAGATGTGGGCTGATATGGATGAATATCACTTTTGCATTTTAAAATGTTGTTCTTTTAACCTCAACATTTTCTCAACATTTACATTTTCTGTATTATTTATGAATCATTACTGGATCTTATTAAAAGATCAAATTAAATGCTCATTCATCCTGATTCTCTAATCCCACGTGAGAGATGCAATGTGAATATTTAGAATATTTTGGAAGTGGCATTTATCTGGTGTACATCTGTGTATGAACCTCACTTTTTTCTATGTCAGTACAGTCAAACAACTATAAGCAACTTGTAAGATTATGATTTCTAATACATTATTTTTTTCCACGCTATTTTAGGATGTGCCTCTATTTCATTTTTCTTTCACTGATACTTTGGTGTTCAGCTGATCATTTCTTGACTGTTAGCTGTGGCATTACAACTCATCTTTTTAACTTAAGGCAGTTAGAGCCATTTTTGACAATGACAAGAAAATTATTTGGGGTCACTCTCGACTCTGCTTTATTTGCCTGTGTTCATTCTGCTTCTTGGCATATAATGGAGCTCACTTCAAGCAAAACATTTTCTGTTCCAGTAAACAAATAACTTTATTCCATTGTGACTACTATGAAGTTTTTCTTTTCTCTTCCTAAATGTTTAAGGAGGAGCAATATTATTAATGTTATGAAAAATATAAACATATCTTTTAAAAGATAAGCCTCAGGAAAGATAAAACTATAATACATTACTGTTAGGGAGCTCAGAATGATGGCATCGAAGTTGCATTTGTTGATAAGAGCTCCCTTTAAAGCAGGGGTGTCAAACTCGCAACGTCATGTGACGTGTCATGACGTATCGCGACTTTTTTGCCATTGCCGACAATGGGGTGGGTGCGGTTTTGCTATGATGCATCCGGCCCGCGGGCCGGCAGTTTGGCACCACTGCTTTAAAGTCATTTTTCAATTTTTATTTAGCACCTTTGCTTTTCATTTTATATTATTTCATTCCTTTCCATTTTATTTTCTTTTTATTTAATTTTCTTTTTATTCTTATTCTAAGGGACACCTATATTTTTTACTATTTATACCATGGGGAAAAGGACAAAGAGACAGTATTTACATTCTGCTTGTCAGACTTTATTAAACAGCTCAAAATTGATTGTTATCTAAAACAAACAAACAAAAACAACAGCAACAACAAAAACCAGCTATTTGCCATAAGTAACCAAATCCATTGTACTTGTCCTGATAGTCTCTGTAATAGATGTGACCCATTGAAATAGGTTCTACAAGTGGAGATAGTGAATCTTTCTGCTCCTATGTCTAAGGAAGCTTCCCCTTTGCAGATTCCAGCCATTTCTCCAGTTCCTGCAAGGTTTGTACAAGGCCTCCAAATACAATTGCTGAGTCAGTCGAAACAAGTTCATCCAGAAACAACTGTGGCTCAAAATCAGATATAGTGGTAGAAAGGTGGATCTTATTTTGGAACCTAAAAAAAATGAGTGAATAATAAATTAGGAGATCTAAATCTACATCCAGAGATATGTGTGTGTGTGAAGCAACTACCACTCTCTCAGGATAAAAGGCAATTAAATTATAATTATTATTTACAGCTAAATCAGATGAGTCTACAAATCCAAAATAACAGAGTAAATAGAAAAAAATGGGAATCCAAAACTGAAATCCTCCCTCTCTCAGTTGATTGGCTTCTACATTGTGAAAAGCAGGGTTGATTTTCAGAAGATGGAGTGACTTTCATGCTGGAAAGACTCTAAACCAAATCCCACTATCACTGAAACATCCTACTATCACCAGCATGTTGTTCAAAATGAAGCCTTTCTTGAACAACTGTGAGATCTTCCATTATATGTGTTTCATGCAGCAGAAATTAGGTCATTAATAATTCATTTGGGCAATAAGAGTGCTTTTACTTTAAAGTTTAATTGTAGCAATATGAAAGTAGGTAATCCAAGGATGCTCCATCATCCTTGAGAAAAGACAGCTTGAGAAAACAATCTTTTCCTCTCACAGCAAGTCAGTTTTCTGAAAAGCACTAAACACAAACTTAATTAACTCTTTCAACTTTATCTTAGATACAACCATGCAGAGCAGCTGTTATATTCGGTTCCAGTTTCAAAAGGAATGAGATAAGTATGCACTCTGGTCTACTTTTTGTTTAATATTTATATTGATTCCTAGTCAAACAGCTGCAAGATTGTTCTTACTTATCCCACAGATATTAGACGAATCACTATTGGTTATATTTAATGCAGACAATACCACAATATTCTATTTGACCTAAGATGGTCTCAGGAAATTGTTCAGAGCTTTGATGCAGAATGTAGTAAATCATCAGAAAAGTTGGTTTATGATATTTTATAATAATACAGTCTGCCACTTAAAGTAGATATATAGTAAAGAAATTCTGCATTCTTGCATTATTTTATTTTACACAGCATGCATAATGTGAATACACATACTCTTGTGTAGTCACAAACAGAATCTATGTCAAATGTCCTCCAGTAAGTAATGTTTATTGCTTGTTAAGGAAAGAAAGATTTAAAGTATTGAATGTGTAACTGCAACTGAAGGCACTTTTTTATTATTTACAAGGAAATAAGGGTAGCATTTCTCTCTTTTCTTTCTCATTTGAAGTAGCATAGAGTCCAGAGTTGCCTATTTCTTGCACAGGCAAAAGTAATTGAATCACACTCACAGAAGGAGTGAGACTAGCAAAAAATAAAAGGACTCTGGAAGACATCTCTGAAACAGAAAACAAAAGCAGCTTGACAGGATTAGGACACTTTCTCCTCCAGGAATGGAGATTGTAGTAGATATAATACAAGCATTGTTGTGGACAAGAAAATGTTATGCCAGGTAAAAGAAAAAAAAGTGAAAGTCATGTTCCCTCCACCCCCAGGAGAGAAAGAGGGAGAGGGAGAAGGAGAAGGAGAGGGAAAGAGATTAATTTTATAATGCATGCATTCTAGTCACACTTTAGATTTAGATACTTCCACTTCAATGCTTTCCTTAAATCAAGTAGAAGTATACTTTATTTTATGTATTTTCTGGGCAAACAATTATTAATTCCTGCCTTGCCATACTGTTCTTACAACTGGACATTAGGGGGGGAAAAGCTATTCATTTTTCTTTCTTCCATTTTCATCTTTAAAAAATCAGTATCATTCCATCTCGGATAAAACAGAGAAGAATTTAAAGCTTTCTATCTGAATTGCCAAATTTATCAGCTATTCTTTTGCCTGTAATCCTAAAAATTCATATCATTGTCATCACTACCACCCTGACCATCATTTCAAAGGATTTCTGTTATCTTAGGGAAAGAAAAAGATACATTTTTTTAAAAAAAATATCAAGCAGAAAATTTACCCATATTTTCTATGCTATTCTGTTCTGTTACTAGTCATGGAAAAGGAAAAGAATTGTTATGGTTCTTTTATGGTTACATAATTTATGATCACAAGCCACCACTTAATTTATCTTATCCAACTTATCTATATCCAATAGTTTTAAATTAACCAAGAAATGTGTACAATTTTCATTCATTTGGAACCATTGATATTTGGTGAGTAATAAGGATAACCAGTATAACTATGTTAGTTTATTTGCTTTGTTAATATTCTCCACAAATTTTCTGAATTATAATATTCACAGTATACAGTAGACCACAACCTACTACTTGATAAGATAGAAAAATGTAGGTTAGACAGCATCACCATCAGATGGATTCGTTGCTGGCTGACCGGCCGTACTCAGCACATGGTCCTCAATGGAACTGCATCTACATGGAGGGAAGTGTGTAGTGGGGAGCCCCAGGGCTCTGTTCTGGGCCCAGTGCTCTTCAACATCTTCATCAATGATTTGCACGAGGGGATAGGTGGGGAACTCATCACATTTGCAGACGACACCAAGCTGGCAGCAATAGCCAACACTCCAGAAGATAGGCTTAAGATACAGAAGGATCTTGACAGACTTGAACATTGGGCGCTATTTAACAAAACGAAATTCAATGGTGAAAAAAGTAAGGTTCTACATTTAGGCAAGAAATATCAAATGCATAGGTACAGTATAGGTGGTACCTTGCTTAATAGTAGTAACTGTGAGAGGGATTTTGGAGTCCTAGTGGACAATCACTTAAATATGAGCCAATAGTGTGCTGCAGCTGCCAAAAAAGCCAACACATTGCTAGGCTGCATTAACAGAGGGACAGAATCAATACCACTTTACAATGCCTTGGTAAGGCCACACTTGGAATATTGCATCCAGTTTTGATCACCACGATGTGAAAAAGATGTTGAGACTCTAGAAAGAGTACAAAAAAGAGCAACAAAGATGATTAGGGGACTGGAGGCTAAAACATATAAAGAACAGTTGCTGGAATTGGGTATGTCTAATTTAACGAATAGAAGGACCAGATAGCAGTGTTCCAATATCTCAGGGGTTGCCACATAGAAGAGGGAGTCAAGCTATTCTCCAAAGCACCTGAAGGCAGGACAAGAAGCAATAGGTGGAAATTGATCAAAGAGAGAAGCAACCTGGAACTAAGGAGAAATTTCCTGACAGTTAGAACAATTAATCAGTGGAAAAACTTGCCTCCAGAAGTTGTGAATGCTCCAACACTAGAAGTTTTTAAGAAGAGAATGGACAATCATTTGTCTGAAATGGTATAGGGTTTCCTGCCTGAGCAGTGGTTGAACTAGAAGACCTCCAAGACCCCTTCCAACTCATTATTATTATTGATCATCGCGCAGTCAGCCAGATGTTCAGACTGGATTTGGCATTTTTGTCTACCTATCGAGTCCTTAGCAAGGACCTGGGATAGGCAGATGTGGATGTTTCATGGTATTACAGATATCGTCACAGGATGGAAGCAGTTCCTAGTAAGGCCGCCTTTTGCAATTGACTAATGGCAAATTTGTCAATGCCAATGGTGTTCAAGTGGTGCTCCAGTTGTTTTGGGATTGCACCCAAGGCGCCTATTACTATTGGTACTACCCTTGTTTGCCTTTGCCACAGTCTTTCTATTTCTATTTGTAGGTCTTTGTATTTTGTTATCTTTTTCAGTTCTTTCTCGTCTATTCTGCTGTCTCCAGGCACTGCCACGTCCACTATCCAGACTTTTTTATATTTCTTATCGACAATTGTTAAGTCTGGGGTGTTATGTTACAGGTGCTTGTCTGTTTGAATTCTGAAGTCCCAGAGCAGTTTAACTTTATCATTTTCTATGATTTTCTCTATTTTATGATCCCACCAGTTCTTGCTTACAGGCAAATTATATTTCTTGCAGATCTTCCAACGCACCTTTGTTGCTACTTTGTCATGTCGCTGCTTGTAGTCAGTCTGTGTGATCTTCTTGCAGCAGCTTACCAAGTGGTCCACTGTTTCTTCAGCTTCTTTGCATAGGCGGCACTTTCTGTCTGTTGCTGTCTTCTCAATTTTGACTTTGTATGCATTTGTCCTTAAGGCTTGGTCTTGTGCAGCCAGAATTAGTCCCTTGGTCTCTTTCTTCAACTTTCCTGCTCTTAGCCATTGCCAGGTCTTGTTATTATCTGCTTTCCCAGCTATTTTTTTAATGTACTGGCCATGTAGTGCTTTGTCTTCCCGTGCCTCTATTCTGTTCTTCATTTGGTCTTTCTTGTAGGCCAGTTTGGTCTCTCCAGTAGTCAGTAAGCCTTCCTGATATACTAATTTCAGTGCATCTTCATCATTGTCCTTCAGATATTCTTCCAAAGCCATTTTTTCTTCTTCAACCATCTGATGTACTTGCAGCATTCCACGTCCACCTATTTGCCTTGGTAGATAGAGTCTGTCAATGTCACTGCGTGGATGAAGGGCATGATTCATTGTCATTATTTTTCTGGTCTTCCTATCCATTGCTTTTAGTTCTGCTTGAGTCCAGTCCACTATTCCAGCTGTGTATCTAATGACTGGAATTGCCCAGGTGTTGATTGCCTTCACGGTATTTCCTCCATTGAGTTTGGACTTTAAGATCTTCTTCACTCTCTTGAAGTATTCACCTCTAATCTTTTTCTTGACTTCAGTGTGCTTGATGTTGTCAGCTTGAAGGATACCCAAGTATTTGTAGTAATCTTCCTCATCCAGACTCTTAATGTTATTTTTGTGGGGCATCTTGATTCCTTTAGTTTTCACTATTTTTCCTTGTTTGACAGTAAGTGTGGCACATTTGTCCAAGCCAAACTCCATTGCAATATCTTGGCTATATATACGGACAGTGTTCAGCAGCGATTCTATTTCAGATGATGTTTTTCCATACAGCTTCAGATATTATTATTATTATTATTATTATTATTATTATTATTATTATTATTATTATTATTATTATTATTATTATTATTATTATTATTATTATTATTATTATTATTATTATTATTATTATTATTATTATTATTATTATTATTATTATTGTTGTTGTTGTTGTTGTTGTTGTTGTTGTTGTTGTTATTATACACAGTTTATTTTGGTAGATGTATCTTAATAAAAGTTATGGTTAAAAAGTGTTTCAGATATCCTTGTAATTTTTTTTATTGAATAATAAATAGTAAGCTTTGGGTATAGAAAATTGCCCACCTAATCAGTAATTAGAATCCACCCCTTCAATTTAAGAAGACAAAACATGTTTCAGTATCTTGAAATTCCTTTCTGCTTTGGATTCAGTTCTGCAAGCTTTAGATTATATATGACCATTTTTTTAAAAAAAGCTATACTTACAGAAAACTATTTTCTGCAGTAACTGTTCAGATAAAATAAGAAATCCTAAATAACCTTTATAGTATCTACACACTAAATCAATTTTGTGTTACTTATTTGTTAGTTTGTTTGCTTCCAGTGAACGATGCGGATTATTTTCTCCAGTCTATATAGCCTGCCTGTTACTCAGGCTCAGAAACAGTGTTTTGTTCTAGTAACCAAAGGAACATCAGGATAAGTTGAAGTTGTACACCTCCAAACATCCTGCTATTGCTAAAGGAGGAAGAACAGGAGAGATGAAAGAAATTCAATTATTTTTTTTCAAGTGGGTCTGAGTAGTTGTCACACTCAACTTAGAATGACTTTCAAGCGGAAAAAAAATCCATAGCTTTTGCCCATGCTGTCTGGGATGTAACATAATTTATAGGTCAAAGCATGCAGAAAATTTTAGATTGCTGGAGATTCTGGTCATAGCTGCAGCATCAGCTGGACTGAATAAACTTAGACCTATACTTCTTTATTACAGTTTACCACATTCCATCTATTTTTTTCAGGTTCAAAATCTATGTTTCCCTGCTACTAAAATGTCAAAAGTGATTATTAAGGAAAATGCAACATACCCTTTTGATAAAACTGCCACTTTTCATTCCTTGGGTTATCATGATGAATTCATAAATAAGTAACAGCAAACAGGAAAACTGTGCCATTTTATGCATCATAATTTTCTTTAGTATAATTTACCAAAAATGCTGATTTCAGGCATGAGAAAGACATTTTCTTCTCAAAAACTTAACCATTTACAGTCCAATATATTTTGAATAAAAAGTGCAATTTGCTATCTATCACAATTTTTTTAGTATAACTAACTGGAAATTCTGATTTTGAATATGTTTAAATTAAATTGTCTTAACATGATAAGAAAAATCCCACTAAGTAAAACACTAGGTAAATTTTATGAGGCAGGGAGTTCCAAAGCAAAATTATTTGTATTCAATAACTAATTTGGATATTGTTGGGACATAAAAAAGACCCTTTGTGTCAAGGGGAAATCAGAAATAAAACCCATTGTGGTGAATAGGACCTATTCTCCCAAAATGTGCAAAGGAATACTGTTGAATAAAACAAACATAGTAAGTTTCCACTGGTTGGTTGCATACTAGAAGGTCAGAGAACAATAAAGACAGAAGAATGCATTTCTTTACCAACTTCCTTATTATTTAAAAGACACACACATACACACATACAGAGATAGAGAGAGAGAGAGAGAGAGAGAGAGAGAGAAAGAGAGAGAGAGAGAGACATAATATAATCTTCCAATTACTTTTATTCCAAGAGAACAGAATCTTAGCATTTCATATTTCTAATAATTATATAAAATTATGTATATATATTATAATTTCTAATAATTATATAAAATTATATTAATTATATAATTATATAAAAACTATATGTACCAGATAATAGAGCCGTGGTGGCGCAGTGGTTAGAATGCAGTACTGCAGGTTACTTTTGGTGACTGCCGTCTGCAAGCAGTTCAGCAGTTCAATTCTCACCGGTTCAAGGTTGCCTCAGCCTTCCATCCTTCTGAGGTCGGTAAAATGAGGACCCAGATTGTTGGGGGCAATAGTCTGACTCTGTAAACTGCTTAGAGAGGGCTGTAAAGCACTATGAAGAGGTATATAAGTCTAAGTGCTCTTGCTATTGCTAATAAATGTCCAAAATTGTTAATAAAAAACATTGATTGATTGTTCCAGTTTCCATAACTGCCCATCTCAAAAAAAAGTTACTCAGGATGCCAGAATTATCAATCCAATAAATACTATTTCATTTCTGTGCACAAATGGAGAGAATTATTCCCCCATACACACCTTGGACTGCTGTAGTTAAAATGCAAATTTCAAAAGCAAGAAAGTAAATTAAGCTCTGTATTTGCAAAAGTTTCAAACAATATTGTAGTTAAATAAGAATATATTCCACATTCTAATATAAGTGGTGACTGAACATTGATATTGATATAAATAGTTCTTTATTTTAAAAAATACCCCCAAAGTAAATCAAGGTTGGTTAAGATTAAAATTCTGAGTTGTCATTTTGTTATCTAAGATGGATATTGTTTTCCTGATAAAACTGGGCAGCAAAGGTCTGAAAGATCCATCTTAAACAAAAGCAATTCTTGTTATTGATGCAGGACTGATATATTTTTATATATTTTTTTCATTAATAGTAGATGTAGTGATTCTTGACTGAAAAGAGCAAATGAACCAAAATAATTTTGGGGTCAGACAAAATAGCTGCCAAATTAAACATTATGCTGTTGGAAGGTGTGGGGTTTTTTTTAAGAGAATAAAAAGCACAACAAGACAGAATAAGTTAGCAATGTGAACAAAAGTGTTGATAATTGGCTTTGATTAGATTATCCTCACCAGTTAGAGAGAAAGGTGAGGATTGATTGATTGATTAGAGTGGGTATAAATTAAATAAATAAACATAATATCATAACTATTTTACTTACATATTTGACTGTCAGAATAAAATGTGCAATTAATGATTTTTAAAAGGTGAAGAAAAAAAACTTTTCCATTCACTTTTGGTGAATCAAATAATGGGAAATGTAACAATTTTATCCATTAGTAGAAATTGTTCAGGAAAGTCTCTAAATAATGATTCAGTAGTCTGTGTTCTACAGCTGCTATCTGCAGCTGTGATGAACTACGTTTAGATAACATGGAGAAGTGCTGCTTGGAGTGAAGCTACGTTTCCCAACATACTGGCAAACAAAACGATTTATTTTCTTCACAGTGCTTAGCCATGTTTTATTGTATCTCTCTGTTGGCAGGAGGAGTGGGTTTGAGGGCATGACACTTCAATGAGATCCTGCAGAGCGTGTGACATTCTGACAAATGGCTACATTGCAGCACACAGTACGACAAAATATTGTAGCACTCTCTCATAGTAGCCACAATATTTGAAAGAGAGAGAGTCAAACATTTTGAGAACAAGAAACACAGATAAAAATTTCATGGTTTTGTTTCTGAAATCATTACAAGACTTCTCAGTTGTCAAAATACTAGATAGTTCCCAAGCTTTTATTGAAGTATCTGACTATGCATATTCTGTTTGGGACAGCCAAAGTGCAAATCTTATAAAAATATTTACATGTACTTGCTTATCCTTACAAATAATCCATTTACTACTTTCTTGGGGGGGGGGGGTTACCTCTATGTCTTTTCTTGTTTTTCACAGAACTCTATTTTTCAGGGATGGGAGAAAAAAGCATATAATGCCAACAATAATAAAAAAATATAGGATAAATTCTACCTGTATGTTTGTGCTCTATTAAGAGTAAACAGAACAGCAATATTCTATCATATCAAGCAAACAAATATACACAATATACAATGTGTGTATTGTGAAGCTAGATAATCAATGGGACAATCAACATTGACAACTAATCAAGTTCCAGCAGTTATACATTTGGTATGTGCCTTCTCAGTTTCCATAAAAGAAATTATTTTTCCATACTATTTATAGCACTTGTCTGATAAAAAAAAGGAACTACTGAATTTTTTGTGATATTCCTAAAATAAGAAAATAGTTAACTGGAGAAACAACAGTGGTACAATTGTGTACAACTATGAAACAAATTTAGTTACATATAATCTTCAATGCATATCTTGCTACTTGCTAAACATTTATATTTGTAAACCATCACTATTCTATCAAGCATATTGGAGTTTATAGTATTCCCTTTTTCCATAGAACCTTCTTTTTCCATGTATAATTTGGTCTAAATTGATTATTTGGGGGAAAGGGACAAAATGAAAACCATGCTCCTACAAGTTATAAAGTACATTTATTTTAGCAGAAATATTAGAAACATAGCCTATATCAAATGAATTTGCCTATGGTCTAACATTTACATCAGAGACCCAATTTATGATTGTTGGCATTATTAAGATTAGCAAGCACTAGAGATAGAGAGGTACAAGCGGACATGCCGGGTTGACTTTAGACTTGCTGAGCAGAGGTGCTACAACATAAAAGAAGATCACCACTCTATGGCCCATACTTGAAGCCCAGTTAAAAGCCATCATATTTCTTCATATTAAATTAATTTAAAAGATCATTGTTGGAGCAGCTGAGTCATATGCCTGACTAGTTTTAGATTGGTATAATATATAGGTCAATTAAAAAGGTAGCGCTAGTTGGGAAACTATTTGATTATGCAATACTTACTACAGTTCCCCACATGGCCCTTCATCAGTGTTAGTGGTAGAATATGAAAACACTTCACCTTAAGTAGGGAGGAAGCAATAATCCTTGGTCAATTGGTCCACAGTTATTGCTGCAGCACAAACAGCTGGTGGCGAATAACTATAATCTCATTGAGAATGTGAGCACATAAGATATGCACTGCTTGCCAGCTGCCTATTTGTTCTTTCTTGTAAACTATAACAAAATTCTTTTTATACCATTGAAATATATTTCTTTATATTGTGACAAGAAACTCTTTCAGTGGACAAGTGTAAAGCTTGAAAATAATGGCAATTGCATTTCATGACAAGAATAATTATTTAAAACTGAAAATTATATTTTTAAATATTTAATATGTTTTGGAAATTCAGCGGTACACACCACGGCGGCATCACCAACTGCTGCACCCCCCGCCGACCCCCACACAAAGCAAACTGACACATGCCATAAACACATGGCCAGACCGCAAACTCGGAGCCAAACCAAAGCCCGTGATGTTACATCACAGCCATCTACTCAGGACATTACATCACAGAACTCAGGAGATTACATCGCAAAGGCTCAGTATGTTACAATGCAGCCTACCTCCCATGATGTGGCAGCACAGGACTCAGGATATCACTACAATAGAGCTCAGAATGTTACCACACAGCCCATTACCCAGGTACAAAAGAACAATGGGCACACAGCCAGCACCTCAGCCACACAGGATGTTACCAAACAACTGACTAATTTGCTTACATCAATTCCATCTTCCAATCAAGATGTAACAACACAGCCAACCAACCCGCTTACAGCTACATCAGCTAATTTGCTTACATCAATTCCATCTTCCAATCAAGATGTAACAACACAGCCAACCAACCCGCTTACAGCTACAAAGCCAACACGCCACACACCCCCTCCAGTATTTATAGAAGGATGGCAGCTCCGATCATGCTTTGCTCGCACAAGCACGAAGCCGAAGACACCAGCCTGAAGATGGCGAGTAGGACCTCATCGAAACATCGCCAAGACACTCTCAATCTTACACGGGAAAAGACCCGAATACGCCAAGACCTGCATACACACACACACACACACACACACACACAATAGTTGCAAGGTGTAACTTGCAAATGCAAATGAGATATGAGAAAGATGCCAAAACATATGGTTTTTATAAAGACCAGATAATGTTTAACCAGATACTATTGTTATCAGATGAAAAACTGATTAAGAAATTGTATAACTTTTTGTTAAACTTAAAGATGGAAGATGAACAAGTCAAAGAAACAATGATAACATGGGCAACACCTTTGGGCACAATGTAGAGTTAGAAAAATGGCAAAACTTGTGGGAAAGAAACTATAAAATAACAAGGGCAGCTACCTATAAAGAAAATTTATATAAAATGTTTTATAGATGACATTTACCACCTGCAAGATTAGCAAAAATGTTTAAAAATATATCTAGCAACTGTTGGAAATGTAAACAAAAGCCAGGCACGTATTACCACCTTTGGTGGATATGCCCTAAAGCAAAGAAAATCTGGTCAAAAATACATATGTGGTTAGAGAAAATGTTAAGAAAACATGTAGATTTTAAGCTGGAACTATTTCTTTTAGGTATAATTCCAGAAAACTATGATAAAGAATGTGTATATTTAATATTACATGTACTAACAGCAGCGAGAATTACATTTGCATAGTATTGGAAAAATGAAGAAACACCAACTGAAGAAGACATAATTAAGAAAATTCTGGACTGTGTGGAAATAGATAGGCTTACATTGAAAATGAAAGGGAAAGAAGATACAGAATACTTTCAAACATGGGATAATTTTTACAAATGGCTAGAAAAACGGAATAGAGAGTAAGAATGGAAGTTGTATTATTAATGTTAAATACGAGGACCCAGACAACATGTTGTTTATTAAGCACTAAAGATTTGAAATTATAAAAAAATAATAAAATATTTTTAAAAATAATTGCAAGGTGTATGTTATATTAAATAAACAGATTTATGTTACATACTGTTGTAATCAACATATTCTCCTGATAATTTACAATAAAACCATATAATGCTGGAACAACAATACAATAATATGATTATTATCATATACTTTTATGTTTTATTTGAGTTAAGAGGGAGTGCAGAGGAGAAAGGTAGCAGCCCAAATCATATAACTGAAAATCTAAAACAGCAGTAGTACATTCAGGGCAAGTACACCTGAGATTATGATTTCATTTTATTTCAGAATGTCTGGCTTAGTTCAGTGCAACACTTGTTTTGCAGTTGTCTTACACAGTACTCTTTTCAAAATTGGAAACTGTCCTATCTGTAAACAAATCACTAGTCTACAAGGACAGATTACTTATCTAAGCTACTGCGCTATCAGCCCCCTCTACTACAAAGATCCTGCAGGAGAAGAGCAGTTTGGACAATTGTGGGATCTGGCAGGGTGAGAGCTATGTACCATAAGCACAAAGCTTTTGCTGTGTCCCTGCATTACAGATACAGTGCCCTTGCTGACCTTAATAGGGACACTAAGGAGACAGGTCAATGTAGTTGTGATGATGATAACTCAAACAAGCAGGGGATCGTGGTCCAAGATGAAGAACTTGTTTTGGATAGGGGAACATGTGAATCAGGTATTACACATCAGTCATACAAGAAGAGCAAGGCATCCAAAAAGAGAAGCCACCTTCTGGTTGGTGATTCAATTATAAGGGATGTAAATTTAGGAAAGGATACAGAGGTTTCAAAAGAGGTCAAGTGTCTTCCAGATGCTACTGCCAGTAGGGACAAGAAGCATATTTTTAACATAGTCAAGAATGCCAGCAAGGACTGTGATGTGGATGCTATTGTACATCTTGACGCTAACGATCTGTCCCAAAAAGATGTATTCTCTGTGCAAAATTATTTCCAGAGCTTGGGGCAGGAATTTAGCAGGATAGGCTGTAGGCTTCCTTTTTCAGAGGTTTTACCAGTGTATAAGGAACAAAAGGGAAAAGGCCAGTTTATAGCGGAATTCAACATGTGGCTAAAGGAGTGGTGTAAAGGGGAAGGCTTTGGTTATATTAGTCATGATGTCTGCAGCTGGTCCAATGAAAAAGTGTATAAAAGAGATGGGACCGAGTTACTTGACAATAAATTCACAGATTTTCTGGAGAAATATTTAAACTGAACAACAGGGACACTGAGTTAATTGATACACAAAATTCAACATTCCTGTCCCCGGCAATGTAAAAATTATAGGGTTCTCAGTGCATATAACATAGAGGTGTGCATGGACAAGAATATCAACCTAGCTGTCAAGCAAAATCAAGCTTTTAATAGTGAGTGCCACACCAAATGCACTAATCAAACAGATGGTAAGAAAATAGGGGAACTAAGGCACCACACAGGTTATATAGAAAGTAAACACAGGGTCAGTCATAAAGGACTTAAATGTCTATACACCAATGTACAGAGTATGAGCAATAAACAGAGTGAACTAGAAATTCAGGTAAATGAGGGCAGATATGATATTGTTGTCATAACAAAAACTTGGTGGGATGAAACCCACAAAATGGAACATCCAGCTAGAGGGATTTAAATTATTTAAAAGAAACAGACCAAATAAAAGAGGAGGTGGAGTTGCTCTCTATATAAGAAATAACTACATCTCTACAGAAATAGAGCACAACAATGATGAAAACTGTATTGAATGCATTGGGTCAATATAAAAGGGGAAATAATGACATTGCCATAGGTGTATACTATAGGCCACCCAATCAAACAGAGGAAATAGATGAACTTTTTGCTAATCAGTTAACTAAGGTATGTAGGAAGCATATCACAATAGTAATGGGAGACTTTAATTATCCTGACATCAACTGGGAGACAAACTCTGCACCAAGTGGAAGATCAAACAGATTCCTGATAAACCTAGCAGACAATCAACCAGTGGAACAGCTTACCCCCAGAAATCGTGGACACTCCATCACTGGAGATTTTTAAGAGGAGACTGGACATTCACCTGTCTGAGACAGTGTAGGTTCTCCTGCTTGAGCAGGGGGTTGGAATAGAAGACCTCCAAGATCCCTTCCAGCTCTATTCTATTCTATTCTATTCTATTCTATTCTATTCTATTCTATTCTATTCTATTCTATTCTATTCTATTCTATTCTATTCTATTCTATTCTATTCTATTCTATTCTATTCTATTCTATTCTATTCTATTCAACTTTGTCTCCCAAAAAGTAGAGAAGGGAACTAGGGGATCAGCCATATTGGACCTAATTCTCACTGAGATGAAATGATAGAAGGTGTTGAAGCCACAGGAACCTTGGATCCCCAAGGGGAAAACAACTAAAGAAGCTTGGGAAATTTTGAAAAGTGAGATTATAAAAGCCCAGTCTAGCACAATACCAACAAAGAAGAAAAATAACAGCTCCCAAAGAAACCAGCATGGCTACATAAAGAACTCTCTGATAAATTGAAAGACAAAAAGGACAAGTATAAAAGTGGAAAGAGGGGCACATAACTAAGGCAGAATATCAGCAAATAGCCCAAGGCTGCAAAGATGAAATGAGGAAAGCTAAGGCTCAAAATGAACTAAGGCTTGCAATGAAAGTAAAAACTAACAAAAAAAGCTTCTTTCAACATGTAAAAAACAAGAAAAAAGTTAAGGAAATTATTGGTCCATTAGTGGGAGAAAGTGGCAAGAAGGTGACAAGCAACAGAGAGAAAGCAGAACTACTTAACTTGTTTTTTTCTATCCATCTTTACACAAAGGGAAAAAACAATCCAACCTATCAAAAACAGTACCATAAAAAACAGATTAGAAACATAAGTTAAGATAGGCAAGAAAATGGTATGTAAGCACCTGTCCACCCTAGATGAGTTCAAATCACCAGGACCAGATGGACTACACCCCAGGATTCTGAAGGAACTGGCAGATGTGATCTCAGAACCACAGAACTATATCTTTCAAAGATCCTGGAGCATTGGGGAACTACCAGAGGACTGGAAAAGAGCTGATGTAGTTCCCATCTTCAAAAAAAGGGGAAAAATGGATCCAGGAAACTACAGACCTATCAGCCTGACCTCAATATCTGGGAAGATTCTAGAAAAGATAATAAAGCAACAAATCAGGCAAACCTACAGGCAAACAAAGTCATTACCAAAAGCCAACATGGGTTTGTCAAAAACAGATCATGCCAGACAAATCTTATTGCATTCTTTGACCAGGTGACAAAATTAGTGAACCAGAGGAATGCTGTGGATATAATTTACTTGGACTTCAGTAAGGCATTTGATAAAGTAGACAATAACCTACTACTTGATAAGATAGAAAAATGAGAGTTAGACAGCATCACCACCAGATGGATTCGTAACTGGCTGACCAGCCGTACTCAGCATGTGGTCCTTGATGGAACTGCATCTACATGGAGGGAAGTGTGTAGTGGGGTGCCCCAGGGCTCTGTTCTAGGCCCAGTGCTCTTCAACAACTTCATCAATGATTTGGATGAGGGGATAGATGGGGAAGTCATCAAATTTGCAGATGACACCAAGCTGACAGGAATAGCCAACACTCCAGAAGATAGGCTTAAGATACAGAAGGATCTTGACAGACTTGAACATTGGGCGCTATTTAATAAAATGAAATTCAATGGTGAAAAAAGTAAGGTACATTTAGGCAAGAAAAACCAAATGTACAGGTATAGTATAGGTGGTACCTTGCTCAATAGTAGTAACTGTGAGAAGGATCTCGGAGTCCAAGGGACAATCACTTACATATGAGCCAGCAGAGTACTGCAGCTGCCAAAAAAACAACACAATTCTAGACTCTATTAACAGAGGGATAGAATTAAGATCACATGAAGTGTTAATACCACTTTACAATGCCGTGGTAAAGCCACACTTGGAATACTGCATCCAGTTTTGGTCACCACAATGTAAAAAAGATGTTGAGACTCTAGAAAGAGTACAGAGAAGAGCAACAAAGGTGATTAGGGGATTGGAGGCTAAAACATATAAAGAATAGTTACTGGAATTGGGTATGTCTAGTTTAATGAAGAGGACTAGGGGTGACATGATAGCAGTGTTCCAATACCTCAGGGATTGCCACAAAGAAGAGGGAGTCAAGCTATTCTCCAAAGCACCTGAAGGCAGGACAAGAAGCAATGGATGAAAACTAACCAAAGAGAGAAGCAACCTAGAACTAAGGAGAAATTTCCTGACAGTTAGAACAATTAATCAGTGGAACAACCTGCCTCCAGAAGCTGTGAATGCTCCAACACTGGAAGTTTTAAAGAAGAAACTGGACAGCCATTTGTCTGAAATGGTATATAGATGGTATTCCTGCCTGAGCAGGGGGTTGGACTAGATGACCTCCTATAGATGTTCGATGGTGTTACAGGTATCGTCACAGGAAGTAAGCTGTTCTGAGTGAAGCTCCCTTTTTCAACTGACTGGTGGTGAATTTGTCAATGCCTATGGTCTTGAAGCATCTATGTCTTGGTAGTACCTTCGCTTTTTTTTGCCACAATTATGGCAAAAATGTGGTGGCACAGTGGTTAGAATGTAATGTAGGCTACTTCTGCTGACTGCTGGCTGCCAGCCATTCAGCAGTTCAATTCTCGCCTGTTCAAGATTGGTAAAATGAGGACCCAGATTGTTGGGGGCAATGTGATGACTCTGTAAACCACTTAGAGAGGACTGTAAAGTACTGTGAAATCTAAGTGCTATTGCTATATTTCTATTTGCAGGTCTTTGTATTTTGTTATCTTCTCCAGTTCTGCCATTTCTCTTCTGTTCTGCTATCTCCAGGTACTGCCATATCTTTATCCAGACTTCTTTCTTATTGACATTTGTTAAGTCTGGCATGTTATGTGGCATGTTCCTGTCTCTTTGAATTCTAAGATCCCAGAACACTTTAGCTTCTTCGTTTTCTATTTCTTTCTCTATTTTATGGTCCCACCAATTCTTGCTTGCAGGCAAATGGTATTTCTTGCAGATCTTCCAATGCACCATTGTTGCTACTTTGTCATGCCATTGTTTATAGTCAGTCTGTACAATCTTCTTGCAGAGCTAAAAAGCTGACCCTCTGTTTCTTCAGCTTCTTTGCAGAGGTGGCACTTGCTATCTGTTGAGGTCTTCTCAATTCTGATTTTCTATGTATTTCTTCTTAAGACCAAAATTAGCCACTTGATCTCTTTCTTTAACTTTCCTTCTCTTAGCCATTGCCAGGTCTTCTTATTATCTGTTTTCTTTGCTTTTTTTTTTTTTTAGTATACTGGCCATGTAATGCTTTGTCTTTCCATGCCTTTTTTCTGTTCTTTATTTGTAGGCCAATTTAATCTCTCTCTAGTACTCAGTACATCTTTCTAGTATACTAGTTATTATTATTATTATTATTATTAGTAGTAGTAGTAGTAGGAGGAGGAGGAGGAGGAGGAGGAGGAGGAGGAGAAGGAGGAGGAGGAGGAGGAGGAGGAACAGTAGCAGCAGCAGCAGAAGAAGAAGAAGCAAACACAACCACTTGGCAGTATATCCCTTAGTGTATTCTTTTGCACATCTCATAGTTCACAAAAGTTTCTCTCTCTCTCTCTCCCCCCCCCTCTCTCTCTCTCCCTCCCTCTCTCTCTCTCTCTCTCTCTCTCTCTCTCTCTCTCTCTGTGGAAGGTTGTTTGGAGAAAGAATAATTTGGATAAAAAAAAAGTTGCAAAATTCTTGAGGTGCTTGTTTTCTTTCAAGCACAAATGACAAGAAAAATCAGTAAAATAATCCTATGTTGATTTTTTAACTGATCCAGCAATTGATGTGCCAGACATAAAAGTTTGTATTATGAGGGGGAATCACTGGATGAAGGCAGTGATAGGCAAAGTTATATTAATGGAAATCACATGCCTCAAAGAATTCAAAGAATAATAAACTCATATGCCCATGTAATCTACATAGATTCTATCCCTATAGACCTCCACCTTGAAAAAAAAAGGGGGGCGTGATTTGGAAGACTTGTTATATTTTGGCAATCACCCCATAAATAAAAGTAGGCCAAAATTCCAATTTATCCACTTTGCTACTTAATTCCAGAAGCCCCATTTCATGACGTTCTATGCTTATGTTAAATGTAGCAGAGTGATCATTCCCTGGAAAGTAGTTGCATCCATCTCACCGTTGCACCAATTATTTTAATAATCATCATCACTTCCTCACTTCTTATTTTCACCTCAAGTGAAAAGTGCCTCTCAAGTGCCTCTTAAGTGTCCACTCTTTGTCTTCCTCCAAGTCCCTTAAATGAAAACATCTAAAGTTTTATCTGCTTATGAGACTAAAATTGTCATCACATTTTGTTAAAAAACAATAAGGCATCTTTCTTTAAAACACTAGCATAATATTAAAAAGTCTAGCTGTAAATCTACTGCACTGACCTTTCTGAAACTGGGTATACTTAATCCTTTACACTTGTCATACATTAATGTTACTGTCAATTTCACTCATTCTGCTGAAAATAAATCAGTAAATGAAACTTGGAAAAAAAGTCATGGACTTTATATCCATTTAAGATTTTCTCATTCTTATAAATATATTGTAAAATTGTGCTTTAGATCCAAACTGATCCAATCTGAGTTCTTTTTCAAAGCACTCTAAGTCTTGGGTAGTCCATAGTCTGACTGCTGACAAACCTTGCAGTGCATTGATATTTCTAAATGCAAGTCTAGTAGTTTAAGAAAAAAGAGGGCTGATCCAGATAACACAAATTGAAGGGTTCTTAGAGATCAATTTATTTTAAATACAAATACAAATACTAAACTTGAGCTATTTTGTGAACATATAGAAGTTGGTCAAAATCAGATTCTTTAAATTATTTTTGTTACAGGTGAAGGAAACTCACAAAATATGTAGACTTATTTGAAGGATGAACTACTTGGTGAATCCGAATATTTTTTAGAGAATTACTTATTCATGAAACATCAGCCCAAATTTCAACAAGATTTTGAAGAAGAGTAGGCTGATAGTCTCTGTTACTTGGTTAGTGACTATTAATTAGAATTTCTGGACCTGAATAATTATTTAGGAATAATTATTCCTAAAGCAGGAATAATGTAGATGTAGTAATATGAAACATATATTTCAACTGTCCCCAAACCAAGCTGGAAGCCCAATTCTTACAGAAAACTTTCCTGCAGAGGCTGGATTCAGCATAGTGCTTTGATGGACAATACTGCACCATCCAAATAAAAAAACAAAACAAAACTCAACTTTACCCATCAGTTTCACATAGATGTTAAATAGAAGGAGTAAGAGAGTTAAGTCCTGCAGCAGCTCACAAGTGAAGGACCAGAGACTTACCCAATGAACACTATTTGAAACTGTCCACAAAGAAAACAGGAGATTCACTGGAACATTGTGTCCCCCGTTCCCAAACTTTGCATGCAGTCCAGAATGGCACGATGATTAATGCTATTAAAAATTGCTAAGAGATCAAGAGAAGTACTGTAGCAATGGGTTCAGCACTGCCATTCTGACTCATATTAACAAGCATGACCAATACTGTCTCCATATTGTAACCTGGCCTGAAACCTGGCAAAAAATAAATTCTGGTAATCTATCCCCTTCAAGAACGTCTGGAACTGAAGCCCAATCACCTTCTTTACCACCTTCCCTTAAGTGTAAATTTGGAGAATAGACAAAAAATGTTTAGGATCTTTAGGTCCAGCAAAGGTTTCTTGGGGATAGAGACCCTGGATAGGGCATATCTCCCTAATTCCCATTCATTGCTTTTGATAGCCATTTTATAATGAGCTGTCTGCATTAAAAGGCTGAATCTTTGGTTTGTTGTTGTTTAACAAATGCAGCAAATAAAAAATCAAGTTGTTGTTGTTTTGCTTTCTTTTTTCTGGGTGAAATTGACAAGAGTTCTCTTGAGTTCCTGCTTTTAGTGGAAATGACAAGAGCAGTTAACTGTAATAGATATAGATTAAATATGGTTTCATCAATCTTCAAAAGATTTTGTTGCAGAAAGGGGTAATTGAAGCTTGCTTTCTTGTCATGGGTGAAAGCAGTAAAGAAGCAGAGGATTCTGCTACTTGGGGAATATAATGAATAGGATCTGAACCATCTGAACAGAATGCCAGATCATCATTGTGACCAAAGTGGGAAAAGGTTTGAAATCTGGAAAAGTGGCTATGAAGTTGATTACATTTTTAGCCAATTTGCATAAGAGGGACAAGTAGCCAAAGGCTGTGGTAAACAAAAGCCCTTCATTTAGCACTCACAGAGTCTTAAGAGATTTTAATCTGGCACAGATATGAAGTTTACTTCATTAGTAGAAGACAGAGCAGTCTTTTTAAAAAAGCTGAGAGCAAAGGAAATTCAAAGCAATGTTTGTCTTGCCATTCCAAAAGATTTGTGATAAGTAGAGAGCAACTGAGATAACATTTCTTGGCCTGTTATTCTTGTCAGTGTCAGAGAGCCTATTATGCCACTCACGTATTGTCAATGTATGAAAGTAAAGTTACAACACTGCATGTTGTTCATAAGATCAGCAGCAATTGAAAGTCAATCTAATTTGATTCGCTTCTTTGAAGTAGATCTCCACTTCAGTTCATAGAATTTCTTTAGGTGGGTGATTGAATCACAGCTTTGTTAAATCACAACACTCCTTCACAGCTTTGCAAAATCTTCACTTTATTTCAGACTTTATGAACAGTATGATGAAGGAGAGAGAGAAAGAAAGAGAGAGAGGGGGGGGGAGGGAAGGAAGGAAGGAAGGAAGGAAGGAAGGAAGGAAGGAAGGAAGGAAGGAAGGAAGGAAGGAAGGAAGGAAGATTGTACTTTCTGTTCTTTGCTACTTGGACAGTATGTGTGTGTGTGCTGGGAGATTACTGATATCTCTCTGAGAAGCATGATGAACACAGAGTGCTCAAGTATATTTTCAATGAAATTTGAATGAAAATTGGTAGAAAAAACTCTCTAATTTGGTTCTTCATGATGTATGAAAAACCATGTCAATTAAAACCCCAGTTTAATAACCCTTGATATATTAAGTTTTAATTTGTAAGGAGTTTTTTATTCGTGAAAGAGATAAAAGGCAGCATCCATCACTTATTCTCTAAGGTGGTATGTCTTGTTTTATCAGATGACCAATCTACAAACTCATTCTCCTGATCTTATACATTGCTTTAATTTAAACATTAATGCTTATGAAGATGTCTATAAGAAGGCACTAATGTCTGTTTATTTTTTGCTAAAGAGTACAACAAGGATTGATTTCATGTTCCCTGAATCTAAATTTGTCCCATTGCTATTCAGTGAGTCAGAAAGTGATGCACAACTACAGTGACAAGATGATATTGCCTGAAATGAATCAGTAGCTCTTTGATGCTGAATAATTAGTTTAAAAATTAATAATAAGGAAGGACAGAGTTGTATAAATTTATTTTAAATATTTTAAAATGCTTAAGAATAACTTTGAATATGCCAGAAATGTAATATTAAAAACATTGGAGAAATAAAGTAGTAAGTCTAGGCTTCTGCAGTATGTGTCATAAACATTCTTAAGATTTTAAACCTTGTGTGGTGATAGCTCCTATCCATCAATCCAGTTCAGTGAGTAAAAGATCCTTTCATTTCTAACAACTGGAGCAACAGAAAGAAAGAAAAGAGATAGAAAGAAAAATCAATAAGTGGAAAAAGAATAGAAAACCTAGAATAGTGTAAAGAACAAAATTTCTTGCCAGAAATGACTATTTTATATTGATCAGAAATGGTACCATTATCTTTCCATCATTTTAATCATTTATCATTTAGATCAACTTGAAAATAGGTCACAATAATGGACATATATTGTACCATCTTACAGAATTCATTCTTATTCTGAAAATATAACTGGGACACTTGCAAAAAGTGCAAGTTCTCTATGCAGGTCACTCTGACATACGGTATTCCAGCTCAGACGACTGATAGCAGATAACACTTAATGAATTCTTATAATGTAGTGTCACTGATACTTTAGTTGCTGCTCTCTATAATGGATTGCCAATTTTGTGCATGTTTCTTCCTCCTTATTTTTGCCAGCAAGGCATACAGTCCTATGGTGTTCTGCCACTCAAAAGTTGTAGCGAGCCACAGAAATAAAGTTGCAGAAACTATGTGATGACAGCTACCAAAGCATGTTTCAAGCCTAGGGAACAAATAAGCATCAAAAAGAGATTTAAACTGGCTATACCTTAACTCCTTAGGATATAAGAGAGAGGAAGGGAAAATATGGGATTTCAATATTCTGTTACTATAGGTATATAGAAATAGAATATATACTTATATCATTACTATGTCAATAAAGTGGAGTTCCAGTCATTCTTGAGGAGTTTGTTTCCTGATTATTCCTACCTCAAATGTCTGACAATATGGATATTTTATTTTGCTATTCTAGCAATAAATTAATTATTGATCTGTTACACATGAATTTGCCTTCCAATCAATATGTAAGACCATGAAAAATCAATATGAATTGTTTGCTTTTTTTCTATTGTTATCTCTGTGTTTAGAAAGGCATAAAAAGACTGACATAAGGATTTGTAAATATGGACAGCCAAGGCATGCCCTTGGTTTGGGGCTCCTGTTGCAACCATTGTGAGCAAAGTGTTTCTTAGCTCTTGGGCATATTTTTGTAATTCTGAAATCATAAATGGAAGTGGACATTTCCTTGAGAGACAGTTCTGCATGGGAGTAACCAGTTTGATGTGTTGCTTACATTTTGTTTACTTTCACATGTTGTTCCAGCATATGTTCCAGAAATATTTGCAAGCCAGATTTCTTTGACACCACCTTTTTTTAATGGAATCTTAAGGCTAACCTTATGAATATAAATTAGAAATGATAATTCAGATTTCCAAGCAATCTCAGTGGTGTGTGTGTGTGTGTGTGTGTGTGAGAGAGAGAGAGAGAGAGAGAGAGAGAGAGAGAGAGAGAGAGAGAATCGAAGCTCATTTTTTTCCTATACAATAGATCCATTATGGAGAGTTCACATAAATAGCATAGTGCTTTAAAAAAAAAGTCCATAATTTTTGTATGTTGAATTTACTGATAATATATTATTATGTTATGTTATGTTATGTTATGTTATCATTATACTATACTATACTATACTATACTATACTATATTATATTATATTATTATATTATATTATATTATATTATATTATATTATATTATATTATATTATATTATTATATTATATTATATTATATTATATTATATTATATTATATTATATTATATTATATTATATTATATTATATTATATTATATTATATTATATTATATTATATTATATTATTATATTATTATATTATTATATTTATTATATTTATTATATTATATTACATTATATTACATTATATTATTAATTATATTATATTATATTATATTATATTATTATATTATATTATATTATATTATATTATATTATATTATATTATATTATATTATATTTATTATATTATATTATATTATATTATATTATATTATATTATATTATATTATATTATATTATATTATATTATTATATTATTATATTATATTATATTATATTATATTATATTATATTATATTATATTATATTATATTATATTATATTATATTATATTATATTATATTATATTATATTATATTATTATATTATATTATATTATACTAAATATTATATTATATTATATTAATTATATTATATTATATTAAATATTATATTATATTATATTATTATATTATATTAAATATTATATTATATTATATTAAATATTATATTATATTATATTATATTATATTATATTATATTATATTATATTATATTATATTATATTATATTATATTATATTATATTATATTATATTATATTATATTATATTATATTATATTATATTATATTATATTATATTATATTATATTATATTATATTATATTATATTATATTATATTATTATATTATATTATATTATATTATATTATATTATATTATATTATATCATATTATATTATTATGACAATATATATACATACAACCAAGCTAATGAAAAAATATTTCATTACACTTATATTTTTCATTCACTTGGTTGTATGTATGTATATTTAAATTTTGTTATCACCATCATTAGCAGCAGCAGGATCAGCAGAAAACATAATTATTATCCGCAGCAGCAGCAGCAGCTGCAAACATCAATAAAATAGGCAACAAGAAAAATGTGAATGCTTGTAAATGCATGATACAGGATCTTTTGATCTATGGTTGGAATCAGTAAAAAAGAGTCAAGGCTACCAAGAAAATGTTGTTTGTGGGAAAGCAAATACAGCAATTAGTAAAGATGAGCAACCAGAACTAACTAAAAGGCAAAAATTGATTGAAAAAGTCATTAAAAAGTTATTGGAATTGACAGTAATAGTGATACTACCCATCTTTAAGCAAACTGCATCCAGTTTTGGTCACTACAATATAAAAAAGATGTTGAGACTCTAGAAAGAGTACAGAGAAGAGCAACAAAGATGGTTTGGGGCTAAAACATATAAAGAATGTTTGCTGGAATTGGATATGTCTAGTTTAATGAAGCGAAGGACTAGGAGTGACATGATAGCAGTGTTCCAATATCTCAGGGGTTGCCACAAGGAAGAGGGAGTCAAGCTGTTCTCCAAAGCACCTGAAGGAAGGACAAGAAACAATGGATAGAAACTGATCAAAGAGAGAAGCAACCTAGAACTAAGGAGAAATTTCCTGACAGTTAGAACAATTAATCAATGGAACAATTTGCCTGCAGAAATTGTGAATGCTCCAATACTGGAAGTTTTTAAGAAGAGACTGGACAACCATTTGTCTGAAATGGTATAGGGTTTCCTGCCTCAGCAGGGGGTTGGACTAGAAGACCTCCAAGGTCCCTTCTAACTCATTATTGTTATTGTTATTATATAAATAGAAAAGGCTTATTTGAAATTCTTCAGGATATAAGTAAAGCACTAGAAAGCATTTCAACATAAGCATTTAGTGAAACAAGCCAACTTATATATTGTGCTGCTAAACTTTAATAAATACAATTTAGGAACAAAAAAAAGTTTTTAAAAGGTAAAACTAAATTGAAAATTCACTTAGAATCAAAAAGGAAACAACAATGGGCAGATCTGAACAATCTGAAACCAATAAACCTAGGAAAACTGCAAAATGAACAACTGAAACTGGACTTAAAAAGCAAAATAATGTCAGAATCAAAGCCAAAAGTGAAGTTCAGTAATTCCTGATTGTATTATTATCAGAAAAAATGAAATGGTTAGATGGTGATATAAGCCATTACAAATAACATTTGCAATTTAGAACAAATCAGCATCAATTCTACAGGAATATTAGTTCCATGTGAAAATAATATTGTGAAAGTAATAATGAAGAAAATTTTCATTTCTAGAGAGGACTATAGTGTTGGCCTATGGAAAATTATAAGAGACAAAGTAGATTTACTCTACAAAAATGAATTGGAAGTAACACATTTCTATGTAAAATTTAACTGTAATAGGAAAATGATTTGGAAGCAGTCCAACCAAATCAAATACCAGATTGTATATGGGATTTATGAGTTGTTTGGATTTGACTTAGATATGTAACTATCCAATATGATTGGTTAGCTGGTTAGTTGACTCCCAAGGGTGCTTTTTCAAAAGGCAACTGGACTTTGTTTTTCATTAAGGAAAAAGGAAAACTTGGACTTTGTTTTTCCTTTCAATGAAAAAGGCTTTTGCTTTTTGCGTTTTGAAAAAGCACCTTTGGGACAACCATGACCTGGATGACTGAGAATCTTCATAGACATTTAGCTATGATCAATTTAATATTGTGTTCAAAATATAAGAAATTAATACTGGATGACAACTAGCTTTTATTAATAATGAAAGATAAAGGATCCATATTTCATAACTACAAACCAAAAACTTATTTGCCTACCATGCTAACAATTCTTACAGGAATAATGATGATACTTAATGATGATAAATAGAAAAGGTAAAGGTTTCCCTGCCAGTCATGTCTCATCTTCATTTCTTGGCCAAGGAAGTCAGCATTGTCCGAAGACAATTTCCATGGTCATATGACCAGCATGGCTATATGTCAAAGGTGCACAGAAATGCTGTCACCTTCCCACCAAAGTGATATTTATTAATCTACTTGCATTTGCATGCTTTCAAACTGCTAGATGGGCAGGAGCTGGGGTAAGTAAAAGGAGCTCACCCCATTGTATGGAGTTCGGGTCTCAAACGAAGGCCGTCAGCTCTCCTCTTGACAAGCTCAGTATCTTTACCTGATGAGCCGTCATGCCCTGGTGATAACTATAAATCAGAATAAAAAGAGGAATATTTCAAGTTGACTTATCGCCTTTATTATTCCATTTGGAAATAATGCTTTTAAGAAGGCAAAACATGTCTACTAATTTTCAAGCAAGATAAAAAAAAAAAACACTATCCCATCTAACATAAATGCCAATTGGAATCATTACAAAATAGTATTCAGATATTTAGCAGGGATATTGCAATATAATTTGATCTAGTAAATGTGCATTAATTCAAATAAAGAAAATGAAAATCACTCCAAAATGAAACAATTACTAAAGATCTATGTAATGGGCTGTGAGAATAATGCTGAGAGATAGAAGGATGAGACCCAGCATAGACAATGACCTGATAAATAATTTCTGAGACCAAAGCAGGAATGCAATTTGAGTAAACATCTCAGAACTGACCCATCCTAGTTCTCTGGATTGTAAAAGCATGAGAGAAAGAGGCACATTCAGACTTCCAGAATTCTTTTACTATAACCTAATAATAAAAGAAGCACTGGCATTCATATTCTGGACTACCTTGAAGAGCAGATAGTTAGTGCCCAAACAAGTTAGTAAATATTTTGGAATCTTGGAAACATCTGTTATTTTCCACAAATGATAAGAAAAATAAACTCAGAATACTATAACAAAAATGTAATGAAAACCTGGTGGGAATACTTTCAGAGCAATCAATTTATTAATAGTTCCAATTCGGGAATAGTCAACTAGTCTGAGATGGGTCTTGACTACCTTGATTAATAAATCAGAAATTCAGTAGCTACAAATACATCCTCAGAGTGGTATATATATATAAAAAAGACTGGAGAGTACGGAGTTTTATAGATAAAATGTGTGGAAGATGAAAAATGAGGAGTAAATTATTACATCAAGGAAAGTAAAAAAGTTATTGAATGAAAGAATATCCATTTCCCAAAATGGAATCTAAACACCATTATGAAAGTAACAGCTAGAAATGAGATTACAAAACTAGACAGAGAGAGAGGGAAAAACCCCTCTCCATGGGCACATTTTGAGAAATTAAATCAGACAACATCCGAACATGCAATGGCTTAAGAAAGATATATCATAAAAGAAAATAGAGGAATGCTTTTTGTTGTCCAAGAATGAGTGCTACCCCCAAATGTCATAAAAATAAAATAAAATGTTATTTTGGATAATAAATGTCAATTGTACTGAGATAAGGCTTAAAATACCTTAGTACATAATAACTAGATGTAGCAAAGTCACACAGAAGGATTTTTAAAAAGCATGATAGAGTTGGAAATATATTATACTGGCATTTATGTAAAATGTACAGATTCATAGTCAATAAGAATTAGCAGAAATGTGAAAATGTAGATAAAGTTATTGAAAATGTCACAAAAATTTTTATAGGATTATAAAATTTAATGTGATTGACACCTGATATTACTGTCCTTAAAAATAATTGTATTTGGTTTATTGGTGTGGTCTGTCCAACAGACAGTAATGTTGAAGGCAAGGAATTGAAAAAGATTACAAAATGCAAAGATTTGCAAATAGAGACCATGAAAGAATTAGAATTTTTCAATATGCAATACCACAGGGCTTAAAATGAATTTGAATTGTTACATTTGGAACTATTTATGACAGTTGAACTACAAAACCCAGCATAAATGATTGGATAGCATCCTTATGATTCCCAAGTTCAGGGTTCAAATCACAAAGAAGAGGTATAGCACACAGTGGAAGAAGAAAAATGAGGGAAAACCCAAAATTTGAGTGGAATACCCAGATGTGCTGAATGTTTCCTCCTTATTCTTTTTTCAAAACCATTCACTGGGATTATATTTTTGAACCAGTTCTTCTTATTATTAGAAATTGCAATTAATGACTTCCGGATCCGGTGGCAGCGCCCGCGGACGTGCAAAGAACTCGCTCTCTTTGCCGTCCGGTTTCCCCCTGCCGGTAGACCCTGGACAGGGTCAAAAGTCGCCCTGTAGGGGCGACCACCGTAGAGGAGGGCACTCATCGATCGTGGAGGGAGCGGCGGCTCCCTCTGCGGTCTGAGAAAATCACCTTTGGGCCGACGGGGAAAAGATCGGCCAGCAACATGGCCGATCACTCAGCTGCTCCAGCCGAAAGTCGCAGCAACATCTAAGCAAAAAGAACCACCGTGGAAGATCCGGGTGAGACCTTTCCTTCCCTCTTGTTACTTTACCTATTTCCCTGCTAACAGCTTTAAGAACTATTTCCCTACTTTGAGAAAGCAGCGTTTGATCACTGGGGAAAACGGGCTTTGGAAAAATAATTATTGTTTTTTATTATTTTACTTTGTTTATATAAGCAGTTGGAATTCGGGCATCCTGGAAAAAAACAACAACCCCTTACTGTGACTCTCTCTTTTGGCTTGTTTATTTCCAGTTTAGGTGAAAATCCTAAGGGAGGGGGTGGAATGCTTTTTTTCCTCCCCCCCCTCCTGAATAGTATTGCCTAAAAAACTTTCTGCTCTCTGGGCGGACTTATGTAGATTGTTTTGGATACAATGCAACCTGGGACTTGGCATGAAGCCCAGAAACTATGACTGATACAATGTAACTTTCTCCAGTTGAACTCCCACTTCCTGATTCTGGCGTGATGCCCAGACTGGATTACAACATAACAATTGACTGCTACTTGGGACTCTTGCTGTTTTCTTTATTTCTGTGCTGGACTTGACTATTGGCTTTTTGCTATCTTTGATTGGAAATATATCTCTGTTTGGACTCTATATTTTATAACGCTGCAATCTATTCTTTAAGCTGAACTTCTAAAAAAAAAAAGAGGATGGAATCCTACTCACAGATTAATTATGGACTTATATTAGAAAATTTTTTGGAAATGAGAATGGAATATAAAGAACATATCAGAATGCTTAGCAAAAAGGAGGACTTAGAATTAAAAATTGAAGCTCAACCTTTGATTGACTATGATACACAATCAGATTTACAACTTAATGAGATGGATGAAATACATTTACAATCTATTGAATCTATTGAATCTATTGAAGAGGAAGAGGACACATCCCACATGATGGACATCTTTGATGATCAAAGGCAGAACTCAACTAAAACATTTACAACTTTAAAAGCAACAGGATTGGACTTCCAAATACGAGGCACCAAAAATGTTGACAACATGACAGTACAGACAACACTGGATAAAAGAGAAAAAGAATATGATTGGACTCAATGGTGGGAAAAGGCCTTTAGCCAGTCACTAAGATGGGAGGATTTAGAGGCCCTGCTGTGGAAACCTACTTGGCACAAAAAGAAAGCTAGAATTAGATTTAAAAATGAGAGTTAAAATTTTATCTGATGGGTAAAAAGGGCTTTTGGACGTTGAATGAGCTAATATTTTTGAGATTTTTAAGGTTACTCTGGTTTGAGTCAACATTAGAGCTAAATTATGGATTTGATTATGGTTTGGAATGACAATAGGAAAAATTGGAAAACTTAAAATTAAAGGAGTTAGATTGAGATTGAGACTGGTGAAGTATTATTGATATTTTTACTTAAAAGAATTGAATGGTAATTAGTGATGTATTAAATGGACTAAATTGAAACAATTGAGGAATTTTTAGGGACCTGGACTGATTTATAAAAATATTGGATAGAGTATATGAAATAGAATATAGTTGAGAAATATTAAGATATAATAGTTATATTATTAGTTTATGATAGAAATAATTATTGTCCTATTATTATTATTATTATAACATTATTATATTATTTTGTCTTATGCAATGGTTTTAAAATATATAAATTTATGTTTATTTACAAAATATGTATGTGAAATAGAATAGAATAAGAGATATAATTTGATTGAGAAGTATAAATTGAAATTGGAATAATAGATATGAGTGAGAAACAATTTATATTTTAGGAATGCTCAAATTGTATACTATATGTTTATGCAAGACTAAATTGAAATAGATTAATTGAAAGTTGGTTAAGCCTGAAAACGGGTGAAAATATCTTTGATAACTTTTGGTTTTTGTTTTTGTGTTTTTTTTTCTTTTTTCTTTTCTTTTTTTTCTCTCTTCTTTTTTATTGATAAAATAGAGAGGGAACCTTTAAAGAAGCAGTTTAAATTGTATATGTATGACTGTATTTTTTGTTGTGTTCTATGGAGTGCCCTATCTCCACGATGTGTTATAAGCACTTGGCTGTAAAACAAACAAAAAAAACTAATAAAACTTGTTATGGAAAAAAAAAAAATTGCAATTAATTACAATGGTTGTGGAAAATCATTATAGCAGCAAAATTGAAAAGGTGAAAGTTTATGCTGTAAGATATTTTCTTTATTTTCAGCTCCAAAGAGTTGAAAATAGATATAGGAGACGGGGGAAAACAATATGTAGTAGAAATGCTTGATAATGCTTCTCTCCATCTTCATGACAAAGGACTTTTGATATGAAATATATTGGGGAAAAATAGGGAGCAATAAAAATGTAGAACTTAAAAATCATTAAAGATGCCAACAATTTATTTCTGTTGCACACTATTATATTTTTTATAAATTAAACAATCAGTGAAGGATACAGTCAATATGGTGTTTCTGTAGAAACAGAAATCTCATCTGTACAGTAATTAGAATATAGATGGATGGTGATCCAGATGGTGCACATGCAATGAGAAGACTATTTTTGTAGCAGATGGTATTATGGACCATGGATAAAGCTACAGGATAATCATTATAATATTGTGACATGTCATGTTGTATGAATAAATACAGCAAATTTCAGGAAAAAAGGCACAGTCATAAAAACCTAAATAGCTGAAAGCTAATATGGCATTTATCCAAATGAATTCTTAGGGAAGAAAGTAATTCTACAATAGATAGAAAAAAAATAGACATTTTAATTTATTCTGATTTTTTGAGTGTATACGTGTGCACATATATAAGCCCAGATGTGTGTGAACGCATATTTGGATAGAAACGTAGTTTCAAAAATCTCATCTTTCTGAAGATTCTTAGTCTACATTGTGAACATATACTGACTATCTCTCTCTACCCCTCTCTGACACTCCTCTCTCTCTCTCTCTCTCTCTCTCTCTCTCTCTCTCTCTCTCTCTCTCTCTCTCTCTCTCTCTATCTATCTATCTATCTATCTATCTATCTATTCAATTTCTTAGCTGAGGAAACCAGTATTGTCAAAACACTTCTGTGGTCATGTGGTCAGCATGACTAGATGCTAAGGCACATGGAACACTGTTACCTTCCCACCAAAATGTTACCTATTTATCTACTCACATTTGCATGCTTTCGAACTGCTAGATGGGCAGGATCTGGGGCAAGTAATGAGAGCTCACCCAATTGTGTAGCGCTCACTGGTCAGTACTTTTTTTGGTCTTGGGCTCTATAAGAATCTATAAAAAATCAACTAGATAACTTTTAGTTGTAGTTATTTCAGGTTTTCAAAGAACTCCACTGATGCATTAAAATAATCTGCACAAGTCAGTAATCTAAACTAATTTTAAGGCCTAAATAAATGATATTTTATGAAATAAATTCAATAGGAAAGATTTATTATTTTATTAAGGAATTTATATTATACTTTTTAGTGTAATACATATTTCCTAAATTCCTGATTGGAGGAGGAAACAAAATTTAATGTCACCAATCACCACACTGACATAAAATATTGTGCCAAAATTAGTCTTCTATTTTCTAGAAATTTATCTTGATCTGTGAAGGATTTCATTTTTCTACTTAATTTTCTGGGTGCTTTACAATTTCATTACACACTTATCTTACAAGTAGTAAGCAGTATAAAGTTTCTAGTTGATATTTATAAGATGTATCAAGCTTATATTGGAAACTTGTAATTATTTATGATGCAGAAGCTCTGCCGTCTCAGCAATCACTTTAAAGATGCACTAAAGAGTCAGCTTCCATGAATATAGTGTGATTATCTATAGAGGGCAGCGTTCATTTGCACTTCCCATTCATTTTGTGGAACATTACTATACAGTTTTTCAAACTGCTTGATAATAAACAGTGCTTTAACTGGAGCACAGAACAGGACTGGTAATTCATGACCGACTATAGTGAATTAAATTGATACGTTTAGCATTCATTGAAGACACATGACAGGCAGCTCTAAAGACAGATCACATAATTTCTTATTTCAAAAATTGTTTGAATTAGTGAAATATGACTATAATAGCAGCATTTATTTGATAACTCTATCCTCTAGAACTATAATTATTTGTTTACCTTTACTAGCCAATTAATAATTGTCATCAAATACTAGTGATGGTATAAATATAAATTAAAAGAAGGACTAGGGCAGATATGATAGCAGTGTCCCAGTATTTGAGGGCCTGTCACAAAGATGAATCTCTCTCTCTCTCCACACACACACACACACACACACACACACAAACACACACACACACACATATATATATATATATGCAGGTCTTGGCGTATTCGGGTCTTTTCCCATGTAAGATTGAGAGTATCTTGGCGACGTTTCGACGAGGTCCCACTCGCCATCTTCAGGCTGGTGTCTTCGGCCGAAGACACCAGCCTGAAGATGGCGAGTGGGACCTCGTCGAAACGTCGCCAAGATACTCTCAATCTTACACAGGAAAAGACCGAATACGCCAAGACCTGCATACCTGTACCCGTGAAAATCTACGAAAACAAATATATATTATATATATATATATATAGATATATATATATATATATATATATATATTATATATATGGTCTTTGGTAATTGGTTTTCTCCCGCATAAAATTGGAAGTGTCTTGGACGTTTCGACGAAGTCTCATTCGTCATCTTCAGGTGGTGTCTCTCGGCCTCGTGTTCTAGGAGGCAATGTGTGATCGCAGCTGTTTCTTCCCTTTAACTGCCAGTGGGGGTATGAACTGATTGGGTGGGAGCTTGGCTGTGTTCTGATTGGGTGGGGTGTGTTCTGATTGGTTAGGGGCTTGGCTGTGCTCTGATTGGATGGGGGGGTTGGCTGTGCTCTGATTGGATGGGGGTGTGTTCTGTTTGGGTGGGGGCTTTGTTGTGCTCGGATTAGTCTGAGGTGCAGCGGGATTTGAGATGGAGAGCTGCATTGCTGTTGTTTGGCTTCGCGTTCGTGGTCGTGCCATATCATCAAGGTGGGTGTCAGTTTGCTTCATGTGTGGATTGGAGGGGTTTGAAATGGCTAATGAAGTAGCTGTGGTCTGGTTTCTGGTTTGTGGTCGTGCCTCATCATCGGTGTGGGTTTGGGTTTGCTTTTTGCGTGGATGTGTGGTGGTGACATCCTGTGTGGTTTTCGTGAGTGTGGGTCTAGTGTCATTCTTTGTGTTAGGGACTCGTTTGTCAATAAGGGTGGGCTTCCAAATGGCTGGTAGGCAGGAGGTATCATCTCATTTATTCATGCTGTGTGGGCATTTTTCTATCTCGATGGCTTCTCTGATTATTCTGTGTTAAAGTGTTCAGTTTTGGCGATAGTTCTGGTATTTTTAAAGTCAATTTTATGTCCTGTGGCTTTAAGGTGTTGGACCAGGGAAGATGTTGGTTCCTCTTTTCTGACTGAGTTCTTGTGTTCTTCAATGCATGCACTTATTCTTCTGTTGGTTTGTCCAATGTATGTGGTGGGGCAGGCAGTGCATGGGATTTCATATACTCCTTGATTTTCTAACTCAATTTTGTCTTTGGGGTTTCTTAGGATGGTGGATATTTTTCGGTTTGTGCAGAATGCTGCTGTCTTGATGTTGTGTTTGTGGAGGATCTTGCTGATTCTGTTGTGGGCCTTTTATGTATGGGAGATAAGATAAAGATAAGATAAATAACCCTTTATTGTCATTTTTATATTGTGGGCACAATGGCACCATAAAAAATGAAATTAGTTGCCCGCTCTCAAAGTGAAACATATAGATGACAAACACCTAAACATACTATGTACAACATATATATAGGACCATCCATAATATACATAGCAAATAAATATTAAATACTGTCCATCTTGAATATATAACGCAAGGAGGAAGTTTGAGAGTTCGCAAGGTTAATGCTGTATGGAATGAAACTATGGCTGAATCTGGATGTTCTGCTACGGATACCACAAAGCCTCCTCCCAGAAGGTAACAAGGAAAACAGGTCGTGAAGAGGATGTGTAGTGTCCCAGAAAATCTGCGGGCCCTGCTCAAGCAACGCTTCTGTGCATGTCCTGGATGGTAGGGAGGGAACTGCCAATGATCTTTTCAGCCATCCTCACCACTCTCTGCACCGCCTTCCTGTCTGAAGCAGTGATGCCTCCAAACCAGACTGTGATGCTGTATGACAGGATGCTCTCGATTGTCCCCCTGTAGAAAGTGGTCAGGACAGGGGAAGGAAGATGTGCTTTTCTCATGCGGCGCAGAAAATGCAGGTGCTGCTGTGCCCGCTTCACCAGTTTCTCACTGTTTAGCGACCAAGTCAGCCTACTCGTTAGCTGCACACCCAGGAATTTGATGCTGGTAACCATCTCCACAGGTGAATCATTAATGCACACAGAAGTGTGGCTGTGCCTGCCTTTTCTGAAATCAACAATGATCTCTTTGGTTTTTCTTGTATTTAAAACTAGGCTGTTTTCCTTACACCAGTTCACCAACCCCTCAACCTCCTTGCAGTAAGCTTCCACCTTGTCATGCTGAATAAGGCCCACTACTGTTGTATCATCTGCGGACTTCACAATATGGTTGGTGGCAAACCTAGCACAGCAGTCATGGGTCAACAGGGTGAACAGCAGCGGACTTAAGACGCAGCCCTGAGGAGAACCTGTGCTCAAGAAAATGGTATTTGAGGTATTTGTTCCAACTCGCACATATTGGGGCCTGTTGGTAAGAAAATCCAGAATCCAGTTGCACAAAGGAGTGTTTAAGCCTAAAAGGCCCAGTTTGTCTACTAGATGCTGGGGAATGATTGTGTTAAACGCTGAACTGAAGTCGACAAACAGCAAACGCACATGAGTATTTCTTTCCTCCAAGTGCTTCAGGCTCAGATGGAGAGGAGGAGGGCTTTGCCGTTTTCTTGTTCTCTGTCTTGGATTTTAGTGGGGGTTTCTTTTTGGATTAGGTTGGTAATCTTATTTCTTTGGAATCCGTTGGATGTTAGTACGTTAGTGAGAGTGTGTAGTTCGGTTTTTAGGTGTTGTTCGTCAGCTAAGCGTTTTGTTCTCGAGATGAGTGTCTTGGCTACGGAGTTGATCTGTGCTGGGTGGTGGTGTGAGAGTGCGTGCAGATAGCGGTTTGTGTGTGTTTTCTTCTGGTAAGGGTGCCATTGGATTTCTTGTAGACTAAGACATCCAGGAAGGGAAATTGGTTGTTAGCTTCTGTTTCCATGGTGAACTGTATTTTGGGGTGTAGGCTGTTGAGGTGTGTGAGGAAGTTGTCTAGTTTTTCTTTCCCATGTGGCCAGATTATGAAGGTGTCGTCTACATATCTGAGCCAGAGTTTGGGTTTGTGATCAGATTTTTCTAGAGCTTGGGTTTCAAAGTGTTCCATGTAGAGGTTTGCAATGACAGGTGAGAGGGGTGATCCCATGGGTGCTCCTTCTATTTGTTTGTATTTTTGTCCGTTGTAGATGAAGTATGTGTTGGATAGGCAATGGTTGGTCAGATCTAGGATGTGCTTGGGGGGGTTATATTTGTTTTGGATAGCTGTCAAGGCTTCTTTGATTGGCACTTGGGTGAAGAGGGAAATGACATCAAAGCTCACGAGTAGGTCGCTGGGCTGTAAGTTTTGTTTCTTTATGATCTCTATGAATTGGAATGAGTTTTTTACGTGTGAGGTGATGGATTCTGCATAGGGCTGTAGTTGTTTGGCGAGAAATTTGGCTAGGTTTTGTAGAGGTGAGCCTATGGAGCTGACTATGGGTCTAAGTGGGGTTCCATCTTTGTGTATCTTGGGGAGACCATAGAGCTTAGGGCATCTGGATGACTTTTCTCTGGGAATGATTCTTTGCTGGATCTCTTCGCTGATGGGGGAGGCTTTTATTTTGGATCTAGTGTTTTTTTCCAGGTAGGTGGTGGGATCTGTGTTTAGGGGTTTGTATGTGGAGTCTTGGAGTAGGTTGGTTAATTTGGTTTGGTAGTCAGATGTGTTCATAACCACCGTGGCGTTGCCCTTTTCTGCTGGTAGGATTATTATGCTGGTGTCTTCTTTCAGGTTAAGTAGTGCTGTCTGTTCCTCTTTGTGTAAGTTGCTTTTGGGTGGCTTGCTGGTGCAGAGGATGTTGGAGATTTCGAGTCTGATTCTGTTAGCGTCGTCGGGGTTGATTTTGGTCAGGCTGGTTTCAACTCCGCATATAATGGTTTCCGTGGGGATGTGTTTGGGAGCGACTGCAAAGTTGAATCCTTTGGAAAGGACATTGGTTTCGGCTTTGGTGAGGATCCTATCTGAGATGTTATGCACTGTTTGTTTCATGTGTGGCTGTGAGGGAGGAGGGGTTTGTTTCTGGCGTTCTTGTAGTCTTCGGAATTTGTTGGTGTGTGTGTCTGTCTTGAGGGTGGTCTGTGTTTCGGCTCTCCAGACGGCGAGTTGTTTGGATTTGTCCCAAAGTGCGGGGTGGATCTTGTTGCTGAGTTTGAGGTGAAGTGTGAGGAGATCTTTGTTGATTCGGTCTAGGAGGAATCTTTTTGTGTGAAGTTCATTTCTGATTAGGGCCAATTCTGTTCTTTTCAGGATGCATTTGGTGGCTGCAGAGTTGGAGTGGAATTTCAATTGGAAGCATGTGGGGATTAAATTTTGATCTCGGCAGTTGCGTAAGAATGCGAGGTCACATAAAATGGAAGCTCTTTGGACTTCGAGTTTTTCATAGGTCCTGGTCAGATGGTAGATTTCCTCCCTGTAGAGGTACAATATTTGTTTTCTGAGGTTTTCACGGGTGTTTGTATGTAGGTCTTTGGTAATTCGGGTTTTCTCCCGCATAAAATTGGAAGTATATATATATATATATATATATATATATATATATATATATATATATATATATATATATATATATAGAGAGAGAGAGAGAGAGAGAGAGAGAGCTCTAGCAGCTACACAGACTTTATTTCTCTTTTAATATTTGCACAGAAACCAATACATCTTGCAAATTTCCATAAGAAAAAAAATATTTTGGTAGCATTTTTAAGATAAATACTAGCAGCTTATTTTTTACAGAAACACTAATCAGATAATCTGCTGTCTCCTGTCTGGTGTCAACTAGCAACACAAAATCCACTTGCTTTAGGACAAAAAAGCTCAGTATTCAGGTCTGAATCTGCCAAGGAAAGTCTATCTGAGATTAGATCCCCTTAAGAGAAGCAATTGCTTGGGAATAGAATCCTACTTGTCAGCAGTGGCTTCCTTTGAAGGACTTGATATTTGGCAGTTAGGAACCTAATCTTTAACTTCAGAGACTTCAGTTCTAAGCCAGCATTATAGAGGAAAATTTCTTGCTCCTAGGTTCTAAACTTTATATGCTCTTTGATAGCTTTTTTGTGGTTAAAATAGCTCTTATACTGTTGCTGATTCACTTGATTTTATATTGGATTTTATGCTGACTAAGCTAAAGCCACTAGAATTTGCTTTCCATATTAAACTGATGTGAATTTGTAAATATGAATTAACTTAGCAAAATTGTTTTTATCTCAATTTGGCTTAAATAAAAGTGCAAAACAAAAACTGCTAAAATTTTATGCTATTAGTCATGGTCCATCAGTGTGCCTTTTGAAAGCTATAAATTAGATGTCTGGCTCTTTCTTCAATGTATGATTTTGATTTTATCTTTTAGAGCATGAGGAGGTAAGCATGACTGATATATGATTATTCATAAAGCATTCAGGAAGCATTTTAGATTAACTTAAACAATAGACATTATTCTCAGTATAATTCTTTCAGGTGTTTTTCTTATAACTGTAGTTACTGCAGGTTAATGCTTACTGTTTTTTCTGTTTATATTTCTATGCTTTATTTCAATATTTATTTATAGATTAAAGCTTGCTAAAGTAGGTAAACCTTTTGCTTGAAAGTTCTGTAACGTTGTATTATGTCTAGGATTTCTTTGAAAAACTACTGAATGCAACACTATTAGCTATTACAATACTGCTTTGGAAGAAGATTAGAGAGAGAAAAAACCTTGAAAAGTATAGCTCACTACTTGATAATTAATTCAAGCTCCTGACCAGAGATGTGTGGTTATTAATCAGAGTTGAATAAAAGAGTGAGAGGATTTAATCTTTTAACAACTCTGCTATAATTCATGTGTTTTTGATATGCATACCAGCTAGCCACGCAATCCATACCCTAGACGTGGGTTAGGGCTTCTGCTGAACCCAAAGGAAAGAAATAAGAAATTGTACTCCAGCAACAAAGTATTATTTATTCTGATTCATTATACATAGTGTTTTTCAAGATAATTAAGTTTTTGATACAATTTATGTGAATCACAAAACTCAGGCAGTCTAGGGTTTTGAGAAGGAGATAGTGTTAAGGATGTACTTCCAACTCAACTTAATGCCTTAGGGAAGCCATACAATTACAATATTTAAAAACAGGCATTAAACAGTGTCAAGCTCTTTCCAAAGTTGTCGTGTAGTGTGAAAGCACATGAAGGAAAGGATCAGTGTCACGTGTTTCCCCAGGCTCATTATAAGACATTCCTTTTATACTTTATTGGCCGTGAAGGAGACATCTAAAGGGGGAAAGTAGGTATCATTTATCATCACATTTTTTTCTGCCCAGTACAAAGAGCTGCTTGTGTTATTCAAAATATTAATAGGAAAACAATAAAAATAGAAAATAATGGAAAACGGCAAAACACTGAACTCTCCAAATGGATGAATAGCAAAGGAAACTTACATCTGCCTTTCACCTGTCTGTTGCTCACAAATGAGGGCCTTGTCATGCTGGATCAGTTTCTTGCCAAGTGAATGTGTCAGTCTGAGGAATTTGCCTCCTTTGCATGTCATGGTAATCAATCATTTTTCAACAGGAACAGATGTTAAGGTTCAATGGTAGCTAAGATGGATTTTAATCTTATTTATCAGTTTTAAAAAAATCAATCTATTTTGCTCTCTGAATTTGGAGAACAATATTATCACCTGGCTATTGCTATTGTTTGCATTTTTAAAAGGTAATTATGTCTAGACAATTCTTTAGTCTATTGATGATTTTCTCTGATGGTTAAGCACCATTTTATTCATTGGAATAATGTAATTATTTTTGTAATATATTATCTATTATTCTGTGTCTATCACCCTCATATAATAAGGGACAAGTGCTAGCCTTGCACTGTGTGACATTCTTTAAGGTAACTGGCTACTTGATCTGTTCCACAGAAATCCAGTTTTCCAATGAGAGAACATCACATCCTTGGTCATTTGTACTTCTGGATATCAAATATGGTAGTTTATAATTGGGAAATATCTCCCCTATCCCCCCCCCAATCTTTACTTTAAAACTAAGCATTTCCAAATTTCTTTGCTTTATTTTTTTCTTACAGTGGGACCCGAGATATCTGTTCCTATAAACTTGAATTAAATGCATTTTCAACACTTTTATTTAACAAACAGTGGCAGTGGTACAATAATAATTGACCAGTTTATATTGCTATATTTACTCACATTTGTATTAAAATGCAGGTTTTGTTTAGGAATACCTGTGGGCAAGGGGCCCATCCCTAACTACATTCTTATAATTAGTCCCAGTGAAACAAGCTCCTATTTCTAATTCTTTAAAGGGAAGGTATATGCCATATTTGGGAATATTGGTAACAAAATAGAAAAGCCCACAAAAAGGAAAACAATAACACAATAAGACGAAAAGAAGATATACTGCATGCCGCACATAAAAACAAGTGAAAGAACTTTACAGGGCAAATATATGAGATAAATTATTTATCCTTTAGCATCTTTTGGGTTTTGTCAGATTGGAACAAAAGGAATATTAAAAAGGAGAGAGAGAGAAAAAGAGAGAAGCCCTTGAGACATAAAGAATAAAGGCATCAATTTTCTTCCTTCCTACACAGTCAGTTCTTTAAAACAATATCATTTATCAGAAAAGATTGCAGGAAGTATACTCAGAAAAGTGGCATTAAAGAATTCATAGAGCCCAAGGGCAGAAAGCAAAACTAGAGGTGCTCAGGCTTGTTTTCTTCTGATTCCCTTTGTTTTGTTTTGGCATAGATAGCCTTTATTATATTAAGATGCTAGATCAGGAGTAACAAGCACAGAATTAATTTAGTTTATCTGCAGTGCCAAAAGCAGATGCAACCGAAACTAAAGTGTTTTATAAATGGTGTTGTGCTTTCTTTCTTGGACTGTATCATTTCAGATGGAAGATACTGTAGCTTAATTCTTCAAATATAAGGGTTAAAAAAAAGCTCTTGATTGAAAAATAGCTGACAGGATGTCTGAATATACTCCAAAACCTTTCCTAACATTCATTTATGGTCCTACTCAACACCTTGTCAACACCTTCGTGTTTCTGATAACACAATTCTATCCATTGAAGAATATACAGTACAACTATTTGGTTCACAGTAAGGTATCAGAATGAAAGCAGCATCTACTTTTTTCAATTGCAACTAGCTTCCTGTCTTTATAAGGCAATTCAGAACAAATATAGTGTTTCTGCCATTAGGCAGAATTGGTTCCACGGATTCTCATATCTAAGATTGGGGATATCATTAGGGCTGGCTGAACTCTCTCTATTCATAGAAGGTTTTTGAATAATTTCATAGAAACAGGTGTGGGAAGTCAGCCCCCCCAGAGAAGGAAATATTAAAAGGGCAGAATATATTTCCCTAAAGGATTTTAAAAGCAGAAACCAACCCTGCCGCCCCCCCCCCCAAGTCTCTCTGTCCCAAACAGAAACAGAAACCGTCTGCAGAAATGCAGATAATCTTGTCAGACTGGAGTCAGGAAACTGGGATTAGGAAGTAAGATCCCTAGAATCAACACCAAAAATCTAAGAGTCATCAGCCCCCTCCCCAGGGAAGCAGGATATGACCCTTGGGACATAATAGGATTAACCCACCACCATCAGAATACCAGAAAGGCATACTCAGACTCAGGTCAAAGTTCATGCCACAGGAACAACTCCAAACAAAAGGCTCCAGAGGGTATAAAAACCCACTCCCTACATGTGCTCACTCTCTCCTTTCTTCCAGAGCCATCTTCCTGTCGGGCTCTCCTCTTCAATAAACTGCAACCTTCTTTCTAAAGCAGTCGCCATGTTGTTTATCCCCGGCTTGGATTGAACCATGATAAAGACTTTTTCTTCGACACAGGTTTTGTCTTAATCCACACATGGTGAACTTTAATTCAAAGTGGTTAACATACAGAGGTAGTCAATATACATAACAACTGTACGGATATCAGTGGTGGGATTCAAATATGTGAACAACTGGTTCTCTGTGTGGATGCTGCTTCCAGAAGCCCACTCTGGGCCTGGGCAACAGAAAATTAGCTACCGGTTCTGCCGAAGTAGTACTAGCTGGCTGAATCCCACCACTTATGTACCTCATTTTATTGTGAGCTTTTATTAGAGAATGTCTTACAAAAACATACATAATGAGAACACAGGAAAATCATACAATACTGTATCATATAAAAGCAATACATTTAAGTATGTATTCTTTTCTCATGGTTTGACCTTTCTTTCTGAAAATAAGAGTCAATTTTAGTTTGTTTCTTATTCTTTTTATGGTGGTAAGCGGAGAAAGGACTCTCCAGGCTGGCCATACCATTTAGTGTACCTGGGCATTTTTCCATTGCAAATGACTATCTGCAATTTCTGTGTCCTCCTCACTTAATTCTCCTGCTTAATCAGTTGCTTACAGAACTTTTCTGCTGGGTTGTACCTTGGTCAATACTGATTGAAAAATTAATTCTGGGTCAGGGTTAGGGTTAAGGTTTTGTTTCTGCAGATGGATCATAGGTTTGTGTTTTAGCAATGAAGAAGCTGGGCTCAGTAGTGCATTTTGAATGTTTCGATTATGCCTTGGTAAAAGATTGAATTTTTAATATACTATTTGGAGATAAAAAAATCAGTTTCACATTTGTAAGATGATTCACTTGGGGATGGCTAGGACAATGGACTGTTTCTACTTCTTTGTTTTTCGGTCTATACCTCTTATCCACTCCTCAAATAGGGCACCAGTCATCCATGCAGATTTGTTAGATTTCCAGGTGACAGGAAGGTCTTTGGGCTGCAGGCTCTTGAATGAGTGTGGCTTTTCTGATTTACCCATCACCAAAGGTTTTAGTTTCTCTTCAGTTAAGCTAGCACACAGCAGAACTGTGAAACGTTCTTTAGAAAGTTTTCCACTCTTACATTTATCACCCCTTATAACAAGGCTCCTGTCAGGCATGACCTTGAAAAAGAGTCCACACTCATCAGCGTTAAAGATGTCCTCATCTTTACTGCTGAATCAAAGTCAAAAATATTGTATTATTTGATGTTCTTTTTGGAAGAAATTCATTGCTACCAATTCTGCATTTCACTTTTCTTGCCTTTGGTGCAGACTGGACCCAACTGGTCAAAGTTATAAATAGTAAATTAATACTATGTGTGAAGGTCCAGGTGGTCAGGATACAACTTACAGAGTGGTCAATACAGAGAGATTTGCTTTCTATTGTGTATATATAGTGTACGTCTGGTGTACGAAAATTAGGGAGGTGGTCAATGTAAGGAGGTGGTCACTATGGAGGTTTTGCTGTACTTTATGTTTGGCAAAATATAATATTTTACTAAAAATGCAAATTTTTAAGCATACAAAGGAAATTTATAGGCTCAGATCTGATTGTGAAAGAAGATGCACTTTGATTTGATTCCTTATTCTGTCACTATGTAGAATTTCATGACAGAACATACATTTTACTTATCATAGTGAATCTTGTCATGTCCTTTTTGAAAATATTAAATGTAATTAGGGATTTTGGCTAAACATTTGGTCATTCACTACTATTTTAATAATAACAATAACTATAACTTGTGCACTGATATGCAAATTAATGTGCATATACAGTGGGGCAAAAAAGTATTTAGTCAGCCACCAATTGTGCAAGTTCTCCCACTTAAAAAGATGAGAGAGGCCTGTAATTGTCATCATAGGTAGACCTCAACTATGAGAGACAAAATGAGAAAACAAATCCAGACAATCACATTGTCTGATTTGGAAAGAATTTATTTGCACATTATGGTGGAAAATAAGTATTTGGTCAATATCAAAAGTTCATCTCAATACTTTGTTATATATCCTTTGTTGGCAATGACAGAGGTCAAACGTTTTCTGTAAGTCTTCACAAGGTTGGCACACACTGTTGCTGGTATGTTGGCCCATTCCTCCATGCAGATCTCCTCTAGAGCAGTGATGTTTTGGGGCTGTTGCTGGGCAACACGGACTTTCAACTCCCTCCAAAGGTTTTCTATGGGGTTGAGATCTGGAGACTGGCTAGGCCACTCCAGGACCTTGAAATGCTTCTTACGAAGCCACTCCTTCGTTGCCCGGGCGGTGTGTTTGGGATCATTATCATGCTGAAAGACCCAGCCACGTTTCATCTTCAATGCCCTTACTGATGGAAGGAGGTTTGCACTCAAAATCTCACGATACATGGCCCCATTCATTCTTTCCTGTACACGGATCAGTCGTCCTGGTCCCTTTGCAGAGAAACAGCCCCAAAGCATGATGTTGCCACCCCCATGCTTCACAGTAGGTATGGTGTTCTTTGGATGCAACTCAGCATTCTCTCTCCTCCAAACACGACGAATTGTGTTTCTACCAAACAGTTCTACTTTGGTTTTGTCTGACCATATGACATTCTCCCAATCCTCTTCTGGATCATCCAAATGCTCTCTAGCAAACTTCAGACGGGCCCGGACATGTACTGGCTTAAGCAGGGGGACACGTCTGGCACTGCAGGATCTGAGTCCCTGGCGGCGTAGTGTGTTACTGATGGTAGCCTTTGTTACGTTGGTCCCAGCTCTCTGCAGGTCATGCACTAGGTCCCCCCGTGTGGTTCTGGGATTTTTGCTCACCGTTCTTGTGATCATTTTGACCCCACGGGGTGAGATCTTGCATGGAGCCCCAGATCGCGGGAGATTATCAGTGGTCTTGTATGTCTTCCATTTTCTAATTCTTGCTCCCACAGTTGATTTCTTCACACCAAGCTGCTTGCCTATTGCAGATTCAGTCTTCCCAGCCTGGTGCAGGTCTACAATTATGTTTCTGGTGTCCTTCGACAGCTCTTTGGTCTTCACCATAGTGGAGTTTGGAGTGTGACTGTTTGAGGTTGTGGACAGGTGTCTTTTATACTGATAACAAGTTCAAACAGGTGCCATTAATACAGGTAATGAGTGGAGGACAGAGGAGCCTCTTAAAGAAGACGTTATAGGTCTGTGAGAGCCAGAAATCTTGCTTGTTTGTAGGTGACCAAATACCAAATTCCACCATAATTTGCAAATAAATTCTTTCCAAATCAGACAATGTGATTGTCTGGATTTGTTTCCTCATTTTGTCTCTCGTAGTTGAGGTCTACCTATGATGACAATTACAGGCCTCTCTCATCTTTTTAAGTGGGAGAACTTGCACAATTGGTGGCTGACTAAATACTTTTTTGCGCCACTGTATAATCTATTGATTATTTAATTAATGAAAACAACAATAACTATAAATCAAAAATCATGGTTTGTATTTAGTTTGTGGAACAACCTGGATGCAGGTTTAATCTCACCATTAGACTGACCCACAATGAATACCCCAACTGACTTCAAGTCATATCCCAATGCATTTCATAAGCTTGCCTTTGATAAATTGCTTCCTTGTCCCCTCCATTAATATAAGACAATCCTCTTTCTCCTAGTATAGCATGTTTATTTGTTCTACAATTACTGAATGCAATATCTCCATAGTAGGATTATATAATTAAGCAAACTGTGTCTCATTACCTGTTCAACTAAATCTGTCATTTATTCCACTTTTAAAGGTAGGCTGCATTTAACAATGATGACTTTGCCATCAGCAGTATAGAAGAACTTTAGTATCAGTTGCTGAAACTAGCACAGCCTTTGCTAGTGATCAGTATTCTTTGCTTTTATTAAGTCTCAGTAATAATTTGCCAGCTTGGTAGCACAAAGTACTGAGTGTGCAGTTTCTAATCCTTATACTTTCAAGAAAAAATGTTATCAAGCTTTGGGGGATTTAAATAGAATTTAAATGTAACCTATCACAGGAAATAAAAAAAAGATATTTCTAAATGAACTTTTTAATGCAGTAAGCTCTGTATAGCTGCAAGGAAAAGAACTTTGTAATAGTAGATAGTTTTAGAAACAAAATTAATACATTTCTAGGAGAGAATTGCATAAGCAGTGATTGCAGCCACGATGGTCTTTACTGTGAAACCCTTATCGCATCAAATAGTAATGAAGTATGACATTTAAATCCTTAGCCATTCTGAATGGTGATTCAGAAAATGGAACATTGCTGATATCTTTGACAAGGCAAATGTATGAGCTAAAAGAAGATGCCAAGTTCAGATAAGCTATTTATTTTTACTGACCCTAGTCAATCTTGTCCTTGTTTTTAAAATATTTTATCCAACCAAGAGGCAACAGAATATGACATTTATTAGATGTGTCAAAAGAGGCAGGTGGACAAATAAACAGCAAGGATTACCAAAAGTCTATGAAAAGAAGACCAGTAATAGCACTGAAATATATTTTAAGCACATTACTGTAAAAATTGTCTTTAGCAACATTATAGACATAACAATAAAATAACATTTTTCCTGTCTCGTGTGCTGGCTTCAAGATTTCCAAAAGGGGTTACAATAGTTGAGAAATCTCAGCTATAGTCTCCATTTGATCTAAGAATTTATAGGTATTTCGAAGCTATTATTAACTCTCAACCAAATTCACATCACAGAACATGTATGTCTTCCATTAACCACTAGTTCCTTGAAGAAAAGAGGGATAAAAGTGGGATTAACACATTCAAATGTGCTATAACATCAGAAGTCTTCTGTGTAAAAATATGTGTTAGAATAATATTTATTTTTTATCGAAACTAGATTGTTCTTAGTTTTTTTAAGAATCCTATGCTAAATATTTAGTGTATATACATGTGTACAGAAACACTCATTCATTCACTCATTAATTCCTGCATATTTAGGGATGTTATTAAAGCCCTAATAATATCTGTCCAGAACTAGAGGAAAATATAAGCTAAACTCAAACTAAGATGAAAAACTATCAACTGCCAACAACCAATGTGATGTGTAATCTGCCAATCTTCTATGGAATTTAATAATGTCATGTGTCATACTGGATTACACAATGGTATGTACTAACAAGAATAAACCAGATTTGTTAGCATCTTCATTGCTTTCTCAAAGAAATCACACAGAAATTGACAATTGGGTAACTTGGATCAAAGTATATTTTTTTATATTTTCTGTTTACTTTATCTTTCCTTACTGTTATAGTATGACTTAATTGCTATTGGGCATGAAATGAAATCTTGATTGGTATCAAAGTTCAGTTGATTAGGAATAACTTTGTCTCCAGGCCTATATGCATAAATGTTTAGTAGAAATATTGTGAATGCATAAGACAAGCAATCTGAGAAAAATGCTTCATTAAATACTTGAAGCTAATCCTTTTAAGAAAAGAAAATTGCATTTCTCATTAGCCTTTCTCTATTTTTTTCAAATGTTCTTTGTTAAGATTACTGTTATCTCACTGTTCTGTAGTACTAATTGTTGTACTGGACAGTTTCTTTTGTTGCTAAAATGGCTGTAGGGCTCCCTCCACCCTTTCTTTTAGGAGTAGTTAGCCTAAGGATGAAAAATCCCTCTGATTTGTGTTGCCTTCAATCAACTAATCAGAGCTCATAAGCACAAAAAGAGCTGAGCAGACTTTATACCCCAAATTTTCCTTCAGTATTAATGGTAAGTGTAGTTGACTGTCAGTTTGCTTTTTACTCTTTTTCTTTTTCATCCCCAGGACTACCTGGGGGAGGGTGGGGAGGGGAACTAAAATGAAATGAAGAAGTACTGCAGTGTTTTTAGAACTGAAACACTTAATTAATTAATATTTAATAAGTTAAATAATAGAGCTCCTCTTGATTTTTTTTAAATAAATGGCATTTTTAAAAATAAATTCAGTAATAGAAGACCACAAGAGTAGAAGAGCTACAAGTAGAACTCATCTTGAGTAGCAATTGAAAGCAAATTGATGGGAAGTCAGTTTAAGGGCTAATCTGTACTTACCACTGACCCAGCATGAGAATGAAGTACTTACCATTTCAGAAGGGCAAGGATACATGACATCATCAATCTGCCATGGCAGGTGGGGAAGACCATTTCCACTTTAGTGTTCTAGTTCATCTTCCATAGTAATAATACCGTGCTAACATTAGCAGGTCAATCTGGTTCACCTATAATGCTTCATTCCATACTACAGAAATATCATTCTTCCACTTTTCTGAGAATAGTCTTCAGTTTGTCTATTTTTCTCCTTTGGAAAGGAAATTTTAATTAACATCCTGCTTTAAGACCATCAAGACAGATGAAAACTGTGAGTAGCTCAAAGCTTGGTATCTGTTTTGTGATATTGTAATTGATCTTATTTTTAATGGTTAAGTATAGCTCTTGATTTTAATTATTATTAAATTATTATTATTAGTTTAGAATGAACAACACTTTTTGCTTCACAACTTTTTTTCTTGCATACCAATGTAATCAATATGAATTTTTTTAGAACATTCATGTATACTGTTCATAGAATATGTTTCATAGAACAATATTTTAAGATACTGTTCTGCCTTTACATGTTACAATGAATTGGAAGTCCCCAGTATACAAATCATGTTGCAACAGAACATGATGGTTATTAAACAGGTTTATGACTTCAGGAATTGCAGTAAATTACTGCAAATTTACCTTAATAACTAATGTTATAAAGATTAGAATGGAAATGTAACCCCACCCCCATGCCTCGCACTGGAACCAGATATTATAAATAATCCTTGCTGTATATTCTCTATCTTCACATTTATGTTTCCCATTATTGCCAGAAGTTGCTTACCTTGATCATTGCATCTGTTTTGTACATACATACTGATGTTTATTTCATAGCAATTATCCATGGTTGGTACATACCATACTGAGTAAACCTTTTGACTGTTTCTGTCCTTTCTTTTTTTTAAAAAAAAAGTTTTATTGATTTTCTAGTTTTACATTTAAGTATTTAAAAAGCAATGTGGCGGCTGGGTTAATCAATAATTCAATAACATACAAGTGTCTTTAGTACAAATCTCAAACTACCACATTAAATATTTCCTCTCTTTTCCCCTTAATATTCACTCTCATGTTTAAACTAATACAATTCTTATTATATCAATTAAGTAAAAATAACATTGTTACATTTATCAATAGTTTTTAGCTTATACATATCCTAATTGCTTTAACATTCAATCTTTATAGACAATCAATATCCTGTAATTAGTTTTTCCCAATTTTTAGTTTCCCATCAATATTTAAATTTAACATTTAATATTTATAATTTCCAAGTTTTAGGTAACCAAAGTTTCCTTTACCACAATTCATCATAAAACCTAATGTTCAAGATACATGTCCTATCTATTTGAATATATTCTATTTCTCACCATCTTACATCATCTAGTTGATAATACAGTAAAACATTCTTATTTTCTACTAATTTCCAAATGTCTTAAATTTAATGACCAAAATTTCCCTTATTTCAACATCAAATACTTCCTCTCTTTTTCTCTTAATATCTACTATCTCATATTTAAACTAATACAGTTCTTATTTTATCAACTAGGTAAAGACATGTTTACTACATTTATAAAAAAAAATTAGCTTATATATATCTTAATTACTTTTACATTCAATCTTTATAGACAATCAATATCCTATTTATTTGTTTTCCCCAATTTTTACTTTCCCATCAATATTCAAATTTAACTTTTGATATTTATACTTCCAAGTTTTAAATGACCAAAGTTTTTTTATCTCAATTCATAGCATAATCTAGTATTCAAAGTACACATCTTGTCTGTTTGAGTATATTCTATTTTAATTAATGACATAACATCCTCACTAATAAATCCAAACCCCAATTTTCTTCAGCCTTATTCTAGCTTGCTTTCTTTGCCAATTCGCCTTCCATGTCCATGCTTTTAAATCATCAAATAGATCTCCCTCTGTTATTGTATATATTATTTAAAATAAAAGAGACCATCCAATCGCCATTCTTTTGGAAGGACTAACAAATCATCTCTCTATTATTCCATCTCCCCGTAGTTGTCCTGGAATGTTTATCTTCCCTTTAGTCTGTTCTTCTTCTTGCTCCTAAGATTTCTTCTGGTTTATATAGAAAGTCTTTTCCATTTTCAGTGTTATCAGTCCCTTTTGTGGGTTTTCCATTAACTGTGTTTGTTGGTCCATTGAATCCTCTATCATAGTGTTTGATTGTTCCACTTCTTCTATTATGTTCTGCATAGTTGATTCTTTAATTGTAGTCAAAGTTAGGGTTTGAATATCTAGGCTGACATCTTGTTCTTTTCTATAGCATCTTATTTCGTCAGAAGCTGTAAGAATAGTTTCATGAATTGCTTTCAACATAGAAAGAATCTGTTCCTGATCTTCATCCATATTCTCTTAGTGGTGTATTAAATTCAAAGCTTTACAATCAGGGGATGAAAATAATTTTATCACTGGGTATAGAACACAGCTGAGCTTCTCACAACTGATATCTGCCAAGGTTAAAGGAGCCTTATCTGTAGTCTGGGCTTCAAGCCAACTCTCTTTTAGACAATAACAGGTTGTAGTATCAGATTTAGCCACAAGATGTCACCAATGCCATTTAAGGTTTTTTAAGTCCAAAATGTTTATAATTCTTTTTCCAATTTTACTTCTTTTTTATAAGTAAAAACCCAAATCTTCAATAGGGATAAGAAATCTTTTGGTCCCCAAATACAGCTTATACAGGTAAAAAAGATAGTTAGGATTGAAGAACAGTTCAGCTCTCACCTAGTCTCATCTGCACTGCTTTAGAAGTGCCTGGTGGTAAGTTTGACTTCGGCTGTCTGCAGCCTAGTGATGGGCCATATTTCTATGGCCGGTCTTTCGTCTGCCGGTTTGGAGGGCTGCCCCGGATCAAGCAGAAGGGCTACCGTCTTCCCATGATCAAGCGGGGATCCCCTCCTTGCTTGTCACCCCTAAAGGGTGACTTTCGACCCTTTCCAGGATCCCCCAGCAGTGCAAAATTGAACACGGAAGACGGAGCTCATCTTCCAGCGGCCGCAGTGGCCGCAATGGCAAACCGGAAGTCTGTCTTTTCTATAGTCAGGTTATCATTATGAAGATGGAGAACCACAATGTAGTCAATATGTATAATTGCAAATTCTAAAGCAGGAAAAAAGCCATGATTTCATACTTAAAAGAAATATATCTGCACATCTTATATTAATCACTGAAAGTGATATTTCCTTTATCAATATGATGATCATATAAATGTGATGAAGAATCATAGATTCTTGATAGAGTCAAAGTCAGTGTCTCCATGTTAAAAGTTTGGATTTGTAAATCACATATTCTTACTGAAAGAACTATATCCAACTGGAAGAATGTTTTTTCTGACTCCACAAGAGATCATGTCCATTTCTGGAATTCAGTTAATTTATATAAAGTTCAACTTAGTGAATTATTAAATAAATTGATTCCTAGTTGAATCTTAGCATGCATGAGTAAAATACTCATTGCTAACTACAGGGATTTTATTTAAAGAATTTTAACTAGATTGGCTTTGCATTATATAAATTATTTAATTTAAAAAAACAAAATACTGTTTTCATTCTATAAATTTGCTCTAATTTTGATTCCTTAACTTTTGTTTTGTTCTATGGAAAAATTCACATTTTATGGCTTATATCAAATAAAAGTTATTTTTAAAAATCTGATTAAAACACTTCAGAGCAAGAATACTAGCAGTAAGGCAGAATAATGTTTATAACTTGAAACTCAAGGTCAGGGCAATCTTATTTCTGAAGCCAGTAGAGTCTTTTTAATGTGAATCTCCATACTCTGAATCAAAGCCAACTGGAATTTGGCACAATGTTTTTCTTAGCTCTGGAGTATGAGCTTTGGTAAACTATCTCTGATGCACTGGATATTTGTCAAAGGGATGTTTATGTACAATGAATTTCTGTTATATAAACTGAAAGTTACAGAAGATAAACATCAATGGCCAACTGGTTTACTTAAAATATAAATGTGCCCCTGGCAATTGTCATAGCCATCTGGATATTCAGGAGTAGTGAATAGCAATAACACTTAGACTTATATACTGCTTCATAGTGCTTTTTTATAACCCTCTCTAAGCAGTTTACAGAGTCAGCATATGGCCCCAACAATCTGGATCCTCATTTTACCTACCTTGGGAGGATGAAAGGCTGAGTCAACCTTGAGCCAGTCAGGATCAAACTGCTGGCACTAAGTAGAATTAGCCTGCAATACAGCATTCTAACCACTGCATTACCTGGGACAACAGTGCTTGCCCAAAAATACCCCCAAATTTGCTCTTTAATGGAGAGTAAAAATCCTATCTAAGATTGCTTAGAAAACTATTCCGAATAGATCTGATTCAATAACCATGAATAATTCTATCTTTTTTTGGATTGCTAAATTTTATAATGGTTATCTGGTCTATCAGTGTAGACATAAATTCATAATGATGTTCACCAAATCAAGACTAAGTGTATTACATCTTTGCCTAAGATCCATCCTCAGCCTCCTCCTAGTATGTCTGTGAAGGTGTGTATAGAAAAGAAAAGAAAAGAAAAGAAAAGAAAAGAAAAGAAAAGAAAAGAAAAGAAAAGAAAAGAAAAGAAAAGAAAAGAAAAGAAAAGAAAAAAGAGTTAAATTTTATTTCAATCCTTTCCTTCATAACTGCAGCCTGGCCACTTCCATTGAACCTGCTGAGAAAATATCATGTACAGCAACATAATTAGTTCATATTGTTGTTTAAAGCTAAATGTGATTTAGGCATCAGATTTAACAGCTATAAACAATTTCTTCTATATCAACTACAATTTTGTATACTTAATATTGAGTGGCATGCAATTATCTGACTTACAACAAAATTAATCTAAATAACAGCTACAAATGTATAGACTTGACAGTTCATTCAACGATCTGCCTTCTGATCTAGGCCTTTTTAAAGATAACTATTTATCAGGTTTTAACAGTTTGCAAATAACCAAATTTCCAGTATTTTCAGTTTTGAGGAGGTGAACTATAGACTACTTTAACAATAGTGCTCCAAACATGTTGAGTTTTATAGATATTACACTGTTGCTGATAAACAATAGTTAGTAACATTTTTTTTGCTTTAATACAAAAGCTAAACCCCACATGCAATCAAATAGAGAACTCATCAGCAATTCTGAAATTTTTTTTACCTGTGCCTTGCCTTTCCTTTTGGGGTGGTTTGCTGACAAGTTGGTAGGGCTAAAACTCCAGACAGCCCTTAATGATGCAGGATCCCATCTGGATCAGTTACCGGGGACAGAGATTTTGTCTTCCGAGCTTTAGGACTCATGTTGGAGTCCATCTTCAGGGAACATCTCTCTAGCAGAATGTGTGCTGTTCTCTGTGTGGTATTTATATGGTGCCTGTTGTAATGGTGCCCTTAATAAAGTGAAGAATTCTGGACCCTTTTTAATCAGGCTATAGACTCTACTATTGTACTGAGATAGCATTGACTTCACATGTGAATAACTCCAAGTCAAGAGTGGTATGACTTACCTTCTCCTGCTTTATCTTTTGAGGTCGTCTTCTTTTTTCTGAAGTCAATTCCAATTGGTTTGCAACAGGAGAGTGATAGACTCTTCACCTTTTTCATTTTGGGGTTACTTTGATGTGCCATGTTTCTGGATTGGAAAGCATATCCCCTGGTCACCCAAGTTGGGACTATCGCAATGCCACCACTTGGAAGCCACATTTGGTCCAAAATACAGTGACCATGGGGATGTCTCACTTTACCCATGTAACATCACTATTTCTCAACCTGTATTATTTAGTAATTGACTTCCAGGTGCAACTCAAAATGCCACTGTCACTGATAAAACATGTCATGGGTGTTAACACTTCGAGGCAGGAAAAGTATAAAAAAAAACAGGCACAGTGGGGATTCCAAGAATGTACCTCATTGTTTCAAGAGTAACAGAATCTTGACAACCAACAGAGTTTCTGTTTCCCTCTCTTATACCAAGGCTAGGTCTACATTTCTTCATATCTTCCTTATATGAATAATTTCTCCCTCCTGTAAACAAAGTTAAGCTAAGCAATTCAACAAGGGCAATGGACACAGAATCACTCTCTGCTTTCTTGCTTGCATATGGGATCAGAAGCTCACCAATATCAATGTACAATTCTGGCAAAGAAATGCTGATGAAGTTGGAAAATACTCCATTCTTTCCTGTTGCATGACAATTACCAATATAGGATTTAACATGGCAGGAAGCAAAGAATTTCCAGGGGTTTATTTATTTAATTAATCTATTTATTAGCTTTTATCCTACCTTTATTACTTTATAAGTAACTCAAGGCAATGAACATACATAATATTCCTCCCTTGACCAATTTTCCACATAACAACCAACCCCATGAGGTGAGCTGGACTGAGAGACAGTGACTGATCCAAAGTTCTATTGATAGTAGTGGCAGTTCACAGAGATGGAATTTGCAAGAGAATTTCAGACAAAATTGATGGTGGATGTTATTGTGTATAGATATCCTTTGCTCCTACCCCACTACCTCCAAAATAGGTAAGAATCAGGAATTCTTCTTTCTCCAAACTTCTCCAGTAGACTGCCAGGAGAACAGAGCAATATAGGCTGTCGAGCAAATTGTGGTATTGTGCTTAGGTAAAGTAAGCCTTGCCCCAACTGCCATGCTAGCTATCTCATGACATTGTGTATTTGTATATCCAACTGCTCTTAATGCTTTAATATTGCCTCAGCTACCTGTTCTGAAGACAGTGGGGTATCTTGAAGATCTGGACAATATTCTCAGTTTAGAAGGTAAAGTCTGATGTCTTTTTGATAAAAAGAAAATGAGGCTTGTTGTCAATCTTTTAATGTAGGAAATGTCAAGAAAAAGGTGTGACAGGTATTCCAAGAATCCTCTTTATTGTTATAAGCTAGAATTACATAATATTGAAAGACTATTGGAGTTTTTCTCTGCTCATATTATACCAAACCATATCAAGGTCAGGTTATTCTGACTTTCTTTCTCATGCTTTCCTCTCTATATAGCATCATCACCAGATAGATTTGTAACTGGCTGACACTCAACAAGTAGTCCTTAATGGTATTACATCTACATGGAGGAAAGTAAGCTGTGGGTACCATAAGATTCCGTCTTAGGCCCAGTACTCTTCAATATCTTCATAAATGACTCAGATGAGGGAATAGAGGGGAACTCATCAAATTTTCAGATGACACTAGGAATAGCCAACACCCCAGAAGGATCCAAAAAGATCTTGGCATACTTGAACAATGGGCCCTATCCAACAAAATGAAATTTAATGTGGAGAAAAGCAAGGTTTTATACTTAGGCAGGAAAAACAAAAGATTAGTATTTGAGGGGCTGCCACAAAGAAGAGGGGGGTCAACTTATTTTCCAAAACCCTGGTGGACAGGACAAAAAAAAATGGATGGAACTAATCAAGGAAAGAAGCAATGTGAATTAAGGAGAAGCTTCCTGACAGTGAAAACAATTAACCAGTGGAACAGCTTGCCTTCAGAAGTTGTGGGTGCTTTATCACTTGAGGTTTTTAAGAAGAGATGGGACAGCCACTTGTCTGAAATGGGTCTCCTGCTTGAGCAGGGGGTTGGATTAGAAAACCTCCAATGTCCCTTCCAACTCTATTCTGACTCCTCTTTCCCAGAACTGAATACTTATCTCTGAAACTTCACCCTTGCCCATTCTTCCCCATTCTCAAGGTTAGGTCTACATTACCTTGCAATGGCTTATAGCCTGGATATCTAGTTAGAGCAGGGGTGTCAAACTGCCGCCCGCAGGCCGGATGCGTCATGGCGAAACCACGCCCACTCTATTGCCGGCAATGGCAAAAAAGTTGCGAGTTTGACACCCCTGAGTTAGAGGATCATCTCTCTGAGCTTGTTTCTGTCCATTGGTAAGATTGAAATGTGTGATAGTTAAGTATTTTACCTGGAGGTTAAAACAAATATTCAGAACTATGTGTTGCTATGGTATGAAATCCTGAATACTCTTGGAAACAAAGGCAGTGAAGAAAAGATATTTTTTTTATAATGATTAACACAAAACATTGTATAATCCAATTGTTTAAAGTGCTCAGAAGAATATTGTGTACTGATAGGCTATGCTAAATTGCTGTCACATAAAAATTGTGTCTCTCCTACTGTGCAGCTACAAGAATGCTATAGGGGAACTTCAGAATATCTAGCAATACATTCTATGCAATTATTATATAGCATGCTGTTTCAGAGACTGTAAAATATCAAATAGTAATTTGTGTTAATGAATGTTACTACTCTAGATAGTTTACTATTGTGCCCTTTACAGTCCTTAAGTTGTGAATTCTTAACAACTGACATGCATTATTAATGTAAGTATATTTATATTAGAAACAATAAATAAGCCAATGTTGTTATGCACATGCTGAGGAATATAAAGTATTATTTTGTGTTTCAATAGAGGTGCTGTGCCATCCTTTTCACTGCCTCTTCCCCTTTAAATTTAATCAATTTCTAATTTCTAATAAATAAATAAATTACAAGCTGACCATTGGAATTATGGCAATCAACTGAGGCTTTGGATATGATCTTTTTTATTTTATTGTTATTGCATTGCTTTAGTTAAATTCCAGAGTATTTGACTAAATACTGCCCTTTTGAGAGGAATTGCAACTACAGAAACTTTTAATGGTACTGAATTATGGTTCTGTCATAGGTGATCTGGAAAAGCAACACAGTAACTGTGGTTCTGCATGACACTTATATTGTTCAGTGTTTATTCCACTGCAGAGGCAAAAGTGAATGAGAGTTTGTCTTTATAACAAAATCACAATGTTTACTCAGAAAGTATAACATTACTTGTTCCCTGGAAAATATGCACCAATTCATTTATTTGACAAAAATGCAGGATGTTTAATTTAAATCACCTTGTTGTTTTAATTAGGATGCTATTTTAATTAGCCCTTGTAAGAACAATGCCAATTATTTTGGCTAATTTTAAAGGTAAAGACATATACAGTGCCATATTTGGTCACTTGTGTCTGGTTAGAACTGCAGCAGATGAGATTTTGGCAATATTGGCTGCCTTAGCGATTTCAAACAATTACTGTAACTTACCACAATGATTTGGCACCCTCTTCCCATTATTGGCTTTACCAGCATCATATAATAGATTCCCAGAACATATTGCCTTTTTTGTTCCCCATATAAACAACACAATTCATCAGGCTAACACAATTTCTAAAACTATAACTTGATAATCAATGACCTAAATGACACTCCTACATCAAACTGAAAGAAAGTCAATATACTAACATCTGCACAGAGTAACTCTGCTACTCTGTTCCAGTCAACTTTTATTACTAGTGTGATGTTTTGTGTTGCATGTAGCATATTTTGCAACTTCCTTTGTAATAGCCCTTATCCCTCTATCTCATTTTATACACTTACTATAAATCATAGAAACCTAACAGATAGATAGGCACAGTATAGATCAATATAGTAAGGTTCAGATGTTTATACAAAGCTGCTTAAGCTTGACTCACATGGTTAATAATTCCATCATATCATTATAGTTGATTAAAAATATGGTAATCCATTTATCCTTATTCATCACTTTGCAGGGAATGACCATGGCTTTAAATATTTTGCCGAAGAAACAATATTTTTTTTAAAAAAAAAACATTTTCATCAAGGTAGTAGTTAAAAAAAAAGCATTTGGCATGCAAATATGTTTGAAAAGGATGTTCTGTTTAAGAGAAATATTTGATTTATAACTTTTGGCATTTTCACTGAAAGCAACTATCATAAATGAAGCATGAAAAAACAATAGGAAGGAAATCCATATGTTCCTGTTCACTATGTATATAATTCATTTTCATTGCAGCAAATTGCAAAAGTTTATTATGTTTCCTCAGGGAAGAAAATGTCCCTTATTTAATGGCTAGTAGAAATGTTGCTTATCTTCTTCTCTCATATTCCTATTTCCCCTGATGGTAATTTCTTTTATCTATTATATCCCTTCTCAGGTATATTGGACTGTGGGAATTTTTATTGCATGTTTACTACTTGTTAGGAAAATACAACTAACTTTCCTCCTTCACAAATAAAAGTAAGACTTGTAAGTATCTGGAGTCATTATTTATTAGACAATAATTGTGATAACACTGAATGATTCTATTATATTATTTTGAAATAAGAAAAGAAGAAGCTGGCATTGAAGAACTGCCATTTCATTACTGCTGTGGTATGGAAACCCACAGAGGCCATCAGTTTTAGCCAATGTGTGAAGAACAGCAGCAAGGCTTTTAACTTGGGAATGATGTTATCATATGGACGATCATAATAAATTTAATTTTAATTGTAATTCTATTATAAATTATAGTTTGTTTAAATTGTACAATTATAGTTCATATAAACTGTTTGTATATATTATATAAATTATAGTTTAATTCTTATAGTTTTAAGTAGCCACAAACTATTAACAATTATTGCTTGAGTCATCTTGTTTGCATTTTTTCTTCTTGTTGATGTGAACAGTTAACATATAACTTTCATAATATTCTATTAATAGCTTTGGAATATGTTCAGGTCAAAACAAATAGATATAAATATTTCAAATAAGTAAATATACATTAGTATTTATGAAACATCTCACATTTTCTAGGCTATTATTATAGAATTATGGAAATGTCCTCTTAAATAAGAAAATTCCTATTTAACAATGGAAAATTCCTCTTAAATATAAAGAATTACATTTGTGTTTTAATCAAAATTTACCTATGAAGATACCCCATTAGACTGAATAGAATATACAGTATGTCTGATGTGGTATATACAGGACTGTGTTCTTAATTGTTTTTTGTATAGGTTTTTTTGTAAAGAAGCTTAAAAACATGTGAATCCTATTAATTTCAGTATAGTTTATTTAATTACATTTGTAACCTAAGATTCTATTAAGCCTTCACCAGTTTGCAGTATAGACATTTGTATTATGTAAAGAAATAATATTTTAACATGTTGCTGTGGTTATGAACAATTTTCCTTAACATCTAATGGCCTATTTGCAGGACAGATTTTTTTTTTTTAAAAAAAGAAGATAAACCCTTTGACTCAGATGCTATTATCTATCAATCAGTTGTCACTATAGTGTTCATATGTTACTTATCACTGTAGTATCTAAGTACTATACAAAGGTATAAAGCATGGTTAGGACTGACAGAAGCAGTCGGTTCAACATCTAGCTCAGCATGAGTAGGACCCTTACTGGGAGAATAATGCTAGATATCAGACAGAACTCTCATTTTAATGTTGCTCCTTGGAGCATCTTGTCAACAGTTTGCTGATGCCTATAGATTTACCAAAGCTGCTGTCAAAAGCTGTGTTTTTTTAAGCAGTAATGATGACAAATCCATGATCAAAGTTTCCTGGGAATATAGATTCTAGGATCTTATTAAGTAGGGTATTTTTTAATGTTTCAACTTTCAGTTTTGAGAAACAGTTATTATGATTTTAATTGCACTCCTTTACACAATTGTCATTTTATTTTATTTTTTAAATAATAAATGACACATTCACAAAATTCTGTACACTGTGGACCTCTTCATGTGAAATGGAAAATGTAGCCTTATTTATAATATAGTTGTTGAGGCAATTGCAGAGCACCAGGGCTATTCTGAATCATGAACAATGTGTGTGAAAACTTAAATCCAAAAGAATCCAAAAGTCACAGCAAAGTCTTATGATCAGACTTATGAATGAGAAAAGTTCTAATGAAGCAAGAAGTTTTTGCACTCCAGGTAGAAGTATACAATACACTTTTAGAGTCAGATTGAAAATCTGAGGGAAAAGGAAAACATAGCAATATTAAGAAATGAAATACAAAAATGAAACTTCTAGGTATGAAGTCATATTTGTATGAAAAATTTGAATTTCAGAATTTGATTTTCATTTGTTAATCACCCTGTTAATACAAACAATAGCCAGCAGATATAAAATCATGTAGTTGGAAGGACACTTAGTGTTCTACTTCAACCTACTGTTTAGTGAAGGATTTTCTTGCATATGATGAACATGGACCAGTTATCAAGATACCACGGTACATAATTTCACCATTCTTAATGTCATTTTTAGGTAGATGGAGAAAACTGGCAACTTCATTAGAATGAAAAAATGCCTTTTCCCAATATCAAAGTACTCTAAACTGAAGAAGCAATACTGAAAATAAAGGATTCCTTATACAACAATCACTTTTCTGACGAAATTTACTTTACTGTAATCTAAAAGCTTTTAGGATATTTGTGCCTGAATGTTTAATGCTAGTTGTATAAAATCCAGTCCTTATTATTCTTTTCTTTTCTTTTCTTTTCTTTTTCCTTTTTTCTTTTCTTTTCTTTTTTTTTTACAAAATCCACTTCTTAGGGTTCTTCTTTATCCTAGGGACCACCAAAGAAGCATACTGAGAACAAAGACATTTCACCCCCTCTATCATCTGAAGAAGGTATAGTTAGGAGCCCATAATTAGCCAGCAGGCTCCCACATCTACTACAGCTCTTTCTTCTTGTTATTATCACTCTAAATCATTTGTTGATTTAATAAATATTATAACTGTGCAAATTTTGAATGGGAGCTTCAATTTGGCAAAGGTTTGTGCAAACACTCCTTTGAAGCTGTTTCCTAAAACAACATCTCCTCCTACACTTTTAAACATAAAATGTTGCTTTCTTTTGTGTTGTTCCAAGCCTTTTATGCAACAGTTTTTGTAGTTGGATCAAAAGCTTGGAATAACACAATGTGTTTAATTGATGAGAATTACATGGCCTTCTCATCTCAATAAGAAGAATCATATTGCCTCTATTTAGCCAAAATTTGGTAAGGAAAAGTTCAGTTGGCCAGCACATGCTTCATATAAAGGGCTACTTCACATCTTATTTAGTTATATATTTATTCATTTACTCACATATTTATTTTATTTATATATCAAAGTTACACAGTTGCCCATCTCACAAGAAGTGATTCTGGATAGCATACTACAAATATGTAAAACAATAAAACATACAAAACCCCAGTCATTATAAAAAAGTTTAAAAAGTATACAGCACATAAGAAATGAGATTAGCATAAGATCATAAGGTTAGCATAAGAGCTTCTGGAAAACACTTAGGGTTAAATCTGATCGCACTTAAGGGTGTGTGTGTGTGTGTGTTGAAAATTCCCATAAAGCAAACTGCCCAGAGAGAAGGTACAGTATGCTTTCTCAGACCTGCCAAGTGGAATTCCCTAACATACAGAACCTGCAACGTGGCTCTTCTGTCATACATGATGTGATGGGAGGATGTCAGTAATCACTCAAATAACCCAGTCCTGTGCCATAAAGGACTTTAAAGGCCACTACCACATGTTGAATTGGATCCAGAAGCAGACTGGTAACCAATGCAGCTCATGAAACAGAGGTATAACCTGTGATTAAAATAAAATAAAATAAAATAAAATAAAATAAAATAAAATAAAATAAAATAAAATAAAATAAAATAAAATAAAATAAAATAATAAAATAAAATAAAATAAAATAAAATAATAAAAAAATAAAATAAAATAAAAAATAAAATAAAATAAAATAAAAAAAATAAAATAAAATAAAAAATAAATAAAAAAAATAAAAAAAATAAATAAATAAATAAATAAAATAAAATAAAATAAAATAAAATAAAATAAAATAAAATAAAAAATAAATAAAAAATAAAATAAATAAAATAAAATAAATAAAATAAATAAAAATAAAATAAATAAAAAAAAAATAAAATAAAATAAAATAAAATAAAATAATAATAAAATAAAATAAAATAAAATAAAATAAAATAAAATAAAAATAAAAAAAATAAAATAAAATAAAATAAAATAAAATAAAATAAAATAAATAAAATAAAATAAAATAAAATAAAATAAAAAAATAAAAAAAATAAATAAATAAAATAAAATAAAATAAATAAAATAAAATAAAATAAAATAAATAAAATAAATAAATAAAATAAATAAAATAAAATAAAATAAAATAAAATAAAATAAAATAAAATAAAATAAAATAAAATAAAATAAAATAAAATAAAATAAAATAAAATAAAATAAAATAAAATAAAATAAATAAAATAAAATAAAATAAAATAAAATAAATAAAACAAAACATTTTAGGCCAATATGTTACCTTAACAACTGTTCTGAAACAGCTATACTATTTTATCTCTGTGATGTAATCCTTCTCTTGACACTAGTTATAGAGGTCAATTTCTTTTTTATTGCTGCACTATTAAATAAAGTTTAAAATTGCCCAAAAATATTAAGCAAAAGCTTGGTCTAATATGAAATAATTCAAGATTAGAGGGAAATGGCTGCTTTTACCTATTAATGAGAGTTTGAAACATATCCTCCTGTGTGAGATTTAACTTCATGATCTATATTTTTGACTATCATATATTCAGTTTGAAGATGATGACAGATTCAAGCAGAAAGTGAAAGATTCCTTTTTTCAAGGTTTTTTATTTGAGAAAAAAAAAGTATGGATATCAAACTGAGGGTCCAGCCATTTTTTGTTAAGTAATTACATTCCCTTCTGTATATCTTATTCCTTATCCTTTTTCATTTTAGCACTATTTCATTATTTCTATTTATCTTTGAAAATTAATTAACGGTAACTGTTAACAAAAATATAAAAGGCGATTTTAAATATAGTGCAACCACTTACACAGACCCACAGGAATGCAACTTGATTCTAAGCTTAAATTACGGAGCCAATGTTTGATTATTAGAATAATCAAATAGTTGGGTCATATTGTTCCCATTAATTCCACTTAAATGTCCACTCTAACAAAATAAGAGTTCCACTTAGATAGTATTTAGGGATTTATTGGATTTCTCAGCAAAACACTTCATAAGCACCTGAAATATTTAACAACGTCTAAAGAACATGGGCCTTCTCTTTAACAGAAACCTTTTGATTTCCTTTTCCATCAGCTATCAACATTGGTAACTCTGTCATTTTAAGAACTTCCTCCTTCTGATGTATCAGATCAAAAGTAGAAGAGAAATAACTATAATACATAAATTATCCAGTGTAATATAAAGCAAACAATGGCAGCTCTGAGCATTAGGTCATTTGTATTATGAGAAACAGCCGTGAAATTAGCAGTAATGAGGCTTGTTAGAAGCTGCAACCATTGCCTTACTTCATGTAATGAAGTGTTTTTGCCATCACCATGACAAAATCTCAAAAGTTTTATTTTTTTTCCTATGATTACTGTATATAGATAGTGTAGGAAGACAACACTCCCCCCCCCGAGAAGGAAATAGTTTGGGGGACATTAAAAAAAAAAGCAGAATATATTTCCCCAAAGGAATAATAGAAAATCTTAGGCAGAAACCACCACCCCCAAGTCTCTCTGCCCCAAGCAGAAACCAGCTCTGTAGAAATGCAGATTTGATAATCCTATTCAGAAAGACTGAGGTCCCATTCATGAGCAAATGCTACCTGCAGAAATCCATTCAAGACAGGATCTTTTGAAATCTCTTGGAGCAAGAGTTGATAGCTAACAATAGCAGAGTGATAGAATTAGAACCAGCAACCCCTCACTCAAAAAAATCCAACACAGGACATAGTCATCAGCCACAGCCACAGGGAAGCAGGACATGACCTTTAGGACATAATAGGATTAATCCACCACCATCAGAATACAAAAAGGGCACACTCAGACTCAGGTCAAAGTACATGACACAGGAAATACAAAGCCACAGGAACAGGGACAACTCCAAAGACAAAAACCCAAGAAGGTATAAAAACCCACCACTCCCAGCAACATGTGGTCAGCTGCTCCAGAGCCACATGTCTTGTGGTTCTGCTCTTCAATAAACTACAATCTTCTTTCTAAAGCAATCTTCATTTTGTTTATTCCCGGCTTGGACTGGACCCTGAAGATTTTTCTTTCAACAATAGTTTAGGCATGTTGATCAAACTCTATATTTCAATTCAATTTTGAGTATAAGGATACATGGTAAAAGTATATGTTGCTGTAAGGAAAAAATATTTTGAAAGACTAAAAAAAGAGGAAAGGTTATAATGTAAAGCTAAAATGACAAGATTAAACAAAGATGATCAAACAGAATTTAATAAGACTTTGTAGGTTTCTTTCCTTTTTGTTAAAAAGATTTCACATAAGGGCCACTAGGATACTACAGAATGCTTTTTTTTTTACTATTGATAACATATATGTGAAGAAGTTATTTATACAAGCATGTCCTTAACCTAGAATTTGATATTTCTTTTACTGTCATTTTTGCTCTTTGTTAGCTCCCTAATTTTGTTGAACTAAAGGAGCAAACTGAAGGAGAACGTTCCATTTTGCATGCCTGCAGCCTCCTGCTAGGGCATAAAACTTTCATTTTAAACTGAATTATCTCCTGAAGTATAATTAATAGCATTGATAACTGTTGAAGTTGTACAACATTTGGCCAGTTATGAGTGGGTTAGCAAGGTGGATAACATGGGCCTTGCTTAAAAATAGGTTTCTCCTTCAATTAGATTACCCTCATTTATCCAATCACAAAGTTTTTTGAAGAGGATGAGGAGAACCAATAACTCATTCTTAGCAGTTCCAGGAAGAAATTATATGGATATCCTATCAACCAAACTAGTCAAGGACTACATTTGCTTTTATGAAAAAGATGAGTGAGTTAATCTTGTATAATTTTCTTCAACAATCCATTTATGAAAGGACATCATTTCTCCTTGTAACTATCCATTCTGTTTGCACAAAAGCTGTTCATCTTATCTGCTTGAGGTTTTATATAAATATTCCTCATTCTAGAATTTTTTCTCTGCACATTTCATTACATTTTGTCAAAATGAAAAACAAAAATAGGATTAAATACAGTATCATTCTGATAAAAAAGCTTAACATTCCTCTGCAAACTTTTATTAAATTTATTATGCGTTCTCTGTCTATAAGTTCAATATTCTAGTAAATTTCATACCATTCTGATAAAAAAAGAAGTTTATAGCATTATGTGCGTGTAAGGAGAGAATGTGTATATGTGTGAAAGAAAGAGAGAGAGAGGAAAAAATAGAGTGGGAAGTTGAAAATCAACTTTCCCAAATAACATTCCAAAATTTGCATAAGTTAGGATGACCTGTTGCCTCTTGGCAAAACAAGGTTGGCTGTGTCCTTCTCAGAGCTCAGGTTCAAGTTTCAAAGCAGTTGGGTGATATTTCCATCACCCTGTAAATTTATTTTTATACCAAAAGATATTAATGGTAGGTAATAATACCAAAAGAAAAAAATCAAAAACCGTTTCTTGAGATCTAGAGTGCTAAACATGAATTAAATCTATATATTGTATGGAATGTGATGTAGAAATATTAAACATCAATACAGCCTATAAGCAAATGGGATAATTAATTTTGTACTTAAACAAACAGCGCTCAATGTTTATACAAAGCTAAATTAATATAGTTAGATTTAAAAATGAATTTGAACTGTTCATTTTTGCTCTCTTCAATATAGTTGATTGCAGAATTTCTGAAAGATACACATGTTCTAAGTCCTATTTCTAAAGGAGTGTTTTCTTTCACTACTCCATATATGATTTATTGTCTCTATTTAGTATATTTTATCACTTTCTTTAATAGCTTTTGGCAAATTACTAGTGTTATAGGATTTACCCGTCCAAAAGAAGTGTTACAGCACTGAAAGAGAATCAACCAATCAATCAATAAACAACACCTGGAAGGCATAGTTCCAGAACATAGTGGTATTATTTCAGTAGCTTTCATTAAGACATGTTTCAGAGATAGTCAAGTCTATGTATTGTTTAAAGGAAATTCCCTTTCTGCTTCTGTATTACACCACTATATCTTATGATTTAAGGTTGCTATTTAACAGTTCTGGAACATTTGATTTCTGCTACTTTTTAAAGGAATTTCTTTCGGTAAAATAAAAAAACATTAGTTAGAATAATGTATTGACAATTATATTCCTATTCAAATCTGATACTTAGGGTGAATAGGAACTATGATTAATTAAACATACTTCTTTATATATTTATGTATATTTTTATTCAGCTTCTTTAATTGATTGGTTAGCAATGCAAATTGAAGATACTTACCTGCCTAAGATGATGCTCATACAATCCAATTCTCATTTGCTGAAGCCAGCAGCCTATCTATGTAGTGTGCTGGGGGAAAAAAATCTGCTTGCTTCTTGCCAGGAGAGCCAGAATTAAGACTTGGAGTGTGTGGCAAGTGCTAACATAAGACTGAACACCAACACAATGCATAACAAACCCATGATAAAAAGGGCCCTCTTTGAACAGAAGGTGGGAATACATGTAAAAATAAAGTATATCTTCAGCAATTAATGAGGATCATGTGAGCTGTAAAGACAAATAATGGTTCATATAATAAATAAATAAATAAACAAATAAACAAAATTATAACAAATGGAACAGTCTGAAACTTTGAGAAATCCTTCAGATTGTAAAGCTCTCATTTGTAATATCTGGGTTTGATTTTTTGCTATCTTTTGCTATCTCATTGAGAATTTATTCTTATTCACTTCCATTACATTTTAATCCTTCTGATTGAACTATGCTTGCAGTGATTCAATGGGAATGGGATACTCCTGTCTTTTCTGTCTTTTGTATATAGGCATGCTTTATCCTTAGCAAATAAATAGAGATATTTTCCTAGTTTAGAAATAGTTTATTAATTTAAATTCAAATTTAAATTATTTTATTAAAATATTACAATAGTTTAGAATAGCCAATACCCCAGAAGATAAGCTCAGAATCCAAAAAGATCTTGACAGACTTGAACAATGGGCCTATACAACAAAATGATATTTAATGTGGAGAAAAGCAAGGTTTTACACCTGGGCAGAAAAAACCAAAGATACAGGTAAAGATTAGGCAAAACCTGGCTCAAAGACAGTAACTGTGGGAAGGACCTTAGAGTCCTAGTGGACAATCACTTAAATATGAGGCAGCAGTGTGAGGCAGCAGCCAAAAAAAGCTAATACAATCCTTGGTTGTATAAACAGAGACATAGGATCAAAATCATGTGAAGTAGATCACAACCTACTACTTCATAAGAAAAAAAAAATATGGGTTAGACAGCATCACCACCAGATGGATTCGTAGCTGGCTGACTGGCCGTACTCAGCATGTGGTCCTCAATGGAACCGCATCTACATGGAGGGAAGTGTGTAGTGGGGTGCCCCAGGGCTCTGTTCTGGGCCCAGTGCTCTTCAACATCTTCATCAACGATTGGAACGAGGGGATAGATGGGGAACTCATCAAATTTGCAGACGACACCAAGCTGGCAGGAATAGCCAACACTCCAGAAGACAGGCTTAGGATACAGGAGGATCTGGAGAGACTTGAACACTGGGCGCTATCTAACAAAATGAAATTCAATGGTGAAAAAAGTAAGGTTCTACATTTAGGCAAGAAAAACCAAAAGTACAGGTATAGTATAGGGGGTACCTTGCTCAATAGTAGTAACTGTGAGAGGGATCTTGGAGTCCTAGTGGACAATCACTTAAATATGAGCCAGCAGTGTGCTGCAGCTGCCAAAAAAGCCAACACAGTGCTAGGCTGCATTAACAGAGGGATAGAATCAAGATCACGTGAAGTATTAATACCACTTTACAATGCCTTGGTAAGGCCACACTTGGAATACTGCATCCAGTTTTAGTCACCACGATGTAAAAAAGATGTTGAGACTCTAGAAAGAGTGCAAAGAAGAGCAACAAAGATGATTAGGGGACTGGAGGCTAAAACATATAAGGAACGGTTGCTGGAATTGGGTATATCTAGTTTAATGAAGAGAAGGATGAGGGAGGACATGATAGCAGTGTTCCAATATCTCAGGGGCTGCCACAAAGAAGAGGGAGTCAAGCTATTTTCCAAAGCACCAGAAGGCAAGACAAGAAATGAACATCAGACGAGGAATTTTCCAAGGGGACTCACTTTCACCACTACTGTTCAACATCGCATTAATTCCATTGACAATAATCTTACGAAACACAAAACAGGGATACTACATCTCAAGCCAGCATGGCAAGATAAACCATCTGCTCTACATGGATGACTTAAAACTGTACACGAAAAGCCACACTGAACTTGAATAATACTCAACGCAGTCCAACTATTTAGCAGCGACATCAGAATGAACTTTGAACTTGGAAAATGTGCTGTACTATCCATGCAACGAGGAAAAATGGCAAAAATAGAAGGAATAGAACTGGGAAATGGAAGTATTGTGAAAGCACTAGCAAAGGATGACGGTTACAAATACCTAGGCATATTGGAAGCAGATAACATCTTGAATGGAAAAGTCAAAGAGTCAACACAAAAGGAATACATCAGGAGAGTCCGCAAAATTTTAAAATCAAAGCTGAATGCTGGAAACATAATTAAAGCCATTAATACATGGGCAGTCCCAGTGATACGCTACCCAGCTGGAATTATCAACTGGACTTTGGCTGAACTGGAAAACCTAGACCGGAAAACACATAAACTTTTGAATATGCACCACACTCTACATCCACGAAGTGACATCGACAGGTTGTACCTGCCAAGAAAAATAGGGGGCAGAGGACTATTGCAAATCCACCAAACTGTAGAAGAAGAAAAACGAAGTTTGAATGACTATGTGAATCAAAGTACAGAAAAACTGCTGCAGGCTGTGAAAACAGAGACCACTATAAAAATAACAGAAACAAAGGCAGAACATAAGGAAAAACGGCTGGATGACAGATTAAATAGATGGAAAACCAAAGCTTTGCATGGACAGCATTTGAAAACATTGAAGGAAAATGTGATAACAACTTGACATGGGCATGGCTTAAGATGGGAACCATCAAGAAAGAAACGGAAGGCTTAATACTGGCTGCTCAAGAACAAGCATTACCAACTAATGCCATGAAAGCGAAGATACAAAAATCCACTCACAATCCAAATTGCCGACTTTGCAATGACAAAGTTGAAACTGTTTCACACCTAATCTGTGAGTGCAGCAAAATTGCACAAACTGATTACAAATCTAGACATGATCGAGTTGCTAAATTAATCCACTGGGCATTGTGTAAAAAATACGACTTGCCTGTGTCCGAAAAGTCGTGGGAACACAGGGTGGAAAAAGTTGTTGAGAATGAGAGGGTGAAGATCTTGTGGGACTTTCGAATACAGACAGATCGCCATTTGGAACACAATACGCCGGATATCGCAGTTGTAGAGAACCGAAGCGTACAGCTGATTGATATTGCTGTACCAGGAGATGCCAGAGTCGAAGAAAAAGAACTGGAAAAAATTACGAAATATCGCGACCTGGCCATCGAAACTGCGCGATTATGGATGAAACGTGTAACAGTGGTACCCATTGTCATCGGGGCACTGGGAACTATGTCCAAAAACTTTGCAAAATACATCAAGAAACTGCAGCTTCCTGCAATAACTCCAGCAATGTTACAAAAAACTGCGCTACTCGGAACATCTTATATTTTAAGAAGGTACCTGGTTGACACCTAGGATGCTGGTAGCAACCCGTGTCAACCATCAGCACCAGCCAATTTGAATGTTCAGTTGACTGAGGTTCATGTTTAATGAATAAAAGATAACAACAACAACAACAACAACAACAACAACAACAACAACAACAATAACAATAACAATAACAATAACAATAACAATAACAATAATAACATACTTGATAATGAAGGACCCAGAAAAAAGCACAGAACCAAGTAACTACCGTCCAATTACTTGTTTGCCAACAACGTTCAAACTTTTTACAAGAATACTGGCAAATTCAGTATTCAACCATCTGATGGAAAACAGTCTGTATCCGGTAGAACAAAAAGCAAATTATAAAAAATCAAGAGGAACAAAAGATCAGCTGCTCATTGACAAAATGGTACTTAAAAATGCAAAACGACGGAAAACAAACTTAAATATGGCGTGGATTGATTACAAGAAGGCATTCGACTCATTACCCCATAGTTGGATTAATGCGTGTTTGGAAAACTTTGGAATCAGCAAAAATATATGTACATTTTTGAAAGCAAATATGGAAAAATGGAAAACAGCCCTAACAGTAAATGGGGAGAACATTGGTGAAATTAACATCAGACGAGGAATTTTCCAAGGGGACTCACTTTCACCACTACTGTTCAACATCGCATTAATTCCATTGACAATAATCTTACGAAACACAAAACAGGGATACTACATCTCAAGCCAGCATGGCAAGATAAACCATCTGCTGTACATGGATGACTTAAAACTGTACGCGAAAAGCCACACTGAACTTGAATCAATACTCAACGCAGTCCAACTATTTAGCAGCGACATCAGAATGAACTTTGGACTTGAAAAATGTGCTGTACTATCCATGCAATGAGGAAAAATGGCAAAAATAGAAGGAATAGAACTGGGAAATGGAAGTATTGTAAAAGCACTAGCAAAAGATGATGGTTACAAATACCTAGGCATATTGGAAGCAGATAACATCTTGAATGGAAAAGTCAAAGAGTCAACGCAAAAGGAATACATCAGGAGAGTCCGCAAAATTTTAAAATCAAAGCTGAATGCTGGAAACATAATTAAAGCCATTAATACATGGGCAGTCCCAGTGATACGCTACTCAGCTGGAATTATCAACTGGACTTTGGCTGAACTGGAAAACCTAGACCGGAAAACACGTAAACTTTTGAATATGCACCACGCTCTACATCCACGAAGTGACATCGACAGGTTGTACCTGCCAAGAAAAATAGGGGGCAGAGGACTATTGCAAATCCACCAAACTGTAGAAGAAGAAAAACGAAGTTTGAATGACTATGTGAAACAAAGTACAGAAAAACTGCTGCAGGCTGTGAAAACAGAGAGCACTATAAAAATAACAGAAACAAAGGCAGAATATAAGGAAAAACGGCTGGATGACAGATTAAATAGATGGAAAACCAAAGCTTTGCATGGACAGCATTTGAAAAACATTGAAGGAAAATGTGATAACAACTTGACATGGGCATGGCTTAAGATGGGAACCATCAAGAAAGAAACGGAAGGCTTAATACTGGCTGCTCAAGAACAAGCATTACAAACTAATGCCATGAAAGCGAAGATACAAAAATCCACTGACAATCCAAATTGCCGACTTTGCAATGACAAAGTTGAAACTGTTTCACACCTAATCTGTGAGTGCAGCAAAATCGCACAAACTGATTACAAATCTAGACATGATCGAGTTGCTAAATTAATCCACTGGGCATTGTGTAAAAAATACGACTTGCCTGTGTCCGAAAAGTCGTGGGAACACAGGGTGGAAAAAGTTGTTGAGAATGAGAGGGTGAAGATCTTGTGGGACTTTCGAATACAGACAGATCGCCATTTGGAACACAATACGCCGGATATCGCAGTTGTAGAGAACCGAAGCATACAGCTGATTGATATTGCTGTACAGGAGATGCCAGAGTTGAAGAAAAAGAACTGGAAAAAATTACGAAATATCGCGACCTGGCCATCGAAACTGCGCGATTATGGATGAAACGTGTAACAGTGGTACCCATTGTCATCGGGGCACTGGGAACTATGTCCCAAAACTTTGCAAAATACATCAAGAAATTGCAGCTTCCTGCAATAACTCCAGCAATGTTACAAAAAACTGCGCTACTCGGAACATCTTATATTTTAAGAAGGTACCTGGTTGACACCTAGGATGCTGGTAGCAACCCGTGTCAACCATCAGCACCAGCCAATTTGAATGTTCAGTTGACTGAGGTTCATGTTTAATGAATAAAAGATAATAATAATAATAATAATAATAATAAAAGATAATAATAATAAGATAATAATAATAATAATAATAATAATAATAATAATAATAATAATAATAATAATAATAATAATAATAATAATAATAATAATAATAATAATAATAATAATAATAATAATAATAGTAATAATAATAATAATAATAATAATAATATTGCAGTGTCCTTGGCACATTCTTAATTTCTTCCAGGTTGGGTGGCTTCAGAAAAGGCAATCAAAAAAGTCATCCAGCCTGTAATACTTTCTTCAGCACTAGTGAGGAAGGTTGATAGAAGCTTTCTTATGTAGCATTGCCCACAAACAATCTAGGTGTCCTGAACTGTTTTGATTTATTGCAAGAGGAATCTCCACCTCAGCAAAACAAATCAGATTGGCTCTGCAGTCTTAAATATTTCACTGAAACAAATCTACTTTCACTTTGCACTTTTCATTCCTATTTTTTTTAATACATTTCAACAGAAAACATGGCTTCACTCAAATAGGAGCTGATAACAGCACAGGATAAATATACACAGGTAATTTCTGATTCTTGAGATAATTGTACTTGATTATCTGCTTGTATACTTATTATTTCATCTGCATTTTACTTTTTTTTCCTGAATCTTCACAGCCAGGAAGGCTCACACTGTGTATCAAAAGCTATCTTAAATTTAGGCTGAAGGCATAATCCAAAAATTACCCAGATAGCTGAGGTGAATCATGTGAGTCAAAGGAAGAATTATAGTCATGATAGAAAAAAACATATTTTTCTGACATTAAAAATACAGAATTTATCAGTGAATGAAAAGAGGAAACTATTATTCAGCTAACTTTAACAAACTTCTAAGGAAAAGTCTTTGCTACTCCTGTGAATTCTTTTTCTTGAGTTTTCTGTTACCTCATAATGTTTTTTATTAAAATATAGTAGCAGAAAGGTATCAACAGCAGTGAAGCTAGATTTGAGTCCTAGATCTGAACCTTTTACAAAATGGGTAAAGGTATTAATAAATTATTTGTAAATGTACAAGGGTGATAAAAAAAACCTGAAAAGCCTAGCAAAAATTAACAAAAGGTTTTAGACTCATTGTTTAATATGCAAGATACATAAGCTCATTAGTTGAACTGCAAACCATTCAATAATACCTTTGGTAAACAATACATCCTGTTTTAAACTTATTTTCACTGTTCAAAGGCATGCCAGCGGAAGAGGGAACTGTTGAGTCTCCAAAGCTTTACTTTTAATTAGTCAAAAGAGCAGCTTTTCTGTTGCAATGTTATTGGCTATCATCATGGCAATTTTATAAAATAAATTACAACTCAGTTATTTCCCATGATAACTCACTGGTATTTAGAAAGTTGCAACATATTTTACCTATTGAAACTTGTATCAATGGTGAGTAGTAATAACTATCTTTCCTGATGAAAATCACCAACCTTTTACAAATAGCTTGAAAATTCATTAATGTTATTTGTGTAAACACCAAAATTAGATAATACCCAAAGATCTTTACTGTCAATTTTAGAAGATTAGGGCACCACTGTTTATCTTTCTGTCAATGATTATACTTGTTTACTAGAGCTATGCAACTCAGCCAAGAGTTGATTGAATTCATGATTTAATTTGAATATGAGATTCAAAGGCAAATAGTTTGATAAAAACCAATTTGAGATCAGTTCAATAAAAGATATGATCCTATGATACAGAAGCATCAAAATGCTTGCAGCTGCTTCCTTTTTGGAGTGAACGGGATGAAAATAGCCTGAATGCAAATTTTTTAGAGGACATGAACCCTGAATTGTTTCAGCCTGCCAGCCAGTTTCAGGGGGTTCATTGCAATATGTACTGTACTGTACTGTACTGTACTTTTTAAAGACAGAGATGCTGAAATGAAGAGCAACATAGAAATCAAACTCAGCAAGTTGTGCTGAACTAACACTCACAAATGTCACCTACTTTAATTGAAAAAAATTCTAAACTTTTTTTTTTTAAAAAAAAGTTTATAATAGCACTGATGATGATACCAAGTTAGGGTAATGAAACATATGCAAGGAAACAAGCAAGCTCAGAGAGCACTAAGGACTCTATAAAGTTTATAATAATTAAAAAGTCACAACCATCTGGCCACCTCTTTTTTGGTTTGTTGGCATGGCTCATTGGAAAGGTGAGCTTCTCCTGTAAATGACATACTATGTGCTATCTCTACAGCAACTTTTTTTTTAATGAAAGAAATGAAAGATCTAATTCTGCAGATAGGCTGGACCCGGAGAGTAAAAGGGATTATACTACAGATAGAAAGGATAAAAGTGCATGGATTTGGGAAAAGATAAGAAATACAAAGAAAGGCAAGCCAGATTTAAAGAAAGTAAAATAATACATCTGAATCTCTGTCCCCACCACCCCATATCCTTCCCTGTTCTAAATAAATCTTGATGCACAATTAATTTGGTATGTTTTCAAGAAGATCAGGTAGACAAGCTTGTGACAGTAATAAAATTCATGTAAACATCAGAGAGTTCATAATAGCACTTAAAACTCCCTTCCACTTGAGACCCTGCACAGTCAAAAAGTCCATAGAACATCCAATTGTCTTTGAATCTGTCCAAAGCAATTCAAAGATTTCCAATTCAAGTTGATGCCTCAAATTACTGATTCAATTCAAAGGGATTTTGAATTCAATCAAATTCAACAACAACAACAACAAAAACAATCAATTCTCCTTCAAACTGAATTATCCCTTAGAAGCTTTACAAACTTTATTTTTTATACTTTAAATTGTAAATCCTTGAAGTATTGTTTCATTTGTTTCAGAGATATATAAAAGTATTGGTTTAGTACCTAAGTTCCTGTAACAATACTTGGATAATTTGGAAGAGAGTGAAATTTTACTTCTAGCAGTTCTTTTATTCTAAATATATGTATTTAAGCAACCTCCCCTTTCAGATCCTCCTCTCATTTTGAAGTTTATCTTTGGCCCTGTTTGTATTTGTATTGGTACTGGCAGTGTTTTCTGGTTTTATATATTATCAGATTTGACTATATATCCCACATAACTAATTCATAAAAGATATAATTTTCTAGTGGAGGAAAGCAGTTATATTCATTTTTAACTAAGGGGAAAGTATGATTTCCTACAATACTTTTCACTTAGCTCTTCTTTTCACTCCAATAAAATTAGAATTTATAATTAATAAAATGCTAATAATTCTAATTAATAAATGTCCCACCCAATCCTTTTCTGTCTTTCCTTATTCCAGCGTTAACTATGTTCCTAAATAGTACTCCTAACAGATATTTCTGATATTGCAATATTCTCTATAAATGGCTTCTCATTCAGATGTGGATGAGCTGTAAATTAATTTAGAAGGTTTGTGCAAAGGAACAGCATTTACAAAAGCTTAGGCATGTTATGTTCCTTCTTCGTTTTATGGTACTGTGAGACTAATTAGGCCAAAACATAGTGATTTAACTGATGCCAGCTAGTAAAGAATCTGATCCGAGCATTCTTCTTTCTTTAGTATTCTGAAAACAAGTGCACTGTCTGTATAAAGTACACAGTACACTGATTTTGTGGGAAACCACAGATAATTAAACTGAATAAGCTTAGCAGATACTCTTATATTTCAAAAATATACTATTACAGAAATATCAAAATAAATGCTTTATCACAGTAAAAAAATAAGTCAGAGTAGAAAATACTCAGGGAACTGGAGTTACCTGTAAAGCTTTATGAGTCTTCAGGCCTGGATCCATAGAATTGCCTTCCACCACTGATTCCTCCCTGTCCCTAAGTTGAAGAATGTTTTTTGTTGTTAATAGAATAAGAAAGTTTATTGTTGTTTTCTGGTCTGTGTTGTAATTTTAATGTGCTATTTTTTATTGTATTCTGCATAGCATTGGTAGAATCCTTGGAGACTTGTGATTGACATATGCTGTGCATTAAATAAATAATCATTCTAATAATTGTGGTGAAGCAGTTGCCTGTAAACAATGCAATGTACAAATTAGATTTTCAGCAATGATTTATTACAATATACAAAACATTACGTGATACTCATACCTCAAGCAAAAAAAAAACTCATTGCATATCTTTAGAACTAGTAATTTCAATAGAAAGAAGGTATAGGTTACTATCATGCATTTGTGTTATAAGTTAAAACTTACGATTGACTGTATTAACAATAAAGCAATGGTCCTATCAAAACTCCTTGCCTTATAACTGGACAAACAAGAAATGAAAAACAATTTTCTGTAATACCATCATTTTTCTTTTTCCTGAGGAGAAACCAAATTTGTTTAGCAGGGCTAAAGAAAGAACTTGGACTACAGATTTATTTTATTGAGTCTTTATAGTTGTCGCAACTGCCATTAACTGTACATCTCTATCACAGAATATTTTATTTCCCCATACAAACTTTTGTCTTTCCTTTTTATTGTTGTATGGACCATTTTTATTTTTTAGCATATTAAGCTATAGTAAAGCAAACAGAGCAGTTTCAGAGCAGGAAATCATTTATGGTTGAGTGAATCTAGTCCATGGAACTGGAATTAACAGAGCATGCATCACACAGATTCAAAGTAATCCATCACAAAAATTGTTTCAGCAGTGGACCCCCACTCAGTACAGGTGAAGCCGACCATTCTTTTTTTTTTTTTAAATATATTTTATTGGATTTTTATGGGGGTTGAAGGGTTACATCAAGGTGCTTAGGAAACACCGTGGAGGTGGGTATATCAAACATCCAAAAGAACAATCACAGATATATAGCTCAAATTAATTCATTAAAAATTCCCTCTCTAATTCCCTCATATAGTCTTGCATATTCAAATTAATACATTTCTAAATAAACTTCAAACAATCCTATCAAATATCAATCACATTTCAATTATAGAAATCCAAGTCCTGTTTTTAGGCTTTACTAATTTAGAGTTACCATATTCCAATTAGCCTTAAATAGACATATTATTAACACTTCGGGTGTCCATTTTTAACATAATGATTATATCTAAAATGAGTATATTATTCCCGCAGTAACATTCTTATGTTTTCTTCATTAATACCATTTCTTCTCTTGTCACCAATCCCTCTTATTCTTCTTCTATTACAAAATAGTTATCTTATTTAAAATAAAAATATCAAACCAACAAGTAGGTTTCTATCTGATTTAAATATATATTCTATCAATTCATCTATGTCTATAAAAAATCTTTTTAACCCAGTAGATAAAGTTTACCTCTCCAATAATTATCATATCTAAGACAAAGTATTATTACAAAGGATATCCTCTTAGAAAATTCACGTACTCCGTTAGTTATTAAATCAGTCAAAAACTCAAAAGCCTTTTTAAACCCATTAAATAAAACTTTAAAATACATTTTTAAATCTAACTCTTGGTTTCTTTCTGTGCCATACTGGTTTCCATAATAAAATTCCTGCATCATCAAACCACAATATTAGAAAGTCAATATTCCTCAACGCTTCAAATTGGTCAAAGTTCTCTTTCCTTTCTTCTAGTAGCCTTTGGATAATAAAAGCCGTTTTATTCCATGTTATAGTTACTAGTTGTTTGTCCACATTATCACAGTTTTCAATAACTTGTATCTGAGTGTCAGTCTCTGTTGATGTTGATGCTTCAGGCATCTCAGTTAAAGTTGTTCTTTGATCATTAAGCTTCTCCATAGATTGCATTTGGGGTTGTATAAAGTTAATTTGTTCCTTAGTTTCCACAATTTCTCTCGGTGTAGTTTCATAGTTGAGTTGTAGACATGATTCCTCTTTAGGTTGTACATATTGCTCACTAGTCTCTTTAGCACCAATCTGCTCCTTCTCCACTGTTTTTTGACCTATAATTTGATCCGTCAAAGTTTGGAAGTAAGAGTTCATATCCTCCGTGGCTTCCAAGATTTTTTCCAATATAAGCTCATAGTCCAGCTGTGTGTTAAGTTCCATGTCAGTGGTGAACAGATCTTTTAATCTTTTTTAGTGAAGGCTTTATTTCACCTCCAATTCTCAATAGACCAAATCACCACACAGCTGTTTCAGTTATCTTACTCTTATCATCTTTTGAAGGTCAGGGCCATCCTTTAGCAATGAAAAAATATACAGTTGCAGTAACACTTTTTGTCACAAGATGTCCTCAGCAGGCTGTAAGGTCTTTCTTTCTTTCTTTCTTTCTTTCTTTCTTTCTTTCTTTCTTTCTTTCTTTCTTTCTTTCTTTCTTTCTTTCTTTCTTTCTTTCTTTCTTTCTTTCTTTCTTTCTTTCTTTCTTTCTTTCTTTCCAAGTTAATAGATTTTTTGTTTTTCACGTTAAAAAGATGAAGAAAGGCCTCTCCAAAATAATAGACGCGTAGTTATGATAATAATGATCAAGTATAGAAATATTTTCAGGCCCCCTCAGTATTCCAGAAGTTAAATAGTCAATAAAAAATTAACTGGTTTATTTTTTTTTTTCAATTCCCAAAGCTGTTTTTCCCAAATGCCCAAACGCTGCTCCCTCACAGCAGGGAAGTAATTCAAATACAAAAGCTTTTTACAGGAGAGTAATTAGGGAAAGAAGGGGGAGGAAAGGTCTCACCCGGATTCTCCACGGGGGTTCTTTGTGCTTAGTTGTTCTTCTGGCTTTCGGCTGGTGCAGCAAAGTGATCGTCCATTTTACTGGCCGATCTTTTATCCGACGGCCCTGAGGAGCTAGCTCGGACTGAGGAAGGAGCTGCCGCCCTTCCCCCATCAACGAGGGCCTCCTCAACGGTGGTCGCCTCTCTGGGGCGACTTTCGACCCGATTAAGGGTCTACCGGCGGAGGGAAAACAGCCGGTGGGAGAGACGGATCTCTCCGTGCGACTGCGTGTGCCGAGATCCGGAACCGGAAGCCTGAAGCCGACCATTCTTCATGTACTGGACTCAGTTCTGCAAAGCTTCTGTTGTCATCAGATGTTTTTCTCTGCAAGTAATTTTGTTTTGCTCTCTTCTGGCCCTCCAAATAAACTGTCAACTCTGCAACTCAGCATGGCTACAGCCATTTTCCTGCTCATTCTGTGTTGCCACATAGAATGGAGAGAGGAGGGGGTTGCCCAGGTGCTTTGCTAGTCATAACAATCTTTTGTCCCATGGGAACCAAAGTCATTGGTTGCTCCCAAGCCTGCAGGCTGGGTGCTGTGGAAAAAGCCCACCAAATAATTGCATTGGGGAACGTAGTTGCTTGCATAGCTTTATGGGTAGGATTTTTAACTTTGTATTGGGGAATTGTTATGTGTGTATTCAGACTTGGTTTCACTCTTGACCATGCCAATACTTTGTAACTAATAAAGATGTTCTTTGAGGAATTTGCAAGCCTTGGATTTCTGCTTTATTCATCTACTAAATTCATCTACTAAATTGTTAGTAGCTCAGATTTGGTCATTTGGTATGTTTGATCCTATCTTCTCTTTGTAGTTTCTAATACAAATTGGCCAAGTGATAGGGTAATCCTTTAACTATATGCAGTATATACAATATAGCTGAGTTGCTCACTAACAGAATCCATCACCACCAGATGGATTTGTAGCTTGCTGACTGGCCGTACTCAGCATGTAGTCCTCAATGGAACTGCATCTACATGGAAGTAAGTATGTAGTGGGGTGCCCCAGGGCTCTGTTCTGGTCCCAGTGCTCTTCAACATCTTCATCAATGATTTGGATGAGGGGATAGATGGGGAACTCATCAAATTTGCAGACGACACCAAGCTGGCAGCAATAGCCAATGCTCCAGAAGATAGGCTTAAGATACAGAAGGATCTTGACAGACTTGAACATTGGGCACTATCTAACAAAATGAAATCCGATGGTGAAAAATGTAAGGTTTTACATTTAGGCAAGAAAAACCAAATGCCAAGGTATAGTGTAGGTGGTACCTTGCTCAATAGTAGTAACTGTGAGAGGGATCTCAGAGTCCTAGTGAACAATCACTTAAATATGAGCCAGTAGTGTGCTGCAGCTGCCAAAAATGTCAACACAGTGCTAGGCTGCATTAACAGAGGAATAGAATCAAGATCACATGAAGTGTTAATACCACTTTACAATGCCTTGGTAATGCCACACTTGGAATACTGCATCCAATTTTGGTCACCACAATGTAAAAAAGATGTTGAGACTCTAGAAAGAGTACAGAGAAGAGCAACAAAATGATTAGGGGACTGGAGGCTAAAACATAAGGAACGGTTGCTGGAATTGGGTATGTCTAGTTTAATGAAGAGAAGGACTAGGGATGACATGATAGCAGTGTTCCAATATCTCAGGGGTTGCCACAAAGAAAAGGGAGTCAAGCTATTCTCCAAAGCACCTGAAGGCAGGACAAGAAGTAATGATGGAAGCTAATCAAAGAGAGAAGCAACCTAGAACTAAGGAGAAATTTCCTGACAGTTAGAACAATTAATCAGTGGAACAACCTGCCTCCAGAAGCTGTGAATGCTGTGAAGTTTTTAAGAAGAGACTGGATAGCCATTTGTCTGAAATGATATAGGGTTTGCTGCCTGAGCAGGTCCCTTCCAACTTTTTTATTATTATTATTATTATTATTATTATTATTATTATTATTATTATTATTATTATTATTATTATTATTATTATTATTATTATTATTATTATTATTATTATTATTATTATTATTATTATTATTATTATTATTATTATTATTATTATTATTATTATTATTATTATTATTATTGTTATTATTGTTATTATTGTTATTATTGTTATTATTGTTATTATTGTTATTATTGTTATTATTGTTATTATTATTGTTATTATTGTTATTATTGTTATTATTGTTATTATTGTTATTATTGTTATTATTATTCCCTTTGAGTCAGTTTTGACCTCATGAGTGCCTGGACAAGTCCCTGCAGTTTTCTTGCCTTATTCCTTATTTTATTTTCTTTCTTAATATCATGATTACACATTTTAATATTTGAACTTCTTACATTTGTATCAGTTAGCTTTAAAGTAACAGCATATAGGATATCTTACTATGCTCATATCATCTTAGTAGTAAATATTTGTAAACGTGATTATTTATTTACTTATTTATTGCATTTATATGCCATCCATCTCACTCTACAAAACAACTCCCGAAAGTAGAGATAAAGAAGCCGGTCATTGTTTCTGTGAATTTTATAAATGCAAGTGTTTAGAGCATTAAAGATGAGAAGTACTTTGTTTCATTTTTCAAAATATTTTCTTCTGAGAAAATAAAATTTCAAAGTACTTTTGTGAAAAAAGATTAGTAGCTGTGTGACATGTTATATAAGCATTTTGCATCCAACTTCAAACTTTGCTTTTGTTTGTATTAGTAAGGAACACCTTTCTTTTCATTCCACACTTTTTATGATCTTGAACAGGATCCATCAAAAAGAATTTTATTTTGAAGGAGGTCCCTTTGCAAGAAAGAAAAAAAATGTTGGGTTGTAAAAAAAAAAGTACAAATAAGCTTTTAACAAGACTTCAGAACATTCTCATTTCTTCAGATATATCTACAGGAAAAAAAACTGTCCAAAAGCAAAGAATTTATAATACGTTATTCAGAGTATTTACTACTTGGTGGAGGATTAATGAGATTTACACAGTTCATAAATCAATAGCACTACTTTCTAGAAAGGTTTTAATAGGGCTAAAGAGTTTTGAATATTTAGAGTTTAGAGAGTCAGTTTGATGTAATAGTTAAGGTATTGGGGTAGAAATCTGCGTTCTAGTTCCGCCTTAGGCATAAAGCCAACTAGGTGAACTTAGGCTAATCACTTTCTTAGTTCTCATAAGGAGGCAATGGCAAACCACTTCTGAACAAACTTACCAAGAAAACTGCAGAGATTCGTCCAGGCAATCTCCAAGACTGTTTAAATAGAAGATATATATATATATATATTTGTTTTCGTAGATTTTCACGGGTACAGGTATGCAGGTCTTGGCGTATTCAGGTCTTTTCCCGTGTAAGATTGAGAGTATCTTGGCAACGTTTCGACAAGGTCCCACTTGCCATCTTCAGGCTGGTGTCTTCGGCTTCATGCTTGTGCGAGCAAAGCGTGATCGGAGCTGCCGTCCTTCTATAAATATTGGAGGGGGTGTGGCGTGTTGGCTTTGTAGCTGTAAGCGGGTTGGTTGGCTGTGTTGTTACATCTTGATTGGAAGATGGAATTGATGTAAGCAAATTAGTCAGTTGTTTGGTAACATCCTGTGTGGCTGAGGTGCTGTATATATATATATATATATATATATATATATATATATATATATATATATATATATATATATATATATATATATATATATATATATATATATATATATATATATATATATATATATATATATATCGTAAAGCAAATAAGTAAAAACGATCACCAGGATGAAAATCTTAAAACAAAGATTGTTTAATTTACAAAGCTGAGCTTTCGTCGGCCACACTGCCGACATCGTCAGAGCATATAACGTAAGATTTGGGAGTCCGTTCTTATATGGCTGGCTGTCTCTGCGCCCGGGCTCTCGACCTAGTCATCGGTCTGCTCATTGGCACCGGGCGCACCATTCTTAAAGGGGCCGTTTCCACAGGTATCCTCTCTCCTCCAGTTGCTGTTGTTCTTAGGGTATGTGTGCTAGCGTTAGGGGGTCGGGTGTCAGATCGCTCCTGCTCCTCCCGTTTCGTGCCGGGGGATCGGGTGTCAACCCGTTCTTGTTTCTCTCCCCCCATCCCATGGTCCCGTTCATTTTAGTCTGTCTACATGTCCCTGAACTACCCATGGGGCATATAGTTTCTTCAGTACGTGTGCGGGGGCGCAGGAAATAATCGTCTTGCGGTTTGCACATGCTGTTCGTTGTTTCCTTCGTCCCTGAGTGTGGTCGCGTCTCTATCATCTGGTCTTTATTTGGTAGTGTTCAATCACCCCCCCTTTCCTTTTTGTGCCCCACTGGGTTTGGGGCGTTGTCTTACTTGTGTGGTGTGCTTCTGGTTCGTTGCTCTCTCCGGGGGACATGGTGGTCATCCTTTCTGTTGTTTCATCCTTCCAGTTATGTCTGGTGCAGGCAGGTTGTTTATGTTGCCAGTTGGTATGATGCCTTCCCCACCCCTTTAACATTTGGTACGCAGGGCCAAGCTCTATATGCCGGTTGATGGAGTTTTTATCCGACATCCAGGCTTCTTTGAGCAGGCAGCCTCCCTTGGTGGCATCACGGGATAAAGTCTCCGCGTTGGCGAGGTCGAACTCATGGCCATGGTTGGCCATGTGGGTCCACACCTGCGAGTGCTGTTCCTGCCTCTTAATCGCCAACTCATGTTCGTGGACCCTGGTTCTAAGTCTCTTGGAGGTTTCTCCAACATAGTTACAGGGGCAATTTTTGCACCTGATCCTATATACCACCAAGGATTGCTCCCCAGTGGGAAGTGCATCTTTTGGGCGCATAATCCTGGCGTGTAGGGTCTGGTCAGGTTTATGGGCCACCCTCACATTAAAGGGGGCCAGCAGTCTGGCCATGGCCTCCAACATGCCATTGATGTATGGCAAGGTTGTCCATGCCGGTTGGGTTGGTGCCCTGTCGGCTTGTATGTTCGTGCGAGGTCCGTATGGTCTGTTGTGACGCCTAACAAAGTCAGCTGGGTAACCATTGCATCTGCACACTTGGTAGAGGTGCCTCCTCTCTTCTGTTTTGGTCTTATTAGTATTGCAATGGGAGCCAACTCGTTTGAATAGAGTCTTGATACAGCTAGCCTTATGAGCAACCAGATGGTTGCTTCTGTAATACAGCATCCTATCCGTGTGGGTTGGCTTATGGAAGACAGCTGTTTGTAGGGACCCATCGGACTATCGTTTGATCCATATGTCCAGGAAGGCCAACATGCCTTGATTTTCCTCCTCTGCAGTAAACCGGATGTCAGGGTAAACAGAGTTCAGTTCGTTCAAGAAGCTGGATTTATCTTGCTTTTTAATCACCACAAAGGTGTTGTCAACATACCGGGCCCAGAATTTGGGGCGGTGCCTCGTCATCACCACCCTCTCCAATTGTTGGAGGACTGCCTCCGCTACGACACTCGAGATGGGAGACCCCATCGGTGTCCCTTTAGTTTGTTCATACATTGTTCCCTGGAAGACAAAGTATGTTTTGAGGCATATGGTTATTAATTGTGCCAGATCCTCGGTGTGGAGGGAGTCCTGTCGCTGCCCTTGCTCTTCTTGGAGGCAGTCCCTTAATACTGTGACTGCAAGCTCTTGTGGGATGGAGGTGAAGAGTGAGGTGACATCGTATGACACCATTATTTCATCGCTCTCCACCTTCAAGGACTTGATCTTCTCCAGAAACTCCTCTGCCGATTTTACGGTGGTCTCATTATTGTCCACTAAGTAGTTGATCCGTCCGCTTAGCCATTTAGCCAATCCCGAGGCTGGGGTGCCTTTGAATGAAACAATGGGCCGTAGGGGGACCCCCTCTTTGTGGACTTTTGGTAGACTGTAGAACCTGGCCATAGCCGAGTCACTCGGGCGTATTCGCCTTAGGGTGTCTTCATCTATCTTCCCTAGGTGCTTCAGGTTGTTCAGAAGCTTATTAATGCGGTTCTTGAGTGTTACTGTGGAGTCCTTGGTGATGACTTTATAGGCCGTAGTGTCGCTGAGTAGACTTCAAGCTTTGCTTATGTATTCTGCTCTGTCCATGACCACAGTGGCCCTGCCTTTATCTGCCGGTAGGACGATGATGGTGTCATCTTTCTTTAACTGTTCCAAGGCCTCCTTCTCCTCCATGGGTAGTACCTGGCAGTGTTGGTGGCCCATCAATAGGCCCGTGACACGTTGCCTGATGGAGTTTTTGGCCTCGTCCCTGGTCTCGATGCGTTGAATTGTGGGTTCTAAGGCTGCTACGAAAGATGGGAGAAACTGGCACGACGGATAACCATCGGCTACCGCAAGTTAGCTTTCCTTCATGACTGCATCCGAAGGGATCTTCCCCCCAAATCACTGAGAAGAAAACCCCTAGTGGATTCCATGGAATGCCAGATGGTGGTCCGCCAATTCCAGCGCCGCACCATACGGGCTCTAATTAATGATCGCCATAGACACATAGGAGCCATGAGAACGGCAATTCAGACCTGCCGTGAATGCTGTAGTAGGACGCTAACCCGCCAACACTTCCAGGCGTTAGAGTCACAGATCCACCAGGCGACTGTGAGAGCAAGCCGGCAGGAATCCACGATACTCCAACGCAAGATGGATACCCTATGGACACTCGACAACCAGAAGAATACCAATAGACTGGTTCACAATCTCTCCTCAAAAACTTTGACCCGTGAGCAAACTACCATATTAGAACGTGATCCGAGCTACAATCTGGTGGATGCAAGGGCGATCGATTTCGTAGCAGCCTTGGAACCCACAATTCATATCCCTCCCACTCTGTCGAGAGAGGGCTGTTCAATATTGGCATAGATGGCCTCTTTTTTGGATGAGAAGCGAAATGTCTTCAAAGAAAAGAAAATCAAGAAAATCCAGTTGCCTCATGAAAAAGCAGTTTGGGATAACTATGACCTGGATGACTGAGAATCTCCATAGACTGTGTACTGTATTTTGTTTTTGTTTTTGTTTTTTGTAGTATTTTATTTATATAGTTTTATCTTTTTAATATTGTAAGTTGCCCAGTGATAAGATGGGCAGCCAATAAATTTAATTAATAAGTAAATAATAATAAATAATACTTTGATATGGCTGTTTCTCACCCAAAACTAATTAATATACTGCACTTGCTTGAGTTAAAACAATTGTATTTGGGATGGAAGAATGGGGGGAAAGGAAGGAAGGGAACCCTATATTCAGTGAGGAGAGAGACAAATAAGTGATAGATTTTCAAAAATGGCCTATCTTGAGTAGCCATTTTCTGTCCATATTTTCATCAAGAGTCGAATGAAAAAGCATGGTCATGTGGAATGAAAAATTTCAGATTTCCCAGGGGAAAGAAAGCCCTAAAAGCTGAAGAAGTTGTTCTAAGGACAATTCCACATTGCAGCCTAAGATGCTCATCTCTCATGCCCATTGTAGCTGTTTCTTAAATCAATATCAGAAAATCCAGTCCAGTTGGGCAATAGGGCAAGCCTGAGGATTAGTCTGAACTATTGCCATTTAAAGACCAGATGGGTCATTTTTTCTTCTTCTTATCCTTCCCAACCCTGCAGACAAGGGAAGGTTTGTGGGTGTCTTTTATGTGTACTAGTGTATTAATGCCTTCCTCTTCCTTTAAGGGATTGTTCCCTTTTCATATGTCCCTATGTCTTTTCTTTGTTTTACCAGGTGCTTGCACAGTTGGCTCCCTTCTATGCCTTTACTTTTCCACTGCAGATTCTTCCTTTTTTCTTTTACTTTAGGTACCATCAGCTTCGATGCAAAGCAATAGGGAACAGATTGTTCCTTCTTTCCTATTTTCTTTTATAGATCCATGAAAATTTTGTAGCAGGGAAGAACTGATAGTTTACCTTCATAGAAACAAAGTGGTAGTATTCTGATGGTGTAACTTAATGGGTTTTTTTTTAAAAAAAAAATGACCTACCAGCTAATTACCATAGGTTTATTAAATATAATGAGCAGATTGTATTCAAAATATCTCAATACAAATGTTTTGAATTGGCTGGATTAGAACAAAACACTGCAAAGGAATGGGCCAGTTTTAGAACTAATCATTCTTTCCTTGATCCTATTTTCATCTTATAGTATCTGGCAGAAAAATACATAGTTATAACAGTATCTGCTTTATATGCTTTTTTATGATGGTAGGTTTACCATTGATTCACTTTGAAGAGCTAGGTCATGAATAAATATATTAATTCTGCAATAGATAGTTATGTTTCCATATAAGCTTCATGAAAACTCCTACTTATAGGTCTGATTCAATCCCACAAGGTCATCTAATTAACGCAATCATTTTGGTGAGGAGAATTAGGTTGGATATTGATGCCATTACTGTATAAATTATTTTTTCTTCTCTCCAAAGTTAGCTGTTAGGTTTATACCCATATGCCAATGACTTAATTCTCTTGACACAGAATTTACTGGATTAAAATATATCCTAAGATCACTTTTCTGTAAAATCACGGTAAGGACAAAGAATCAGCAATTAGCTATGCAAATAACAAAGCTTGGGTATTTGCTAACACTCCCTAGAACCCAGAGATGACAACTAAATGGCCATGAAATTGAGCAAATTAAGATTCTTAAATACCTTGAAATTGTTTTTCAGTCCTCCAGTGGGAGAAGTTCTCATCTGGACTATGTAGCTCAGCATGTTCAATAATCAGCATCAACAATTGGAATTTTCTATCATTCAAGAGGTGCTTTATTTGCCTTGTTTTCTGCCTTAGTATGTTTCCAGTTACGGAATGGCATATATCTAGTATCTTATGACAGCTATTCAATATTGGAAACTTTGCATTCTATGAAACCATTTTCACATTACGAACTGCATTTCCAACATAGTTCTCCGCTGTGAGACTGGCATATTTAAGATCAATCCAAGATATTTTGTTTGCATATCCTTTTGACATTAACAGAGATTTGTAATAACACAATACCAGATGGAACAGATACCTACTAGAGAAGTTAAATTTTACAATACTAGAGAATTTGCATTTTTGTGGATTCTTCTAGGATGCCCTTCTGTCTCTAAGGTATGATTTGACACAAAGTGTTTTTGTAATGAAAAGACAATCATATCAGTTTCACTTGCATCACAGTTTCTAAACTGAGAAAGCTAAACTTAACAAAGCTCAATTTGTTCTGTCATCAGGAGTGCTAGAAGGCAAGTATAAGCACTACGGAATCCATTCTACATGTTGCAAGTGTCACAGAATTTCTAGAACCAGTTAATTTATCCTCACATAGAAAAGTATCTATACTTTTCTGATTCTGATTCTGATTCTGATACTGATTCCTTCTGCAATATGCAATTTTTATATCTGACCAATCAAATTTTATTTAGTTGGACATCAACAAGTTTTTTACACTACCTCCAAAATTAGTTAAGAGCTGACATCCTTTGAATGTCACTTGACTGATGTCTCTTGAATGTTACTTGCTGAACAAAACAATGACATCAACAGATGAACACTAAAGGAATCTACTACTGAATATAAACTATCAAGAGGTTTTACATTAGTCTCTTGGTCAGTTTTTATTGGTATAACTAATAACAGCATAACATGTAATATGAGGTATTCCAGATTCAGCTTTTTAGTTTTTAGTTGAGGTTTATTTTAGTCTTAATTATTTAATTATAATAATTCATTATGTCTTAATTATGATTTCAGCTTAAGACTTTTACTTTTATTATGTTAGAATATAATACATAACAGTTTTATTATTATGTTAGAATATAATGTCAAGGATGTTACTGAGACATTGTTCTCTTTTTGTAGTCTTTATTTGTTGTTTGTTGACTGAAATAAACATTGCTTGACAAATAAATCACCATAGCCATCTGCTGAAAAACTGTTCAAATAAAAATATTAAAATAAGTTTGTAACAGAAAATAACAAAATACAGCCAGCCATTTGAAAGGTTCTGACAAGATCTTCTTAGACATACGGAATAATTTGCTGAAAGTAAAGGGAGAGCCACTCTGTATGGATTCAGATACTGTACTCTCAATATGGTTTTACTAATAATCTCAGACATAATTTGACTTGTGAATTGTTTGACTACTTATACAGGATTTTAGGCCCAGTGAATGCAACCATTGTTATTGGCCCTAAAACAAAAAATACTACAGCTCTTTCATAGTGCTGTTGTTTATTTATTTAATTTTACTTATTTATTTATTAAATTTGTTTGCTGCCAATCTCTCTGCAAGGCAACTCTGAGCAGCTAACAACATTAAAAGCAGTAAAACCATTAAAATATATCTAAACAATAAAAAATAAAATTATATGATTAAAAGGGAGAGGAGAGAGTAGGATGCACAGGGAAGGAAGTGGGATCTTCTATTTGTCCATCAACCACCTCCAGCATGAAATTACCCCATAGGGGCCCCAGGCCTATTGGCAAAGCTAGGTCTTCAGGCTCTTATTGAAACCCATATATCTAGGTTTTTTTTAAGTAGACTCCTTAAGTTAAAGAAATTTGCCACACAAAGCATGAACATTAATCATGTTCCATGGACCAGGTGTCTCCAAAAAATCCCCTATCTGCCAGGAAAAAAAGTATCACACAAAAAAGTAATAATGAAAGAAATAACTGGAAAACTCTTATCTCACTTCCTTCTTTCTTAATACTGATGTAATTAATGTGGATTAACAAATATGGAATAAAATGAAGTAGAATACCTAACCCAGGATTTCAAAGGCAGAAAGAACAATATGAATGAAAAAAGCCAAGAGGAATATCAAATACAATGATAGAAGTGCAACAACAAAGATTTGCATCATGGAAGCCATTGCCCAAAGAACACATCCTCTCAGACTTAAGGAATTTGAAGTAGGGTAGAAGGATGTAGGGTTGTCTAGGAATTTATCCCAATAGAAAAACAAATAGTGGCAAAAGGAAACAAATCAACATTAACCATTATTTAGCACATTCCATTTCCATCCATTAAACTCCACTCCCCCACTGAAAGATAAACATTTAGCTGAGACAAGGATAACATAGTAAAGTAAAAAAAAACTTATGATACAATATATAAAATATATATTTTAATATTTTGGTCACAAGGTGCAATGTCCCTCACATATCATATAGTAATTGCCCAAAGTTTCAGTGAGGCTTACATGCTTCTTATTATTGAAATTCCAGTAAAATAAACAATGAAGGTCCACTTCCCAGTCTGGGCTGCCAGATATCTGTGTAAAACTAAATACTTTGTCAGGAATGTTTGGGCTCAATGCAGCAAGAAAGAATCTATAGAATACCATCAATATGTATTTAATCAAAGCTGGAATCCTATCTGGAAGTATTGGCAAAATAACTCCCACATTCATACTGAAAGACAAGAAAAAATTCCACCAGTTGGGAAAATGGAAAATAACATCCAGCTGGATATAACAAAATGTTATGATGTATCTAAAATCCTATTTTTCTCCTTTCTCATATTAATTTTGGAAATGCTCTTTAGCTATATTTATACACTTAAATTGATAATTTGCAAATGGAGTAGCTACATATACAGTATGCTATACCTCTCTGTGACTTAGTTTGAAATACAGAGCAGAACATTTACTTAGTTTGTGGTTTAATAGTATGTAATTAGTATGATAACTGAGACAATGAGTTAGATCAACAACAAGGTTTAATATGTGAATCAAACAGTTTGTTTTGTACAGCTCTAGATTTTTACTTCTTGAAAAAAATAAATTCTCAGTGGTTTCTTAGAAAATGCTAATTTCACTGAAAAGATTATAAACTTCTAAATATAACTCAAAAGTTATATAGCCATGTGATTTTCCCATTTATCAGAACAGCCAAAGTCTATACTGTAATAGAGCAATGACATTTTCAAACTGTAGGAAGTGAGGAAATTATATCAGAACAAATGAAGATTAAGTGTCTCTAAATTATCACCTAACCTTCTCAAATGCATGCTTAGCACAAAGTTAGCTTCTAAATGCTCAGTTCATACACTTCTGATTTCTGTGAAGCAATTCTTTGAAGCATGATGACTAGATCAAATACTCACAGCCCAATTCACAATAATTAAAACAGGACACTTGGACTGACGTACATTGTAGCTATGTTTTATAAGAAACAGTAGTTACTGAGATACCACTGTGATGAATTGGCTTACATTACTGCCTTATTAGTGGTGGTCTGAAGTACTCTTCATAATAAATCTGAGGGCAAAGAATTATAGAATCTGATCTTCATTCTTAAATGCTTACAATACAAATTTTGATAAAAGAAAAAATAATCTAGAACATGATTATGGTGCAAAGAAAATGAAGGAAATATAGTATAGAAATGGTGCCCATGAATTACATATAAAAACCCTATGTTCAACCATTTTCCCCCACATTTATATTGAAATATATAGTGGGTGACTAGGCAAAAAGCCATTGTTTAATCAATGTAGGTCTGGCAAACAGAATAGACCTATAGCTGTACCAGCGGTCAGCATAAAGCAACTTCAGATGTCATTGTGCCTTTTTTCTTCTTCCTTTAAAGAACCTACAGTATCTATAAACATTGGTTGTTCAATCTCTTCTTAAAAACTTCCAGTGTTGGAGCATTCACAACTTCTGGAGGCAAGTTGTTCCACTGATTAATTGTTCTAACTGTCAGGAAATTTCTCCTTATTTCTAAGTTGCTTCTCTCCTTGATTAGGTTCCATCCATTGCTTCTTGCCCTGCCTTCAGGCACTTTGGAGAATAGCTTGACTCCCTCTTCTTTGTGGCAACCCCTGAGATATTGGAACACTGCTATCATGTCACCCCTAGTCTTTCTCTTCGTTAAACTAGACATACCCAATTCCAGCAACCGTTCCTTATATGTTTTAGCCTCCAGTCCCCTGATCATCTTTGTTGCTCTTCTCTGCACTCTTTCTAGAGTCTCAACGTCTTTTTTACATGATGGCAACCAAAACTGGATGCAGCATTCCAAGTGTGGTCTTACCAAGGCATTATAAAGTGGCATTAATACTTCATGTGATCTTGAATCCATCTCTCTGTTAATACAACCTAGAACTGTGTTGGCTTTTTTGGCAGCTGCAGTACTCTGCTGGGTCATATTTAAGTGATTGTCTACTAGGACTCCAAGATCTCTCTCACAGTTACTACTATTGAGCAAGGTACCACCTATACTATACCTGTGCATTTGGTTTTTCTTGCCTAAATGTGGAACCTTACATTTTTCACCATCGAATTTCATTTTGTTAGAAAGTGCCCAGTGTTCAAGTCTGTCAAAATCCTTCTGTATCTTAAGCCTATCTTCTGGAGTTTTGGCTATTGCTGCCAGCTTGGTGTCATCTGCAAATTTGATGAGTTCCCCATCTGTCCCCTCATCCAAATCATTGTTGAAGATGTTGAAGAATACGGGTCCTAAAACAGAGCTTACTGCATACTTCCCTCCATGTAGATTCAGTTCCATTGAGGACTACACTCAGAGAGTGGTTGGTCAGCCAGTTATGAATCCTTCTGGTGGTGATTCTCTCTAACCCACATATTTCTATCTTACCAAGTAGTAGGTTGTGCTCTACTTTATCAAGTGCCTTACTGAAGTCCAAGTAAATTATATCCACAACATTCCTCTGGTGTATTAATTTTGTCACTTTGTCAAAATTTGAAAATGTATTCCTTCTATGTTCTTTAGACTGGATATAGTATTTTACTTGTTATTGTGAGATTTTCTTTTGTGATATGTGGGATCATGACTGGCCCAAACACAAAGAGGAAATGTAAATCCTAAGTGTTATGTTTTCCTGATTTGACCCCAATCAATTTCAGTCCTGGGTCTATTCTGCTGTCTATTTGGAGATTGCTTTAGCTAAGTCCAGTTTTATAATGTATACATTGTTTTATGAATGAAACTTAGTTTCCTTAAGCTTTGCCTCCAGGCTGTTTGAGTGGAAGAAAGACTGGGGCTGCTTTCTTCCTTTGTTGAGGAGATTTTTCTCTTCCTCTCCTTTAGGGGAAATATTCTATTCTGCTTCTTTTCTTATTGTGTGGAATATTTTATTCTAGGTAAGGGGCCCTTCCTATAGAAGGATAATGTTATTGAACAACAAAGCAATAAAGAGTTCGCAGAGGCAGATAAGGGGAAAAAGATGAACCAGTTTAATAAGTAAAATTTCTAGTATTCAGATAATGAAATATATTAGGTACAGAGCACAGAACTTAAGAAAGTACAAATGAACTTTTAATTACAAAAGTATAGCTCTCTCTTTAGGAGAGAGAGGGGAGAGAGAGAGGGAGGGAGATTGAAGGAATGGAAGTACTAAATATAAGGAAAAAGTATAAATAAAATGCAACTGAATTTGGAATAAGAAAATAAATGGAAATACAAGATACGCATAATGCTTATTTATGATTATGTAAAATCCAAACTTTATTTGTATAATAGTATTTTTCCCCACTAAGAACCAAATGTGTTCTGCTGGATCATTGCCATCACTAAATATACTCAAGATGATTCTAAATAGCAAAGAAAGAAATTACAAACATTATTCTAAGAATTATTATCTGAATATAATACTTGAGGGAAGGCATATTATTTTCAAAGGAATCCCATTCAAACAACATTTTATAAAGGCACATCAATAAAATATTTCTGTGTAATAATTTTTTCTTGTCCACTAGTTATCATTTGAAGTCTCCTCCTGATTTCTCAGCTGCATTCCATGTATGTTTCCTCAGCATGATACCCTAAGGTTTATTTCAAGTTATTTATTTAGATTTTAATGCACAAAAATATGCTATAACTATTTGAAACTTAGCATCTTATTCTCCAGTATATTCCATAGATATTGCAATTATACTAAAATATATAAGGTTTCCACTCAAGCAAATAATTTGTTTTCCAAAAATAAAATATATTGTCACTTCAGAAAGGATTTGGAGGATTTGGGAGATTCTTTTTTCATAACCACGAATAATTTGGGAGATCCATTTGGTTTTTCCAAAAATGAGTAAAAGAAACACTTTCAGGAAAAAAAGAAACTTGATTTACAATAAATCCCTGAACCACTTCAGATTGCATTTTTCAAATGTTTTGTTTTCCAACAATGCATAAATGTAAAAAGTAAAATTATCTGCCTATGGTAAGCAATTATGTACAGTGTCAGTGTTATCCTTACACTCTCAGCAATAAATAAATGGCAATCAAGATTTGCCAGTAGCTTCCCAGTAGCTTTCTCATGCTATTATAGCACCTATTTTAACATAGTAGTTGGTCTTGAGTTTCAGAAGCTGATTCCCCAAAGGATCTCCCAGCAGCTCTATATAGTTTACTTAAAACAAGCTGCTGTCAGCTTTTCCAATCACCCATAAGGGCTCTAAGGAGAACTTTCCTCCTCTCTCATAGGACATATAACAGAAGAAAACACTCTTCTTCTCATTGTGAATTTTTACAGGTTTGTGAATATCATTGAGGAATACCATGCAAAGATACAGAGCAACCCAAATACTATAGGAATTTCAAGCAATGCTAAGCTACTGAACTCATAGATGAATCTTCCTGCCTGTCCTTCCCTCACACAATGGAACATCCCTAAAAATGTACTACATTTCAAAGTTCAATACATACTTAAACTATCCCTCTCTCTCCTTGGTGAATGGGCTTTCTGTAACAACTGTTCTTGTCTCCTCTGTTTCTGTCTCCTCCTTTCTTCCAAGAGAGAGAATGAAGCTAGAGTTGCTATCTGGATATTTGGGGAAAGCAGCTGCAGCCAGGAGAAATGCTTCCTATCCCCACTTCCCCAAGGACAGATTCAGCTCATCCCTTCTTCCAATGAGCAATTAAAATTTACAGTCCCAGAAACATGAAAGGAATGGGCTCATGCATTATATCGCCCCCCCCTCTCAGATTATTCACAAATATCCACACTACTGTCCAGGTGTATAAATAAATGAGCCACACTTGGCATTTTTAGGAAAGTGCCAACACCCCTAGGCAGCTTCAATCCACCCCTGATCTATCAAAGTGTGGGTGTCTGGAATGTATGACTATTACAGGAAAATGGGAAAGCTATCAGTCAACTTCTGGGACCACAAGCTATAGTAAGAAACCCATTATGGTGTGATTTATATGTGGAGCGTAGAACTCGCCTGGAGTTTGGCAACAACCAGAAGAGGAGCAACCACACTGAAACAGTACCTAATCCCAACAAGTACAAGAACTTTTTGAGGGAGGCAAAAGTTGTATACCACTTTACAAACTTTAAAGGGTTTATTTGTTAGAAGAACTAACCATCAAACATTTATGTGGCTACATCAATTTACAAGCCTAGGAGGAAGCCTAGCCCAAGGAAACAGGAAAGATGTGTACTACAATAAAGTATTTTGTACAATTATCTTCTACATTGTGGTGTGTCTAATCTTTTGGAAACAAAGTACTCTAATACATTCTAGGCTAGAACTTCAATTCTGTCAATTTCTCCAAATTTCAAATTTCTATCTACTGGGCAATATTTTGGTGATGAAATTTATTGGCCTGTCTCTATCCACTGAGTAGCCAACTGATACAACTACTCTCTTTTTCTTGCATCCTAAGACTTATTAATTTAACACTTTCCTTTCTTACACCAATTTATTGCAATTGTTCCCTTTCCATTTAGCTTTTCATTCCAGTTAGATTCACATGTGCCTGAAATTGGCAAGCTGCCATAACTCTGTTCTTTCATATCCTAAAAAGATAAGGATATTTTGGCTAGCTTTGGCAGAAATCCTTTATAATCAGATTTCAGATAACCAAATAGCATAGGAAGTATTTTTTTTTTACTAAGCCAAACCATTTGTTTTATATTTTGGAATGTTGGAAGCTGTGAAAGTTTTCCAGTCTTATTTTATTAGTAACTTCATTAAGACAAAATCTCTTTGAAAGTTTTGAATCTCTTTAGGGTTTCTGCAGCCTGGACTGAGCTGCTATTTGTTAGATAAGCCACTAATTAATTCTGTCATTTCTTGATTGTTAAGTTCTTCCTATTTCTTTCTCTGTCTCATCACAGCCACTCACATTAAGTTCTCTCAGCCTAAATTGAGCAATATTTACTTGAGGCTAAACTTGTTAATGTTACCAGTCTGGATAATAGAAGTAGTTTAAACCACAAAGCATTCTAATTTGATTATTTGCTCATGGATCCATCCATGCATCATCCACACATCCATCCATCCATCCATCCATCCTTTCTACAGCAAGAAAAATAATTTTAGCTTTCCTTTCCTTTCCTTTCTTTTTCTTTTTCTTTTACTTTTTTTACTTTTTTTACTTTTTTTTACTTTTACTTTTACTTTTACTTGAGCTAAGTTTGGTCCCAGATTTATTCTTCTTTTAAATACTGGGAGAAATAATAATAATAATAATAATAATAATAATAATAATAATAATAATAATAATAATAATAATAATAATAATAATAATAATAATAATAATAATAATAATAATAATAATAATAATAATAATAATAATAATAATAATAATAATAATAATAATAAAGTTGGAAGGGCCTTGAGGTCATCTAGTCCAACCCCCTGCTCAGCAGGAAACCCTATACCATTTCAGACAAATGGCTGTCCAGTCTCTTCTTTAAAAACTTCCAGGGTTGGAGCATTCACCACTTCTGGAGGCAGGTTGTTCCACTGGTTAATTGTTCTAACTGTCAGGAAGTTTCTCCTTAGTTCTAGGTTGCTTCTCTCCTTGATTAGTTTCCATCCATTGCTTCTTGTCCTGCTTTCAGGCACCTTGGAAAATAGCTTGACTCCCTCTTCTTTGTGGCAGCCCCTGAGATATTGGAACACTGCTATCATATCCCCCCTCATCCTTCTCTTCATTAAACTAGACATACCCAATTCCAGCAACCGTTCTTTATACTGTATGCTTTAGCCTCCAGTCCCCTAATCATCTTTGTTGCTCTTCTCTGTACTCTTTCTAGAGTCTCAATGTCTTTTTTACATCGTGGTGACCAAAACTGGATGCAGTATTCCAAGTGTGGCCTTACCAAGGCATTGTAAAGTGGTATTAATACTTCACGTGACAATATGGTTATTGTCTAAAATTATATAGACTCCAAGGTGCAGATTGTACTTATAAAATATCTACAGATGTAATATATGGTACACTCTATGTTCAGTCCCTAAAAGGGCAATTAGATGGCAATTAGATCATTAAAGGCAAACTTTCATTCCCATGCATCTCGCCCAGACCTAAAAATGATCTTAAACTGTTGTATTCAAGGAAAATTTCATGCTGCCTTTTTTCAGAGGTTGACCTTGGGAATAAGAAATCTTTTCCTCACAAATAACTGCAGCTTCCATAAATATCTTTAAAGATCCAAATGTAGCTGAAAATTCAAATTGTAGGCCATTTTGGAACAACTGAGTAGAATTATAGTGGCAAAATTGCAAAGACCTGTGGGCTGCAAAATTGCATGCTTAGAGGGATCACATGTGGCATGTGTGCCATGCATTTCTTATCCCTAGACTGAATTACTAAGGAGGATTAATATCTAAGTATTTCTCATCACATGTTTTTCATCCCTACCATAGAGTATTCTGTTTGACATTCCACATAACTATATTACCTTACAATGGTTTTAAGCTTTTTTTGTTTAAAAAAAGGGAGATATTATACATTATACATATTATTATTTTATTCCAAAATACTTAAGTTATAATACAATGCAGCTAGATAATTAGGTTTTACTCATAAAGAGAATTGGTTAAATTTTGCAAATTCTTTGTAGATATTTAAAGCTTCTTAATGCAATAAAATGCAACACTATTTGTTCATTGTTCATTCAATTTCACAGAAACTGCAGTAATACAAGTAGCTCTTGTTTAGCGACTGCCCCATTTAGTGTCCATTCACAGTTACAACAGTGATGAAAAAAATAATTTTACAACTAATCATCATATTTATGACCTTCACAGATCTGAAAAACAAAGGAAAGCTGATGTAAGATTGTAAGCACTTCCCTTAGTGACCAATTAATTGCCAGTCCAAGTTCTGCTTGCTATACAAGGACTACCTGGATTTTCATTGCTGTTATTCCTGTTGGGTTCTTTATAAAATACAAACCCAAACTATACATTCTCGAGTTATTTATTTCAATTTTAAGTAGTACCATTATGCACATGGACCTTCATACAGTTACAAATAATGAATATTCTTCACTTTTAGACCTCTGTAATGAGTTTCTTTTTGAAATTTTATACTTTTTAATAAGTCGTTGGACAGCATCTACATATAAAACAGAATCTGAAAATTGAGTTTTTAGTACTTACATATGTATTATTACTAGCCAAAAAATTGTAATCTTTATTCAACATTTCTCCATCTTTTATTGTACAGAGTCAGGCAAACCTGTTTTGAAAAACAGTTCAAAAATGATATATTTCTCATTAAATTCAATATATATTCTTTTGAATAAAAATTGTGCTACTCTTTTCCTGAGTTTCTTTTATTTCTTTATTACAAATGTTTGCATTCAAATTTTAGTATATTTTGCAGTAATACACAGAGCTGTACACCCCCACTCCCGCTCCAAAAAGCTTATATTCATCCAGAATAGCTCTGATGGAAGGGGAGTGATTTTTACCAAAATAGAAAAATTCACCTGTACAAGGAGCAAATGTTGGAGAAAATTTTTTCATCCAACAGTAGCAAATTGAAAGCTATAGTGGATAAACCTGGTGAAAGAAGTTGCTGGATTGGAATCTAGTAGCTCCAACGTCTGTATGCTTATCAAAAATTGGATTTAGGAACTTTTCAGTTATAGTACTCTGAATTTTATATAGCAAAATAGGTACTTTCCCTATATCTTCTGACATGTTTTCAGGTAGGGGAGTTATTTCTTTAATCATATTTTTTGGCTCACTTGGAATTGTTTTGCATGAAGCTGTGACGTATCCATCTATTCAATATAGTACAAAAGATAGCAAAGGCACAAAATATAGCAAAGATACAAAAGGTAGTACAATTATATACAGTCATACTTTAGAAAACACTACAGGTGTGTATTAAGGTTCAAGTTTCCAACAGTATCTGTTGAATATTATCATTTATAGGAAAATCTGTTTATTAAATAAAAGTGTAAAGATTTCATAATATGTGGGTAGAATAGGAGTGTTGCATGTTTGTTGTGTGTGTGTGTGTGTGTGCTTAGTTTAAAACTCACACAAATTCTTACATGATTCCAAAAGCCATAAAACTTTTAAAAATTAATTTTCTTTTCCTTGCTCCACAAGTTGTATTTAGGCACATCATGGCATTTTAACTTTGTGACTGCTCTACCAAATACTAGTCTGCAGCATATTTCTTAACTACTTGATGACTAATCCTAAAAGGCAGAAGCTATCCACCACTTCAATACATTGACTCTCAATTCTAAGGCTGGTTGTTCCACTTGTTATCATTACTTTTGTCTTCTTAATATTTCATTTTAATCCCATTTTTTTTCATTATGCTTTTGACTTTTATTATTACAGCTAGCAGACCTTTTGCATGTCAGCTATCAGGATAATGTCATTAGAACATAGATTATTGATGTTTCTTCCTTTAGTTTTAAAGCCATATTCATCTCTTAATTTAGCTTCCCTTAATATTGTTCACTATATAGGTTGAATAAACAGTTTCTTTCATCATATGGTATTCATACTGTGGTTTCTTGACTTACATATATGTTTTTCATGAGAAAAATGAGATTATCTGAGCTTTCCATTTTTTTAGAATTTTCCAAAGTTTGACACGATCAACATAATCAAAGACCTTTCTATGATCAATGAAGAACGTATGGTTTCTTTTTTATATCCCTTGGCTTTTTAAATTATCCAGCATATACCACCTTCTTCCTTGGGCTTTTCTAAAGCCAGTTTAAAAATATGGCATCTCTTTTTCCATATAGGAGTCTAATCTCAGATAGATGTTGGATGATCCTTAGCACTATTTTGCTAGCATTATTTTGGTAGCATGTGAAATTAAGGATATTGTTCAATGGATCTCTCTCTCTCTCTCTCTCTCTCTCTCTCTCTCTCTCTCTCTCTCTCTCTCTCTCTCTCTCTCTCTCTCTCTCTCTCTCTCTCTCTCTCTCTCTCTCTCCTCTCTTCCTCCATCCATTCCCCCCTCAATCAATATAGATTGAACTCTTCCAATCTGTTGGCCACTATGTCATTTTTCTGATTTACTGGCATAGTTTAGTTAAAACCTTGACTGATTCTTATTCTGTTGTTTGTACTGAGCCTTTGGGGACCTTTTTACTTTCCAGATCACCTCTAATTCTTCCTTTAGACCCTGGGACTTCTCCAGCTTCTCATATTCATTCCTCCTGATGTTGTCACTTTGCATTTCTACAACTATCACCACTACTGATCTTTGCCTACTACTACAATGTCTGGTTGATTGCCCAGTACCTATCAGACTGTATCTGGAAGGCCCACAGAGTCTTAGCCATGATAGCTTTTATGGAATCTCAAATCTGGACTTGGGGGGATACTTTGTGCAGTTGTTCCTGTATACAATGCTAGATATTTAGTTGTGCCATTCCAATGTATGCTCTTCCTCCTTATATGTTACATCCTGCCCCTATATGTTAACTATCTATGAGACTCTCTGCATAGTCTGCACCTTGGGTCCTGTCTAGTCTGCTTCTATAGATCTGGTGCTTAGTACTTGTTCTTATAACTAGTGCCTCAGTGCTATCTTTTGGTCAACCACTGGTAGTATTTCTCAATGTAAGCCACTTCAGATATCTGTTGATCTACTATAACATATATAATACAACTACAATGAATATAAATGACCATATTTCATTGTAATTGTCCATACATAATCTACATCTCATTTGTAACTGACAAATAGTATAAGATGTTAAATTCACAGAGTAATTGGAACTGGATTTTCTTTTGGGGGGGTGTTATTCAAATCTAATGAGATACTCTTTACTCTCAAATAACTAGAAAAAGTTGTGAAATGGTGCAACACTGGAGAATTTCTTGTTTTTGATGGTCAGGGGAAATTAGAAAGCTCAGGAAAAGGAAATTTATTTCAGAAAAAAAAATGTTTCCGCTGGTTTTGAAGCAGCAACCTTCTATTTGCAAGTCAAAATTAAAGCACTCATCACAAAGAGCAGCTTCAAAAAGGTTTTGGAGAATATAGTAAGGATTGGCTCAATTAAGGATTTGTTCCTTCCTCTGCAAATTAGTTAACAAAATGATGGTCTTACTTGTGCTATCCAAAAGAGACAGGAATGCTTTTGATAATGCAGCATTCTGTATCGCTTTGATGGTTGAGTTAGATTACTAAAGAGTGACATTATTCCTTTCTGCCATCCAGTAATAGCAATGGAGTAAGGCAGATATACCTTGAATTTAAGGGAGATACAATAATTATCTATAGATATCTCCAAAGGCAGCACATGTAAGAAATGGTATACATCTTCTCTGCTACAACTGAGAGCATGGCAAGAACCAGCAATGGTTGAAATTGAAGGAAGATTTAGGCTGAATATTTAGATGAAATTCCTTATGGCAAGATCATTAGGAGAGTTGACCTAAAGAAATGATGCAATAGGGATGGTTTATTGACTTTCCACACCAAACTAGGAACTGAACTATATAATATACTAGAGTACTTTAAGCTCATACATTTTGTGGTTCTAGAGCAGGGGTGTCAAACTGCCAGCCCGTGGGCCGGACACGTCATGCAGAAGCTGTGCCTACCCCATTGCCGGCAATGGCAAAACCATCCCGATACGTTGTGCAACATCACGTGAGTTTGACATGTCTGTTCTAGAGCATATCAGAGACTCTCTGGCCAAGTAAGATTTGACTTATTAAAGATCTTTCCTTTCTTTTCGGTTTTCCTTTTGCTTAGCTTTTATTTTATTTATTTATTTGTTTTCTCTATTCCTGTTCTGTAGAAAGAAGAATCCCTGCTGAGTATACACACTCTATTCCTGATTGCTGTAGAGAGAAGAATTACTACTTCCTTTTTACTCTTAATCTCTTCTCAGCCACTTTTTTTCTCCTGTTTCTTTTTTCCTCCTTTCCTCTTTTTTACCTACTTCTTGATAATGGCTTCCATTTGCTTGCCTGCATATAACTCCACAATCACAATCTTGATTCATGTTCCATGCCCTTCTTCACTACCTCAGCCCATTTCCTTTTATCTCTTTCAGGCTCCCTCCTCTGGATTGCTTCTATCTTTTTTTCTATTGATTTTCTGTTTCCCTACCTACTGCAGAAATACTCTTTTTACCTGATGTATTCCCTCCTAATTTCTAAGGTCCTATTTCCCTTTATTTTCTCAACAACTGAATATTCTTCCAGCCTCTGAACCTCAGGGCATTGAAAAGATACTGTTCTGTTATATTTCCATAGCAACCTATATTGTACTATACACGCCCACACACTCATACATACACCATAGATTGCCAGACTTGACAATTCTCTATTGTGAAGAGTTTTTAATACTAAAGATACACAGAGGATTAATGTGTGAAAGACTCAAGTAGGTGTATTTCAAGTTAGCTTCAGTAGAAAGTAGATTGTTGTGGTCTTTGCAACTTTTCCTAGCAATAAGTTCACTCAAATAGTGAAATATAAAGCAACAAAATGCAGCAAAATAGTGAATTGTCTTGTTTGCTTTGCCATATGTTTCTATAGCATTAAAATGGCATACTATTGAACTGATGCTTCATGTTCCTTTTTTTCTGTTTCTCTGATTGCTTGACAGTGGAAAAGAAAAAAAATACTGTATACATTTTCAACAATGACTTTAAAAGGTGATGCAAACGTGCCTATATATGTAACACTTGAGCAATTCCCTTACAAATTTCTATTTATCAGCCACTCATTTGCTTTGTCATTTGTCATTTTCCACTTCACTAAAAAAAAGCAAGCAAAACAAAAAAAAATCACAAAATTCAAAAAAGCATTATTGGTAAGTACACAGGGTTTTTAAATTTTCTAGTTCAAGATGTTAACTTTATTTCTAGGCCAAAAGCCTTTCTCTGATGATGGTTAAAAACAGACAACTTAGCTGAGGAGTAAGAGAAATGTTGTCATTTTATTCTTTGATATAATTTTAATTGTATAAATTAAGAGACCGAGATAGAGAGAGAGATAATGTCAGCTTCCTTTATTACTATCTCTCTGAAGACCAATTCATGTTATCAAATTGCTATGATGAAAATTAAGTGAATCAACACAGAGAAATTTGATCCTTTTTGAAAACTGGGCATAGATAGATTGCTGAAATATAGCTAAAATGTTAGTGGTATTGTATATTCTTTCTTTAGATTTCCTTCAGTAGAAACCTCTTTATTTGGAATAACTATTCTTTATGAGCTCTTCTTTCACTAGAGATGCCAGAGAAATTTATGAGGTTGGCATTTTAATATGAACCAAATACATTTGTCTCAGATTAATATGTAACCGAAAATTTTTTTTTATTCAGGAAATAAATGAAAAACCACTTTCTTTAAACTGTTGCAAACCTTAACTAGCCTTAAAAGAGTAAAATAATAAGTTTCTATTGTTGTTGTTATTAATATTAGTAGTGGTAGTCAAATGGGTATTCATAGTGATAAACGTTTAGTTATATTCTCTGTAAGTCACCTTGGTGATATCAGTGAAAACTAAGTCCCCTTTGGTCCAGCACAAATATCTCTCTGCTACATACTCAAAGTATATCCAAGGGTGGATGGATGGTCACTGACATCAAAACACAATTTTACAAGGGAAATGGAGGCTGCTCACATGTTGAAATTTAAACATGAAGGTATTGTATGAAAGAGCTTCTCCCATTTAATCTATCTCACAGGAGAGCTGTAAAGGTAAAGGATGGAATGAACCATGGATTTCTTCTTTTAAAATGGAAGATAAGGTATAAAGATAACTAATAATTATTAACAGTTCTAAACTTTACTTTTATTACTCATTATCTACATAATCTATCTATTCAAGAATCATTTATGATATAGGGGACATATCTTCAGTAATTTAGAATGATTAGGACATTTTCTTCAGAAACTCTGGCAAAGGTGGCTGATATGGGGCCTTGCACATTCACCAATTAACTGCTATATGGGGCATACCTACTTACAAAACAGCAATTTGTCAGAATGCTCCCTGCTCCCTTGATGACTTGACCTTTTTCTAGACTTCTGGGATACACTCACCCATCAATTGTATAGGACTTACTTGGGGTCCAGACGTGTTGTCTTTATTTAATGTAAAAAATTAGTTGGGTCAAGAAGTCAAGTGGGGTCATGGGACATATCCATGGTTGCATTGAACAGTAAGTATGGCACTGATATATATAATGATACACTTTCATCACTTGGAATAATGAAAGAAGCTCAGATATAAAGTCAAACTCAGAGTGCATCTATATACCAAATAATTATATAAGGAATTTTGAAGTTTTTTTTTTCACACTAATTCAGAATTTATCCTGTAGGCAAACACACAACAGGCATACATCCAGCATATATTGGCTAGCAGTGGGCTATGCGGTTTAAATTACTTATTAGTGATAGAAATTTCAATACAATACTATATATTTTTATTTAGAAGTAAGATTAGTTGAGCTCAATGGAATTCAAATATATTGTGTTTTATAGCTCATAGTTTTCTCATATACTTCTAATTGGAGCATTGTCATGGTTCCAACAGATAAACTCTTCAAAAGAATTTCGAGGCATTGTTTACGTTAAAGAATCTTTTATTCGAGAAACAAAGTATCAGCACTACATAGTTGAAACCAAAAACTAAATTCCCCTCCCCTGGATACAAAGTAACAAAGTACAATTCCCTCCTCCAATAAACAGTCATAAATCACATTCCCCAATTAGCTTAAAGCGCGGGCTTTCTCCCCAGCTCTCCAGCCCACCAAAACCCTATCAGCTCTGGGCCCAATGTCCTTGGGTTCCCACAGCTAAGTTATTATTGTTATGACTAGCTGGACTCTCATCCCTATTCCCCCTCCCAGCATCAACTAATTCTAAAAACAATAGAGAAAATGGCTGCATTTCAAAGCAAGAACATCCGATGTTAGCAGCGTTGACATCCATGTTTCCAGGACTTCTTTTTTCAAAAATGCCTTTTTAATAAGTTTTACAATATTATTTAATCACAGATATTTATCATTGTTATTATTACTTGGCAAATCACTCTCTCCCAGTCCACCCCAATTCTCAGATTTGCTGTTGTGGACAAAATAGGAGGCAGGATTATTAGGTATGTTTGCTGCCTTCGGTAGACCAAAATTCATAATAACAATCAGGTCTGTGTGTGCGTGTGTGTGTGCATAAACTAAAATCAATCTGGGGTACAGCTAGAATGCTTCAATAGAACCAGGTTTTGCTCTCTATCCCTTTAAATAGCCTGTTTGCCAAGAATCTTACACATTGGCAAAAAGTAATAAATCTGACAAGCAAGCCTTAAACTGTCATTCCAAGCAGATAAATCTGGATTTATATCACTTCTTGCCTAAGCAGAAAATGTTTAGGATGACAGAAAACACTTTGATATAAAAATATAGTGTTTTTCCTTGTAGAATTTTTAAGGACCCCGCAGTCCAGTCACTGATTCAGCTATATTCTGCTCACTTGCTTAAGGCTTACACTCTTCTCATTTGCCAAGAGCACAGGATAATTACTACAGAAACCAGTGCTTTAATGCAGAGAGAATGCAACCATCATTTCTCTCTTCCCACCCCAATTATTATACTCAGTTAATAGATCTTCAGAACTTATTTTAAAACAGCAAGCCTCCCTACTGACATCTCTTATCCCTCAGCCTGGCCTAGCTGACAACAGCTTGGAGGAGAATGTGACTTCCAAACTTACCTGTTCAATGCAGTTTCAAGAAGGGAAAATTATTCTCCTCAGGGCATATAGAGGAGTGATACGAGGCCCATCAGAACAAAGCTTCCCTAATTAGTTGGAACACAGCTGGTTAGATGTCAAAATGTAGACTTAATAACTTCATAAGTTTCATAATTACATGTCATTTCATCTTGCTGCTAGAAACTGACTTCTGACTGATTTGTCATTAAATGGATATACAGCTTACACCTTAATGCTAGACGTAAGTAAGAGCTAAATGTTCTTTTGGTATATTGATAATCACCAGCTTGAATATAACAAATAATAAACTACCTTGAACCTAATAGTCAATATTCATCTTCCACCGTTGAGAAGAAAATATGCTATAGCAATAGCACTTAGATTTATATACAGCTTCATAGTGCTTTGCAGCCCTAAGCGGTTTACAGAGTCAGCATATTATCCCCAACAATCTGGGTCCTCATTTTATTGACCTCAGAAGGATGGAAGGCTGAGTCAACCTTGAGCTGATCAGGATCGAACTCCTGGCTGTGGGCAGAATTAGCCTGCAATACTGCATTCTAACCAGTGTGCCACCATGGCTCTTCTATCAGAACTTATGGAAGGAACTATTTAAATAATTACATAATGCATATCCATTGGCATTTATATAGATGGGGAGACTTAAAATCGAGATTTGGTCCTGATGATGAATTTCTATATGCACAATACCAAATCCATCAAGTAGTTTAGAATCTGATTTTCTCCTGTATACAAGGCAATCAAAGGATATGAAAAAAATAATTATAGGTATATGCCTGGCCCAAACAATTAATTCTATGTATATATTTGAGCATATCTTTACATATTGAATGGATCCTTTAAATCAAACCACCCTGCCGAGCTTAATTTTTAGAATAGATTCAAGAGTAGCTTTATAGATTATATAATTGTACGTATTATGCAATTTTCTACAGTTTCTTGATTATTTTAAAATTTCTGAAATGTGCAACTATGTACCATTAATTAAATCTCATGAAATTTTCAAGAAAGAGCAATTTAAAGGTCTTCACCCCTTGCTCCAAGCTTTTAATAAGGATACACTCATCATATTATTATATCAAGCAAATATGGTTAATTACCATTTGAACAAATTGCTGTCTTCATTGATTTTGCCATAAAAATATAATGTTGAACTGAATAAAATCCATAACTGATTGGTAGGATACACTATGCAACCAGTTTTGTCTTTTGGGGGATTCTTCAGGAACAGGCAGTCTCCATATGCTCAAATATTTACATAGGATATATAAATATATGTCCATTATCATTATAGCTGCAATCAATATTGCTTCTAATGGACTGGAGCCTATTTGGAACGTTCTTGAAACCTAAATGTTGAATAGCCAAATTGGAATGCAACTAATTGTGATATTAATCCAAACAATTCATTTCATGTTTATCTTTGATATTTCAGTATATTTAAACTGAGAAGTTCATTATTGATACATTTTTAGTACAACTATAATAACTAGTGCCATCAGTCACAGACTCTTAGCAGTAATTTTACTAGAAGAGAATTAGAAAATAAAGCAAACAAAAACATCAGATCTGCCTTTTAAGTACCCTCAGAACATTGTCATATAATATGTACTTTGACTATAAAAAAACTTAGTTTCTTAGACAGAACAAAGAAACAAAAGAAAGTTAAGGAATCAAAAATAAGATTTGGACTATATATTTCTTATGTCAGAATGTGTAAATGTGCCAAGGATATATTAATAGGTGAAGTCTTCCATAAAGAGAAAATATGGCTTATTCTGACTGTATCTGTTGGTATCTCTGCACATTTCATAGTTTTCTTGTCTGGATATAGTACTCTGAACACTGTAGTACTCTGTTATCAACAAATAAAATTATACTGGAAATATTCTACCATATGTAATGGTATTTAGAAAAGCCCCAAAGTACTGGAAAGATATACACATCATATAATTTAAAATGAAACTACTTTTTTAATTAGGTAAAATTCTAGAGTACATCAATAATCAAATATCATAATTTATTAAAATACATGCTTTCCAGCACTGGAAAAAAGACATAGCATTGACAATATCAGACTGTGAACTTAAACTTGGAGAATATGAATAATAGTTTATGGGGCTCAGTAATGTGTGTTTTATGCCATACTGCCCACCCTATAGAACAACTTCTTTCTGGGATCATGATAGCCCCAACGTAGCTGGCCTTTCATAAGGCACTAAAGACTTGGTTCTAAGTAAGTGAAAGGACCCATTTCCTGGCTATATTAACACAGCTGATGTTTTTTTATGCCTCCATTATGTTGTTTTTCTTGGTTGCTATATATTTTAAATTTGCATTTATGAAGTAATTGTTTTTATTTTTATTTGATATCATTCACCACCCAGTATCACTGATGGGCAGTTTAATAAATAAATAAATAAATAAATAAATAAATAAATAAACAAACAAACAAACAAACAAACAAATAAATAAATAAATAAATAAATAAATAAATAAATAAATAAATAAATAAATAAATAAATAAATAAATAAATAAATAAATAAACAAACAAACAAACAAACGAACGAACGAACGAACAAATAAATAAATAAATAAATAAATAAATAAGAGATATATGTATATATGTATATTACACAGTATATATTGTATGTATATTTGTATAGGTATAGGTACACATATATGTATAAATATATTTATTTATTTAATCAATTTGTAAAGTTTCCATACACAAACATGCACATACACCCATATACACCCATATATACACATACACATATACCATTCCAAATTTACATTAATATAGAGTATAGTTTCTAAAGGTTACATCAAAAGGTACTGCAAACTGGTGGGAGTACAAAGGGAGAAAAAAATATTTAGCTACATTATTTTTAGAGGTGTTCTTCTTCCTTGTTTCTTTCCCCCCCCCATCTTTTTGTAAAATTTACAAACTACCATACTTTTTGAATTTTGGCCTTACATTCAAATCTTTAAAGGTTTTTTTTTATATAATGAAAATAACTTAATACACTCCATTTGGTATCTTACGCTAATGTTACGTTGACCAAAAATTGTATAACTTCAATAACTTCTTGATATTGTTTTAAAATGCCAATGAATCATTTTGTTGTTTTATTTTCTGTGTCCATTCACTGCATGATCTGATGTCTTATTGTAAGAAACACCAACAGCCCATCTTTTCATTTTACCCAGCATCTATTCCCATCCCTTCAAACCTTTCAGCCAGGAAAAGGCAGGCTGTAACAATAAAAACGCCTCTAGGTTGAGTTCGATCCTGATGGATTCAAAGTTAACTCACTCAGTCTTCCATCCTTTCAAAGTCAGTAAAATGAGGACCCAGTTTGTTGGGGGCAATATGGTAACATTGTACACTACTCAGAAAGTGGTGTAAAGCACTATGGGGTGGCAGATAAGTCTAAGTGCTATTGCTAAGTCAGAATTCCCCCCTAAACATAATGATACTGCAGTGCCAAGGAGACTTGGTAGGCTTCAGATAGCTATGCCACCTGGCCTGGTATGGAATGCTGTCCATTGTAGAAATAGAACATAGCCAAAGGGGAATACCTCTCACATGTAGTGCAGCACATGTTTGTGTGGAACACAGTGATGAATCATTCATAGACAACCTGATTCTAGGTCTGGATTTTATGCATAGCAGAACAGCCCCTTGTGCAATCTTTTGAAAGTCAGCCCTTGACACTATGTGCTTGACTGAGGAACCAATGGGGCAAAGCTGTAATCTGGGCCTGAAGAATAAAAAGAAGATTAAAATCAGGGACCTCCAGAGGAGGAAACTCAGCTGTTTCAAAATGACAAATGCAACAAAGCAATTAAAGCCTTTCCCCTTTTTGACACATATAAAGGGCGCAATTTTGATTGCCCAGGAAGATCTGTCCCTTTGATATTATTTTCCCCATTTCCAATGAATATCCCAGTCTTCTATTTGACTTAGTCTTGCTAAGGCGAGACTATAAAAAAAAAAAAAATCTTTATTTATAATTTGTTTTTTGTTTTTCAAAGTTACTCAATGGGGAAGAAAATAACCAGGTGTAATTTTCATGGGTGAGAATGATGTAATGTTCTACTTTTTTGTTGTGCAACCATATCTTCTGCAATCTGCAGCTTCCCACACTTGAATTAAATAATCCAAGAGAGGATATTATGTAGAACTCTTCCCAAGGGCCTTTTTCATCTCTGGAAGTTTGGCACCCAGGGCAAATGCAGAGTGTGTAACAGAAGCAACAATGAAAACATTTTTTTTCATGTAAAGTAAAAAGCAAGCAAATGAACAAAAGGTAACAGAAACTCAGGATAATTTCTTAATAAACATGAAATACCAAAAAGAACTAGATTGCATAAAGCATACTTAAATTCATATGTCAGTATCGTTGGGAATTTTTAGCTGCATTATTTAAAGAATTGTTAGGTCATGGTCTTTTTATATATAATTTATAAACTTTCATTCTATTTATAAGCTTACCATAGCATTTTTATTGATGTTTCCCTTTCTTCAATTGAATTATTCCTTTAAAAATGTAATTAAAAGACAGAACTATTAAATTATTGTTTGTCAAATAAAGAACATACTCAATGCAAAGAAAGAGAAAAGGGCAAAATTTGGGAGGTTAAATGCAACCATTTTTCCTTTTTAAAAAATATAAAAAGACATTAGACTTTAAAAAGAGAAAAGTTTATATTTATTTCTGAAAAAGAAAAACAAGTATGCTTAGCTAATTACAGCATAAATAAAACCAAAGGACAGATTTTCCTAATTGAATAGAAGTATTTCAAAACCTACACAGTTATTTAGATATTTAACTGTGAAATTATACAACCCAACAGAAAAAGTAGCTGTCAGAAAAGTATCTCAGGACTAATATCTACCAAGTAATTAATAATGATTGAATGTACAGCTCATTCAGATTATACAAAGTTCTAGAAAGGAATTAATAGTAGAAAAAGTTAAAAGAGTTGAAGAACCAGAAATTTTCTCAGAAAGAAAGTGACAATCAAAAATCACTAAATGCCTGTTGGTTTTTGCTTTAATTTAGCACTAATTACATGAAAGTAAAATATGCAATTATCAACAATTAACCTGCTCCTCTTAATAAATAAAAGACATGTAGGCATCTATACATAAGACTGATAGTTTGGCTAATTAAATGAAATATTTATTTTAGAATAAGCTGGCTTTAGAATGGATCAGTCTTTGATCAAGGAATCAGTCTGCAGCACCTAGATTCCTGAAGGCAACTTTTTATTGGATCTCCTGAGAACAAGTATGGCAAATCTATCTGTTTCCTCTGTTGATTATTGGGGACTGTGGTTGATATTACTATCTGGCTGTAAAGTTACTATCAGAATACTTCCATATAAGTTAAGTACAGCATCAATATACGTTAACAACTTTATCCTCACATAAAAATATGTCTAAGCAGGGGTTCATTCTGCCCCCTGCCCTCTTTTATTGTTATGTTATAGGAATTGAACTATGGTGCTGGAGAAGACTCCTGTGAGTCCCCTGGACTGCAAGGCAATCAAACTGGTCAGTCCTAGAGGAGATCAACCCTGACTGCTCCTTAGAAGGCCAGATCCTGAAGTTGAAACTCAAATACTTTGGCCACCTAATGAGAAGGAAGGACTCACTGGAGAAGAGTCTAATGCTGGGAAAGATTGAGGGCAATAGAAGAAGGGGACGACAGAGAATGAGGTGGCTGGATGGAGTCACTGAAGCAGTAGGTGTGAGCTTAAATGGACTCCAGAAGATGGTAGAGGACAGGAAGGCCTGGAGGAACGTTATCCATGGGGTCGCGATGGTCGGACATGACTTCGCAACTAACAACAACAACAATAGGAATTCTACAGGTTATTTCCAAATAGAATTTTACCTTCTCTCAAAAACTAATTTTCACACTTCTTTATGCTGATGACAAAGCTATTTTCTCCATTAACCAACTTGGATTCCACCTCAGTCTTTGGGCTTTAGCTGAACATTTTCAAACTGAGGAACAGGAAATAATTTTTTTCAAAAAATGAATTTGTTGTTTTTAACCAATAGTCATAGCCATCATATATGGGAAATCAATACCTATTCTAAAAGCAAGTAAAGGAGTTTATATATCTGTAGATCTATTACGAGTCCTTTACTTCCTGGATACAGCAAACACAAAGGTCACAGACTGATCTCACAAAGCCTATAGTTTAGTCATTTGATTTGCCATCTGCAATGAGAACACATTGCTCCTGGCAGACATTAAAGTTTTCAGTATTAAGCTGCTGAGCCTACTGTTGTTTCTTACCCAGTTTTGTACCAATCTGAATTTATTGGAATCTTACTGTCTATCTCTTTCTATGAATAATACTTTTTGGTTAGAACCTGGATGCCCCTCTATAGCAGTTTGACTGAAGACCCGTCACCTGAAAGACTAATACCTTTGGAGGTGAATATTTGATTCAGATTACTTTGACACATAGATTTACTTCTACTTTGAGAAATATCATTGCCAATGCACCGATCTGAAGTTGTTGTCTATTTTTCTGAAACGTTTAAGAATGTAACAAATGTAACAAATGTTACATTCTGGGTTTTATTCTGAACCTCTTTTTATATGTCTCTGTCTCACAGTTTTTTATTTTTAAATTCTATTTAAAAATAAAGTCTCTAGAGAGATTTTGGAGAATTATCATTAATCTCCCTCTGTAATATGCTTCTTCTTGGATACTCTTTTTTGGGCTCTGACTGTATGTTAATAGCTTCAAGGCAACTTGAAATTGTTCCTTCTTCCAGAATGGTGGGAGAAATGCGAAGTCAATAAAGCCACTACTGAGTAGAGAAATCCTGTTTCACAAGAGGTGAGGGTGGGGCAGTCTACTTTTAAAAATGGGTTTAACCCTGTTTTAGAAAAAAAACACTGTTTAAAAATAGGGGGGGAGATAACAGAAATGGAGAGGCAGTAATCTTCGGTGAATTGTGCAACTGCTTCCCTCTTGTCAGCAGTTTTTCAGATAATCTTTAAATGTGGCTACATGCTCTTTTAAAAACACAGATCTAAAATTCTTTCAAAAGTTTACAGGTTATCAGAATTAACAGCTGACAAATGCTCAGTAGATAGTGTGATGAAAAGGGAGAGATCCTGCATCACAACCCACTCAGCACCTGTCAGCTGTTTAATTGGACAATTTCCCCATGCCATGCTGACTAGGTGTGGGCTGCCTTCTGAAACAGAGGACTGTGTTCTGTTTTATCCTGAAGTTCCCATCCAACCCACTAATCAGCTAGCTTGTGCGAGATACTGACAGACAGTTAAATCCATGAGCCTAACCCATAGATTTGTCAAAATTCACTTTTTCCCTAGCTGTGGAATAAGCCTCAGGGAAACTTATTAATGGCTTTCTTTTCAACCACTAACAGGTGATTTTCAGTGGGACACTAAACAAAGACAGAGGAACTCCTCCACAACTTTCTTGAATTTGTCCCATGTGAAAACTGTAAAGCCAGCATTACTCATTGGCCTCATTATTAATGTAGAATAGGCCTGACTATCAGAAAAGCCAGCATAACTTTCTGCTTTGTTAAAGTGGTGGCTTGCACAACTTAGATGTAATTTACTTACTTTAGATCCAAATTATTGATCATCAGTAAACTATAGATTTTCATACAACCATATCCAGCATTTGCTTATTCCTTGTTTGAATACAACTTCTAGAATCTATTATTGTTGAAACCTAAATTATAACATTACAACTTCTGCATTTTCAGTTAGAGAAATTTTCAGAAGTTACTATAATTATTAAGTGTACAGATAGAGTTGATTTTCTATGAATCTTATGAGTCTCATGCTAGCAATGCTGAGTAGCAGATGCTTTATTTTGATGAACACATGGAAAAGAGCCTATCAGATGGTGTGGTAACAAGTGTTTTTGAAAATATTTCAAAAATACAACTGAAAAATAGAAATCATCCTACAATCCACCTGCTAAATGGAACACTGGGGATAGTTTGCATTTGTCTTGTGTCTAAATGCTTTTGTCTGTTGATAATGAACATTTGGAAATATAGACAATGGCAAATGTTTTCAAATTAAGTTATTTTGGTTTGTAAGCTCCTGCATGGAATGATATACAAGTTTTTTGAATCGAAATGGGGAAATAACTGTATAACTACATGCTTTCCTGGCCATGAAGTACCTAAAATGCAAAGCTTCTTGCTCTATTCCTAATGCCACTGGTAAATAAAACAATGTTTCAGTAATAGGATCAAGCTCTATAATAATAGAACACATATGGCTTCATTAGTACATGGAAGATATAAATATCTAGATATGTAGCAAACAGGATGGGAAATAAGGGACATTAATACATGTAAACTCCACAGGCAATATCGCTCATGAATAAAACAAGAATAATTTTGTTTGGTCCTCATTTATAAGCAAATAAGCCCTACTTCTACTTTCTGAATTAATATGCAAATCAGAATACAGTTCTCCTTTAGCCTGACTACTTCTCCACATTTTGTAATGTAGTTTCCAGCTGAAGAATTAAGGGAAAAATATTTGTGGTATGGTGTTGAAGTTGAAAGGACATATTTGACTGAATACCTGCAAAATTTTAATGGTCTGGCAATAGTTTGATTTCTATATTTCAACTACCAGAAAAAGTGAGAAATAATACCCAAGGATAAAAGAACAAAATGGTTAATTTGATATCAGATTTCCATGCTCTTAGATGCCATTTGTTCCAAAGTCAGTTATCATATCCAAAAAGCAGACTTTTGAGACAAGAATACACTTTGGACTACTTAGACGTTTATAGCAGTCACATGATCAATAGACATGATTTCTTTAATAAGTCATAAAACAGTTTTATACTTACACTCCAGAATGTTCTGTAGCACCTCTTCAGAACTGTGTGATGCATTGCACACCCTACAAACAAGTAGATATCTCTGTTACAAGAATCCCTAACTATGGCTATATTCATGTATTTCTTTCTTTATATTCTTGAACTATAGATAAATCTTTTCCTTAAATCCATTAAGTCCACTAATTACTTTCAATTATAACTAAATATTGGCTCCTTTTCTTTTTCTAGGGTGTGTTTGTCTACATCATGTGCATGTACATGTATGTGTACATGTATATGTATATGTATATATGAAACAAAGATCCTTCTGTACTTTGCAAAATTTGACTGAGATGTATTTCCTCCATGTACACATAATGTGATAGCATTTCTCATGATAAAAACCGATTGCATAATATTATTTTGTGGAGATGAAACAATAGCATAAACCTAATCTTGGTAAACTAAACCTATTTAGTTTACTGAAATGCCCTTTACAACTTGGGTCTTGGCTCCAGGACTAGTTCTCTGTCAGGTCTAAATGTGTTTGGGCAGCTGAATATATCTCACTATTTTGTATATTGCCCTGACGTTATAATGTTAGTCTGCAAGAACTGTGAAAATATCTATATTGGAGAGCAAAATGTGGTTAAAAATGTTCCTTTGTGTGCCTGTACTGCAAAATATCCATAGTGACTGGTAGTACGTTTTTGCTTGATTTATTGGTGGCTATTATTACTGGGGGTTTGGGGTTTGTTTGTTTCTAATTATACCATCATTTTGTATCATTCACAAGCTACTCAGAGGCCTTTTTGGAATGAGCAACATACAAATTGCAAACATAAATAAATAAATAAATATACTACTAAAACTTTCCTTTCTGTTTATCTGCTTCTAACCTTCATTTAGCCGAAATGGTGCAACAGCTTTTGAATCAAGGTATCTCAAATGTAGTAACTGAAAGAATGCGTGTAAAATCTGGGACCCATTATACCTGTGGAATTAAAATTTCAAGAATCTTCAGACCAGTTGTATTCACAAATCTGTGATCACCATGATCAGCCATGATCAGGTGATTTGTGACTTCCAACACTCTCTGCCAGCATCCCACAAGAAAAATCAATGAGGAAGCAAGGAAGAAGTTGGAATTTGCAAAAAAAAAGTCATGATACGTCACGACACATCACAGGACGTGGTGAGTTTGACACCCGTGCACTAGACCAACTAACTTTTGATCAATAGATATATAGGTATATATCACTGTGACCATATAATCCTCTAAAATGGATTTGGTATCTTTGTATAGCTGCTCTTATTTAATCTTTTATAGGACAGGAGCCATGGTGGAACTTTTATAATAGCATGGGGAGAATATAAAATATATAGTGATTTCCATTTTTTTTTTTTTTTGCATCTATACGTTTTCCCTCAGTATTGTCATTTCTCATGGAAAAATATAGGGACTTGATTTTTTTGGCTACTCTTTTCTTAGGGGGAAAAATTCTCTTTAGTCACTTTGTCTTTTGGGAAAACATTGGCTATCTGTTATACATTTACATCTGGAGCTGCCTTATGACAAATTACACCATTAATCCATTTACATTAGCATTATCTATTCTAAAAGGAGTCTTCAAAATTTCTGATAGAAATACTTTGTAGTCCAATTGGAAACACCAAAAATTGAATTGGAGTCATTTGGATAAAACGTATATGATCCGAAACAAAAGTCATTCAGAAAAGATGAAGACCTAAATGACAACAGTACATGCTTCACTATACTAAGAAAGAAAGAAAGAAAGAAAGAAAGAAAGAAAGAAAGAAAGAAAGAAAGAAAGAAAGAAAGAAAGAAAGAGAGAGAGAGAGAGAGAGAGAGAGAGAGAGAGAGAGAGAGAGAGAGAGAAAGAAAGAAAGAAAGAAAGAAAGAAAGAAAGAAAGAAAGAAAGAAAGAAAGAAAGAAAGAAAGGAAGGAAGGAAGGAAGGAAGGAAGGAAGGAAGGAAGGAAGGAAGGAAGGAAGGAAGGAAGGAAGGAAGGAAGGATCCATAGCAACATCTTATTAGAATTAGCCTGAGACTTTTGGTTAAGATCAAGTGCAGTTTTGTTTATGAATCCTGTAAATGCTGCAATGTCAAGAAATCACGAGTGTTTCAAATAAACATTCTTTATCATTGTGCCTATGTGGAAATAGGGAATACAATGATGGCACTAAAGCTGTGTGGAGGAGTTTATTTGCCACTATAGCATAATAACAGTTTTGTGTTTTGGGATTTTAGAAAGACCAATGTTATTTCCTATATTAGTTTTCCTTTAATATATTTAAGAATATTTTTGCCTACTATGAAGTTACCCTTACCTCAACGTCAGCGTATCATACATGAAAATGAAAAACAACTTAATAATACTGGTCATCAAGCTATTTTAACAGATATGTTAGATATTATATTGACTTAATTATAATTAACATAAGAACATGTTTAGATATTTGCTGGTGTGAAGGATGCAGGTTGCTTATTTAGATGCCAAATATCTCTAGAAGGCATAATCACAAAACTTACTTTGGCCATGTCATGCGAGGAATTCACTGGAGAAAGCAATTATGTTTGGAAGAGTTAGCAATAAAAGGAAACTGGCTATGAAAGAATACAGTGCCTGGGCACTATCAAAGCTGACATCAGACAGAGCATAGAAAAGCTCAAAGAAATAGTGCAAGATCACAAGATGTGGAGAGACCTGGCTCATAGAATCACCAAAAGTTGGATTCGACTGAATGGATATCATCATCATCATATCGTCATTATCATCATCATCATCATCATCATTATCATCATAATCCTTATCGTTATCATCATCTATAATAAGGTAATTATAGTTCCAAACATTTATTATTTTGCAATTGTTATTTATGATGTACCATATATCACATCTGTCCTTTCAGAGTTTAACTAATGTAGGCTGTATAAACCTCTGGAGGTGCACTATTCCACAAGGCAGGTGCAACTATAAGAAGATATGCCTTCAAAGATTCATAAGATGACAATTCTATACAACTAAGGCTTGGACCACATTTCATCAGGCAGAAACAACAGGAAAAAGATGGTCCCAGTTTTTACAATCTTGAGCTAAATGAACCAGAATATTGAGTTAGAATAAAACAAAATTTGATGTCCCTAGTGAGTGATTTTTTTCACTTGAGGCTCAGGAACTGCATTATATAATTTATGTGAACCTATGCATGGTCTAATTCTTATTTTTCTTAATATTAAAAAAAAACTCTGAAGTTTGATGAGGGGGAAAAAAGTTAACAAACTGGGAGATTTTTTTAATTAAAGCATTTTATACTAATCAAGAATTTTCCTGTATTTCAGAAGTATATTAATTAAATAATTATAACACTAAATAATAAAAAGTAGAATCTATAAAAAGTATTTTTTAAAAAATATATTTTTACATGACTCCCAAAACTAATATTGACTGCATGACATATAATCTTTTGCATTTCAGAATAATCAATGCATAATTGGCTATGATGGCTATTTTGCAAATAATACTTAAAGTTACTTCTTGAAGTTGCTGTTAAGTAGCTGACTAGCATCCTTGTTTGAAATCATTCAACTAAAAGTGAGAGAAACTTTCAGGGATCACATCCTTCATTTATTCTGTCATTTCAGCAATAGCCAAGACTTCTGCTTTAAAGTGGATGATAATAACTGATATATCATTATTTGATCAATGGTTGGGTCTGCTTTTGGCACAAAATACAGTAAGCGTAAATGTCCTCTTTAGTTTTTTCATATAACATTAAATTGCTTTTCGCCTATGGAGATTCTTAGTCATTCAGGTCCTGGTTGTCTCAAAGGTGCTATTTCAAGAGGCAACTGGGTTTTTTTGTTTTTCTTTGAAGATGTTTCACTTCTCATCCAAGAAGCTTCTTCAGCTCTGACTGGATAGTGGGGAATGGAAGGCTTTATATGAACTGAGCAACATGGTATATGTAGTACAATGCAGTGAGACATGTGCAGATCTGTACATTGGGTAAACAAAACAACCACTTCATAAATGCATGGCAAAGCACAGAAGAACAAACCCATCAGGACAAGATTCAGCAGGCCATCTGCATTTAAAAGACAAAGGACACTCTTTTGAAAACATCAAAATCCACATTTTGGATAGAGAGGACCACTGGTTTGAAAGAGGGGTCAAAGAGGCCATCTATGTCAAAATTGAACAGCCTTCTCTCAACAGAAGGGGAGGGATACAACATCATTTATCTCCGGTCTACAACACAGTCCTTTCAGCAGTTCCAACAAGGCTCCACACCCATTTGCACTACTCAGGTGACGCTGAAGATACAGATAAACCTCAAAGTGGCCTCAATGACTTTCTAAAAGAACGCAAATGACCAGCTGTCTGCAAGGAGTATAAATCTTTCCATTATCCACCATCCAGTCCGAGCTGAAGAAGCTTCTTGGCTGAGAAGCGAAACATCTTCAAAGAAAAACAAGAAAGTCCAGTTGTCTCTTGAAAAAGCACCTTTGAGACTACATTGCTTTTCAATAATCATTGTTTTTCCTGCTGAAAACAGGCAACTACAAAAGAGTTTTATTTTTCACATTCTACCCGCTGCTGTTGTTTAAAATAATTTAACTTTTGGGTCAAAGTTGCTAGCAGTGCATTAATCAATTTTCCTATTCTATGAGTCTATGCATATACAGTATGTACATGCTTATAAGCTGCCTATGCTGGCTATGAGCACCTACTTCTAGTATTACTAGGTCATTTTTGCTCCTCACTTCATCTGGCATCCTGTTCTGGATATGCTTACATCTCTTTCTTAAATGAGTAGTAGTGAAAAATGCTGCTGCCTGTTGTTGCTGCCTTCAGACTTCACCTGAGACTAATCATAGCCCACCTTTCTTTGTTCCATGAATGAAGAAGACCTGGCAAAGGAAAGAGTTTTCCATGGCAGTATCTTTTCTCCATCTATATTTTCCTTCCTTGATCAGGAAAATTATCCTTTTCCTCCATGTCTGACAATCCACTGTAATATCACTAGAATCTTTGGGACTGTTGTGCAGATAGGAGCTGAGAAAGTCAAGATAGCATTTTTGATTGTGTCTGGCTTTATAATAGCAGCTTCTTCCTCCTGGATTTGTCAGTTTTGATTTTGCAGTTCAGTCAGCGATGACTTGTGCTGTTTGCCTCCTGTCTGTTCTGCAAAATAAAAGGAGTCATTTTCTCTTCTAGGTGACATATTTGAAAAAGGAGCCTTGGGAAAGCTTCCTTAATGGCATAGTGCTAAAACAGTATTTTTTACTCTAATGCTTTCCAAAGTTTTTCCTTCATTACCCAAAATCATTTATCACAAAGTCCTTTTTACCCAAGGTAAGTAAAACACTTAAGTCATTTAAGCATCCCTTATTTTGATTGGGTAGTGGATCCATGTGTTGTTATCCCCCCAAATCCCACTGTTATCCAATTTGAGGTAATTCACACAGGTTTGGGAAGCACGACTTTGTTCCATTAGAGATTCAACAGTTTTAGAAATATTCCAAGCAGAGCTATCATGAGCAATTGGCATTCTTTGGCAGCTGCTAATGTAAAACAGATTTGATACACAGGTACCATTGTTGCTGCACACCTAACTTATTTTTTTTTCCTTTTTTGTAGCAGTGGCTTAACAAGCTGGAGCTGGTGCCTAAACTGGCTTCACTAGAAAACAGTGGGAGAAATTAAGAATACCTACACCAGCAACCCAGCAATGTGGGTGAAGCCCATCAGTTCCCATTAATAAATAAAAAACAGGAAATCATCAGAGGACAGTTTTCCAATAGGTGTTTGACAGTAGAAGCTTCTGATTTCTGAATATTTTGATAAGATAAAGACTGGGATTGTAGCCAAGATTCTACTGATCATTCATCAGTTATCTCAAGTAGAGGCACAGATGGTTAGCAATGGCTAGTACATAGCTCTAGTTGTGTAGAACATACTTTAGGTTTTTAAAGAAATGCTTATAAGGTAGATAGTACAAATCACGAAGGGGAAATATACCTTTCTGGTTTGCAACTTCCATAGCTTTCAAGCAATACACGACATTGCATCTTCTTCTCCAAATAATTCCATGAAATGTGCTCACTTGTTTTCCCCAGTCATCATGGCTTCAAGTCTTGATTTTCAAGGAGGAAAAATCTGGTTTTTGCTTCACAGAAAGCAAAGAGAATAGGACAGTGTCTAGTTAGAAATTCACTCCCAGCCTTCCCCCTCCTTCCATGCCTTCAGGTAGAGGACAACATGCGTATCTATGCTTCTCTTCTGAGTTCTGCAGAATAAGCAGAAGTGTTTCTTATTTAGGAGGGAAGAGACAATGTTTCCATTTCAAAATGGCAGGAATAGAGTTGTATAATGGATGCCTTTCCTCGCACACTCACAACATTTCCTGCCTGTTGAGAAGATTAATAAGTAAGCAGGTTTAATTCTTTTTATAATCCAAGTTGCCATAGCATCTATAAAAGTCTAGTAGCATATAAACTGGTACAAAGTGATAAGCAGTTATAAAACCCAGAAACTAGAGAAGGACAGAAATTTAATTGAGATTCTTTTGCCTTCAACCTGTAATTGCAGGTCTGTCATCCACTAGGTACTACTTTGTCTTTAGACAACGCGGAAAAATTACATTCAGTGCTTTTTTGGACCCTGAGAAGGAAATCTTGCCTATTTCAGTTATAATTCTGTTTGTTATAGAAAGAATATAGAACACTGTACATTCAGTCATAGAAGTCTTGCAAAAAAGCAGAATTGTTATTCATGACCTAGTTGTTATTTTAAAAAATGGCATATAGGAAACAATAAAGAGATGTATTTCAAGGCCCACATCTCATTTTCTCGTTAATGCTGAAGGAACTCATGTTAACTTAAAAGCAAGTCCTGGAAAAGCAAAATCTATACTGTTACACCATGTACGTTATAAAAATGCAAATACACCTTGAAGTAAATGTTATTCATGCATCTCTTAAAGTCTTCAATCCCTTAAAAAATGCACAGCAAACCTAAGCTTCTCAATTTGACAAATCCCGAGAATATATGTATTTAAAGGAATAAATTATGCATGCAGATTTTCTATAACAGTTTTATTAAATGCACAGAAAAAAAGAAAAAAGATATTGATGTCAAGCAGAGTAAACACACTATTCTACCACTAGTTTAAAATTAAACAAATATGCTACAAAGGTGAAAAAACATAACTTGGAAAGGGGCACCCAGTAGACTTTTTCAATATTCTTTTTTTGTTGTTGTTACTATGTGTGTCATGTGGAATAAAATTCAAGAAATGGGTGCAAATTCAACCACGTTTTGCTAACAAGAACATAATTTTGTATGTCTAAGCCTGCTGTTCTTTTATTTTACTATAAATTAAATTGAATCCCAAGTTGTTCATATGATAACCCAACATATTTATTGGCTTAATATTTTAAGATGAAAACACACGCACACACATACACAGAGCAATGACATCTCTATCCAGTGCTGGGCCTGAGTGCTGACTGAAAAGGGGGCACTTGTACATGTCTTCACATCATTATCTGAACAGCTTTCCCCAAAATGTGAAGCTGAAAACTGGCTGACAGTTTTCCATAAACAGTTAGATCCAGAAGGGCACCTTTATGAGTACATGTACCACAGCATCTTTAAAACCTACTTGTGTCTTCCCTCCCACAGTAGATACCCTCTGAGTGAATATAGCTATACCATGATATCAGAATAGTCAAAGGCTATATCTGGCTTTTTATACATGAGCTTTAAATACCTGTTTGGAAAGTACAACCAGATTAGATACTAATAGACAGAAGGACCATGAAAACTGCAAAGTAAACTGCTAAGATAGATAACCTCAGAAGGAGAAGGCCCAAATAAACATTTTGATTCTGGAGACTCATTAGGCCCTGGAATTTGTCTGTATAACAGAGTATTTTGTTATATTGAAACTAATAATTTGAAATCTATAACCGAAGTGGCTTGAGGGTAGAAAGTGATACCTAACAAAGAAGGATGAAGCAAAGGACAAATGCTATTCAACAGGAGCATAAGTAAGAAAGGAAAAAGTGTTTACAAGATTTTTATATTGCAACAACATTATTATATGGTTCTAAATTGGAGACATTATAATATGGCCTTAAAATGGGAAATACAATGAAGGGATTTTATAAAATTGCTTATCTTTGTTTGCTTAATTGTTTAAATCAATCTGAACATTTAAAGCTTATTTTAAATAGGAAAGAAAGATAAGAGAAAAAGACCAGGGAGAATAAGGGGGGGAGAGGAAGAGAGAAGAAAGAAACAAAGTCTAACATCTGCAAGCTCAAGAGATTGCTACTATACCTACATATGTTTTTCTCTTTATATTTACATACTATCTAATCTTAACTGATGTCCTTATCTATTGCCATTCAGATGAAACATCTAAGATACAACAAGCTATCACTAATTCCTTTTTATTTGTTATTTGAGTATAACCATGATACATACATCATGTCGAAGTATAGGGATTTGCTCAACTTTATACTACTCAGCACTTTGAGCATTCATCAGGCCTTTCCTAATGAAAAATGTAGTATTTCTGTTTCTTGGTCTATTAAAGGAAATTATGTCTATAGTTAGAAACCTAATGGACTGAATCCTTAGTCCTGATTCACTCAGGATTAGTTATTAACTGGAGGAAATTACTTACATTTGTATTTCAGCATGGCCATTTGAACAATATACTGTAAATAAGCAAGCAAGAACTCTATCAGCAAAATGGTAAATAATCCTATTAACGATAAATAACAATAATATATTAGTTGTATATTATGTACATTTGGTTGATTTATTCAATCTAATGCAAATCCACACATGCATGCTATCACAAATACTCAAACAGCATAAAGCTTTAGTCAGATATTCCTTATTTTATCATGTAAGTGGCTATAATAAATTCAAGTTGTGGAATTTGTAAGGCTAAACAGCCACAGTTCCCTCTGAAAAATTGTAAAAATGTCCTCAAGATTGTATGCGCAGAATGTTAGGCCAGCAAATATTTTGTCTAGGAGAAGAATGTGAACCCTGTGTGAAAAGGCCAGTTCTGCTAGTTCAATATATATTATAATGTTGACTTTCCGAAGTTATACACACTCATACTGCATTTGTCAGGGCAAGGACTGCCTAGAATTGCAAGCAGCCCCTACAATACATTTTGCCAACCCTTGTGTTTCATTTAATTGCACCATTAGATTGAAGGTTCTCAGCATTTCACACAATTCATCATAGCACGGCTTGAAAAGAAAAAGACAGGAAAAATCATATATTTTTATGGACAAAACAAACATCAGTAATTCAAGCAATGTAGCAACATATTTCTTGTATCAGCATTACACTTCCTGCACTCCTGTCACTCACATCCACACCCCAAATAAAAATTAGTAAATGCAGCTCCTTATCACTGAAACATCCAGTCTTGATTATTAGTATCAGTGGAAATCTATGTTTGAGATTAGCTAATTCCTGAAAAGATATAACCAAATTGATTTTGTCCAGTGATTTCTTTTCACTTTAATCATTTAATTTTAATGTCTCTGGCTAGGACTTTTTCTTCTTCTCTTTTTTAAAGATGGAAAACCAGCTGTGCTTCTCAACACCACTCTTTTTAAAGATTTCTTCTTGCAGCCTCAGAAGCTGATATGCACTCATCTAAATGAAGTACCTTGTTCTTAAAAGAAAATTCAACATTATGGACTCAATGTTATTCTTCTCTGGAACCTGCTGAGTGCTTCAGAAACTTTAAGAATATTAATGGCCTAGCCATTTGAAAAACAGAACATCTATTCAGAGTGAGGGATATATTTGATATATGCTTTATATTGTCAAGCTTGGAGGCTTTTTATTATTTGTTTAAATAAGCAGATTAAAGGGTAGAGTATTGGGCAGTGGCAGGAAGATGTCACATTTTATTTCTTTAATTTTAATCTTTATCTTTTGTGTGGGTCTTGTGCCTTCATACTTTGTCTTATTTAAAGTCCTTGAGAAAGGAATGATATTCTATGAGTAGAAATGGAGAGAGAGGTCTGTCAGGACCTTGGAAAGCTCAATTCAAGAAACTGTACTTTGACTCCTTTTCTGAGGCCCAAGGAACCAAGAATGACACGAGTTAATTTCTTTATTGTTGCTCGCTTGTGGACAAAAAATTTGCCAGGCTAAAGCACTTATTGTAAAATTACAAGATGTAGCCTCTCTCCCCACTTTCTTTCTAAATACCAACTATTCCAAGCATTTTTGTCTTTTGATTCCCTGGGGAAAAAGCCACTTCCTCCTGAGACTCTGGCTTATACTCCACTACATTTTCTGTCTTCAGCTGTGGCCTTAAAAAGACATGAATAAGGGGACTCAACAGTTTCATTTTGCTAAGTCTGAACTAGCATTTTGAAGCTGAAGACTCCTATATGGCTGCAAAACTGCAAAACTATGAAAAATTCAGAACCAGCAATCCCTGTTGAGAGTCTGTGTAGTCTCATTAGGGTCTTCTACATTAATTGATTAGTCAATTTTCCCATTGTCTTCCTTTTCCTTTTTTTTTAAAAGGAACTTCAATAGGAACTATTTTCCTATTAACTTTTGTTACAATATCTTACATAACTACTCTGTATTAAAATATATGTATCAAAGATCTGAAACACAAACTGTTTATAGTCGCTATTATTGCATACATTACTGTCATGATTTGAATATTGTTTTTTCCTGTGGCTTTGCTAGGAATTATTAACATGGGCTATTTCTATATCATTTTCCTTTTTGACAGAGATTTCTTATACAAAAACTTATTGACACAATTGCTGTTCTGATTTTGTTTTGCTTTAAGCTCTTTATGTTAAAAATCTTTGAGAAGCGAATACTGTATTCTATATTTTAAAACCTCTTTTACTTTAAATTATACAGAAACTTCACCACAGATTGAAACAGAGATTTGCCATAAATTAAAGGAGCACATGAATGTAGGTGTTTTATTTCTGCATTTCACAGTTCACCTAAAAATGATTTCATGCATTATACCTAGTCCTTTGCTATTGGGCTGATGTCATAGTCATCCATCACACCACCTCTCTATTAGCATATTATAGCCCCCACTATATCTGTAAATCATTCCAATTTGCTTTTATTGTATAATTTAATATTTATTATAGCCCACATAGTCATATTTTAGTTTCTGCAGAACAAATCTGTAGGTATTTTATCACAATGTTTTTTTCCCTTCCAATTCAACATGTGACAGGATTAACTCACAGCAGAGGTTTAACAAAAGAACCTACAAATTTCAAAATCAACAATGATTCCTCTCTCTCTCTCTCTTTCTCTCTCTCTCTCTCTTTCTCTCTTTCTCTCTTTCTCTCTGTCTCTCTATCTCTCTGTCTCTCTATCTCTATCTCTCAGTGTGCAACTTGGAAGTGCAGGTAAGCCTCAACTTACGAACACAACTGAGCCCCAAATTTGTGTTGTTAAGTGCGACATTTGTTAAGTGAGTTTTGCTCCATATTACGATCTTTCTTGCCACAGTTGTTAAGTGAATCACTGCAGTTGCTAAGTAAGTAACATGGTTGTTAATTGAATCTGGCTTCCTCATTGACTTTGCTTATCCAAAAGTTGCAAAAGGGACTCACATTACCTTGGGAAACAGCAATGGTCATAAGTATGAACCAGTTGCAAAACATCTGAATTTTGATCACATGATCATGGGACTACTACAAAGGTCGTAAGTATAAAAAATGGTCATAAGTCACTTTTTCAGTGCTGCTGCAACTTTGAACGGTCACTAAATGAACTGTTGTAAGTTGAGGACTACCTGTATAGTCTTTCTGAAAATGAACAATACACATTAATCTGAATTATACTGGTTTGGATTAAAAGTATCCATGTATTTGTAAATAGATTCTATTTTCCTGTTATGCCAAATGCCCCATTATCTTAAATACAACGTATTTTCAGGCAACTTTCAGATAAAGTTTAGCAATAAGAAAAGGACTATAAAATATTTTTCATAATGCTTTATTTCATAAAAGCACTTATTGGTGCTTTTATATATATATAGAAATGTTTTATTAATTTTCTATTTTCACAAACAAGTGCTCAATAGACAACATGATGACTGAGTCCATTAAAAATTTGGTGATACATATAAGTTTTTCCAACTAGGTCCAATGTTACACCCACCAGTACATCTTCTCTTTCTGCATTAAGCAAATACAATTCTTATTATTGTTAGTAAACATACAATTACATATCAACATTTGTTACATTTTTCTAATAATATCAATCATATCAGTTTAGAATATCTTTCCTAGCCAAAACATATCTTAATTGCATTTGCATTCAATTTCCACTTATTTAATCCATATCCTATTTTTGCTTTATTTTCAATTTTAGTTTCCCATCCATGTTCAAAGTGTCCCAATCATTTATAATTACAAAACAAGTTATATTTGGGCAACCAAAAGAATCCCTTATTCAAAGTTCTTAACATATTTTTATTTCCCTTTTCCTACCAAAATATAATATTCTGATTATAAATCCTAGCTATCTAGTTATAAAAATGCTTCTATTTCTAACAATCTATTCTTAACCATATTTAAACCTCTAATCAATAATCCCTTATTCAAAGTTCTTAACATATTCTTATTTCCCTTTTTATACCAAGATATAATATTCTGATTACAAATCCTAGCTATCTGGTTATAAAAATGCTTCTATTTCTAACAAACTATTCTTAACCATATTCAAACCTCTAATCAATAGTACAGCATCCCTTCTATTAGGTCAAAGCTTCTATTTCTTTTAATCTTACTCTAGCTTTGTTTCTTTGCCAACTAACTTTCCAAGTCAATGCATTTGGATCATCAAATAATTCTTCCTTTATTTTTGTATATATTATTTGGAATAAGAAAAGCAATTTGGTTAAAATGTTTTTGGAAGAGCTAGCCCATAGATATTCATTAAACCACCTCCCTCCTTCTCTAGTACCCCACAGTTCTAATAACAACTTTATCTTCCATTCCATCAGCTCTCCCTCCTTGTCATCCAGTATGTTCTGAAACCTTGGTTTATAAAATGTCTTTTCCATTTCCAATATTATCGTTATATCTTCTGAATTTTCATTTATCTGGGTCTGGTCATTCATTATTTCCTTTGGATCATCAATGTTTATGTCAGCATTCTCTAGTTTTCCTTCTATTTTCTGGGTTGCTAGTTCTTTCTCTGTAGTTGTCTTCTGAGTTTGTAGATTTGAGTTAGAAAATTGTTCTTTTATCTCCTTTGTGTTATTAGTAACCTGCTCACAAGCTAGAATAATTGTTTTTTGTATTAATTTCAGCATGGAAAGAATTTCTTTCTGTATTTCATCAGTATTTTCTTGATGTTTTGGCAAGTTAAGGCTGCTGGGAACAGATGTTAAAGATGATGTTTTACTATTTAACACTGAGTATGAAACATCCATTTTATTTTATTTTGCTTTTATAAGTAGCCTTTATAGATTTATCCAACCGACTGTCCGTTCCTGAATCTCCCCTAAGCAGATATAAGTAAAGTTCATTTTTTTTCTGTCCAAAAAAAAAAATATCCTTTCTGTCCAGGGAGAGAGAAAAATCTTTGAGGGTTGTTTAACAATCAAGATTTATAATCCAAAGTGTTCCAAAAAAAAGTCCACCATGCAATTCTGAAAGTCAGTATTTATGTTCAAAATTCAGACAGGCCAAATTTTAAACATTTAACATCTCTGCCACATAGATAAGCAGCCCCCAAGCCTGTTCCTTTTTTTTTTCAACTGTAATTCTCAATAATAAAATAGTTCCAAGGCCAGACAAAATCTTATCTAGTTCTGGGCTTCAAGCCAGGTTTCTTTTAGGCATAAATAAGTTGTAGTGCTGTAATTCATCACTAAATGTCATCATCACCACTTTCCAGTTTTTAGATCCAAAACATATTGTTAAACTTTTCAAGTCTGTTTCTTTAGAAAAAATAAAATAAAAAGGTCTTAAAAACAGTTTTGGTCCCCAAATTTTCAAACTGTAAGTATATTTTAATTCCAAATAAGTCTTATAGGTTTCGCCAGTGTCCCCAAGTATTAATTTGCCGCTTTTCTTTTCTGAGGGAGTGGGATGGAAATTCCCTTTCCCTCTTTCATTGGGAGGGGGAACGCTTTAGGCAGATTTTCAGGAAGAGGTCTTAAAATCATGAAGAAAGGATCAGGTCTCACCAGTTTCATCCACATTGCTGTAAAGTTGCTTGGTAGTGCTTGTTGACTTCCGTTGTCCACAGCATAGGACTGGCTACACGAATACAGCTAGTCTTTCCTCTGCTGGTTTAGAGGGCTTCCTCAGATCAAATGGGGGGGCTGCCACCACCCCCACGATTGAGAGTCCCCTCCTTGCTTGCCACCTCTACGGGGCGACTTTTGACCCTTTCCAGGGTCCCCCAGCGGGGTGAAGCCAGACATGAAAGACGGAGCCCCGTCTTCCTGCATCTGCATCACCGCGAGATCCCAACCGGAAGTCAATTATTGGTGCTTCTGGTAGACAGAGATTCTGGTAGTTAGAAACATGCTAACTGGGTCAAAAGCATCATTTACAGCACTTTCTCCATGATGGTCCTAGAATCCATAAGATCTTGCAGCAGAAATGTTAATTGTACAGATTTAGTATATCACATCCTCCTTCTCCAGAGTCATTGATTGGGGCTAGAGTGTCCAGAAATGTAGTGGCTCTGTAATGAAGAGGCTTACTTTTAATTTTATTTTCCCCCAACTATTTATCTTTGAACGACTACACTGGAAAGATAGATGAACTGTCTGGGTTTAAGTATTCTTATAATATGTCACTTTGGACTTTATTGCTTTTACTTCCTGGTCTTATGATTGCAGTGTCATTAAATCTCACTATGGATGGGAACATTTATTATCTTGGAAGTCACTCAACATACTTCATTAGTTGTGGAATGTGTAGTTCAGTTTATCTAAGTTAATTTGGGGTGAGATACAGGAAGCCTGGTTTTCACCATATCTTAATGCTGTTAAGGTCTGGATTTTTACTGGAAGTAGTTACTTGTATTAATTTGGTTTTAAAAAATAAACATTTATTTCTCAGGTTAAGAAGTATTTCAAACATTTGTTTTGAAGCCAAAATGTACTTTCCCAAAATAATAATTATAAAGAATTCCTTATGCTTATTGCCGTAGCAGCATTGGCATGGATATGCTGCTTACTACTGAAGCTTCAGAGTTTTATTAATAAGGGAACATTCATCATTGTAATTCAACATGTTATACACACAGGATTTGTGCTAATGGCAGCACGGACAAAAAAAGGCCTGTAAAATAGCAAGTTTTCATTTTGCATGCAGCTCTTGTCTTCAGTATATTTTACTATTCAGAAGCACAGAAGCAGACTTTCCCTAGTGAGATTTTCAGGCTCATCCTCTGTAAAATCTTTATCAAGAAGCAGATAGTAACAAGGCTCAGAGATTTATATTGTTATTATGTGCCAAACACTTCCAGGACATATGTGGGGATATGAGCTACTGGGGAGGAAGGTAAAAGGCATCTGATCCATTCCCCTAAATAACATATTCTACACAGACCCACATACCTCTTTTTCTGACAAATCTCATGGCATTGCAATTCCTTTCATTGTTTGGAACTAAGAAGATCCTAATGTATGTGCTATGTAACTGAATAATCAACACATTTTTTTCTCTCTTACTAGAAAAATAGAAAATTTAATACAAATCATGTTATGATTTTAGCCAATGTTACTAAAGAGTAAAAATAAATCAATTCAATATTTTGTGATAATTAATATATTATATGGAATAAAATAATTTGCATGCATAATGAAGTATCAGATAGGTATATAACAAATACATCCAAAACTATAATACTATGCCATTTTTCTAGTCAAAACTGCTTCAGAATTAATTAAATTAATTTCTGAATCTAGGATATGTACATAAGCATCACACTTTATGCACAGTACAGAAAAAGAATGAGTAGTGGTCAAAAAAATTAAAGTCAGGAGATAATAGAAAAGAAATCTAATTGAATATGGTTTGCAGAAACATCATTCACTGTATTTATGTTTCTTCTTACAAGCTATCAATCACATTCAAATGCTAACTCATATACTGCTTTTTGTTCTTTCATCTTTTCTCCTACTTCATTTTGGAGATTTTTATCTACTTTATTGATTTTGCATTTCCACTTGACCCATAAACTCTTCCTTCATATATTTGTTTTATGATTTTATTCTAATTCATTCTCTGACTTATACATTTCCAATTTTTCTTATGCACTGCTTGCTCACTTTTATATCATTCTACATTCATTCTTGACCTTATCACTTCTTGTTTTACTACTCACACTTCTTAACTAACTCATTTCCACTGCAATCATTTAATTTTTATGGTTCTTATAACATACCATCTCACACTTTCATTGAAGTTGTTGAGAAGTTGGGCATTTTTAGAAATGTGAATTTAACTCTAAATAATAAATATACAATTGGGCAGTGTAACAGTATTGTAGACAAAACCATTAGCACTTATTTTCACAAAGTTTCATTCCTCATAATACACTTGTAGTAACCACTATCTTTCAACAACAGTAGCACATGTTGGAATTACTCCAAAATGTTTTTATTTTTAGCAAATTAAAATAAACATGTGCCTATTCACGTATGTTTAACTTGTCATTCACATAGTTTTTCCTGAAAAAATAATAGCCTTATTCTTTTTCAGATCCATATTTCATGCTGTAATATACAATTACCTAGCATTCATTGAAAATGTTTGGATGCCCAATCAACAATATCTGAATATTGTATATTGTCTGTTTACTAAAGTACATGCACATATGCACAAACACATTTGTAAATTACTGCAAGCATTCTTTCTTATCTATCAATAAATAAGTAACTATAGTTAACAACAAAGGGAACACCTCAGATCCTTGCCTTATTCCTGCTCAGTATTGAATATTTGTTAAGAATCCCATTTATTACTGTACATTCTTTATTTCCATTATACTGTATGTTGTTCTTGTCACATGAAGCACTCATTACCAAGTTCACAGTATGTTCCATCATTCAAAACTATTCATTTTATTATACATTTTGCATATGATAAAACATGTATTAAACTTGGTTTCTTATGTTCATACAGTACTGAGAAAAAAATCTGGTAGTGCTTTGCATAAAACCATATTACTTCTTCATTTTTTCTACCTCTTGTAATCTCAGCAAGATCTCTGCCACTCTCCCAGGCACATTTAACAAATAATTGTCCTGTATTTTGCTTTCAGTCTTTGCATGAAGTAACATTAACAGATTTTTTAAAATCTTCAGGCATAGACATAATGTTTACAGAGATGTAAAACAAGTCAAACAGACACTTATTTAGCAAATTATATCTGTATTTTAACATTTCTCCAATAAGTCAATCAACAACTGAAGTCTTGTAGGTTTTTGGCAATCTTGAAACATTTATTGTCTATTATTTTTTTCTTACAAACAAATATTACAGATCTTTTAAAAATTCTACTCTTTGAAATATTTCTTCCAGTCCCATTCATATTTCTAAAATATTCTTTCCAGCATCTTCTCATTTCATTTCATTCAAATCATATCATCACTTTTATTTGTAATTCCATGCACTAAATGCTTTAGTTAAAGGCTGCTAATTTAACCGTTTTCACTCACTTCCAATCAATTCACAATTTTTCTCAAAACTAATTCCTCATTATTCCACTATAGTTTCACTGTAGCATAACGTGAAACCAGAACCAATTCCTGTTTTCATACAAATTCACAATAATCTAGAGGATGCCAATTCATACTTGTTAACATATATCTTATCACAGAATTAAACCTATATCTTCACTTCTATAAATACATTAAACTTGATTTAAAAAGACCAGACCACTTCATTTTATCCTCTTACATCCTTCCCTCTTCTCTTAGTTTCATAATCCTACAACATATCAATTTTTATTTATTTTATTTATTCATTCAACTTTTCACCATTCCTTCCTCTTACTGTATATTCCAAATCCAAGTGTTTCATATGCCAGGATCACCATTGGATGGGTCTATGGATATTGATCTCCATTTCCCAACATGGTGTAGTGCAACATGGTGTAGTGCAAACCTGCAACAATTACCATATCTGTAGCCATATTAGAATATGCATAGAAATACTAGAAATCAAGCATGGGGCCTGCTAGAGGAAGAGTTTGCTGATTTGTAAAAAACAGATAAGATTCATAAGCAATTAACTAGTATGGCAACAAAGGATAAGATACAAAACAGTAACAATTAGCTGTCTTTGGATAATTCCCAGGGACAGGAGCAAATTTTATAACTATAGTTATAGGGCAATGATGTATTTTTTTCAAATTATCTAATAACTTTTTGACAACAATTTTTGGTCCTAATAAGGTGTACTAGAAGATGATGTCTACAGCCAATTTTATCAAAGTGCTTTGTTTGTTTCCTGTGAGAGTGCATACTTTGACCACAGGTAAATACAACTTAAAGCTCTCTTAAACACTTTTTTTTTCTTACATAGGGTTTAATAATATTTGGCTCATTGAGCTTTTGCATAATAATTTGTAGAAATAGAATGAAAAAATTAGACTAGCTTGCCATCTTTTGTTGTACATGTTCCACATGCAGCATTTTTTTTTTGCTAAAAGTAAGAGCAGTTCCAGTCAAATTGGTCACATCTTATGCCGCAAACACAATTATAGTCCAATTTTCTCCAAGCTTTCTCATGCTATTTTATACCATCCAGAGATTACCTCTCAGGTAAATATTGCTTGAATCCACTAATTATGAGCACTAAGGTATAATAACAGACTCAGGATTCTCAGAAAATGAAGATCTGAAGGATTTACTGGATCACAAATTTGATTCAAATCATATTCATACACTTGACCTTACACTATACCAAGTGTACCTAAGTTTCATGATCTGCAGGACTTAGTGTCAAAGTTCCAATTGAAAAGCCCAACAAAATAAATCCACCGGAGACATTGCGATCTCTAATGTAAGACTTTATTAAGCATAGCATACTGGCACAGTAGAAAGAAAACCAGCTCTGGCAATATGGCGGGGAAAAGATAATTAAAAGAGTAAAACCTTCCCTCCTCTCTCTGACAGTTCAGGTCACATTGTCCAATTAGTCTTCGAATGGTTGTTATGAAAAGAAAGTCTCTGTTTGCCAAAACATCTCTTCAGTGACCTCAACTCTCACACTGATAAAAACCACCTGTGCATTCCAAACCTTTTCTCTCTCCCTTCCCCCTCACAACTGTAGGCAAGCTAGAAGCAGCATGGCAGTTCTAATGCAAGGAGTCTTCATAGCTTGACACTTAGTCCTTGCCATATTATGATGGGATTTTACTTCTACAGTTATGCAAAATCTTGTTGATAAAATGTAGAGCAAGGAGTAAAGGCCTCAAGGACTGTCGTATATTTTTGGGAGGTCACATATCTACACATATTTGGTACATACATGTTTGGTATTTTGGTTCTCAAAATACTTTGACAAGAGTGGCAGCATTGTGTATATATGTATGTATATATGTTAGCCTGCTTTCATGGCTAAGATGGGACTAGAACTCATGATTTCTTAGTTTCTAGTCTTAACCACTAGACAAAATTTTATACTTTTCTTTGGAATGTATAATTTTAGCCATTACAAAATAAAAAATTACCAATAATGACTAGACTTCCTGATGATTTTCACTTCCTTTTATTAAGACAGATGTGGGCATGCAGAAATACTCTGCATAAATTATAGGGCATATGTTATTCCTTTCACTTCCTGACTTCCACATTTCAAGATTGTTATGAATAAAAATACAACTATAAACCTAATTGTACTCTACTAATGAAGTACTGCACTAGACATACGGAATAGTACAGAATAATGAGGTTGGAAGTGACTTTGGAAGTCTTTTAATTCAACCCCCTGCACAAGCAGAAGACCCTATACCAGGGGTCTTCAAACTTGGCCCTTTTATGACTTGTGGAGTTCAACTCCCAGAATTCCTCAGCAGCCACGCTGGCTAAGGAATTCTGGGAGTTGAAGTCCACAAGTCATAAAAGGGCCAAGTTTGAAGACCCCTGTCCTATACCATTCTGGACAAATGGCTGTCCAATCTCTTCTTAAAAACCAATCTCTCTTTTTTTAAAAAAAGGAGAATTTCTGTTTTCATGTTGTGTTTCCAAAACTCAACGCAAGTCTCTCACTCAATTTAAATTTTAGTAATAGCGAGTCATATTTCACTATGCACACTAAACAGCTATGTATATCAAACTTTTTATATTTATTGAACTCAACTTAAGAACCAAAATGTATACTTAAACAAGTGGAACATACAAACAGTATTTTCTACATTTAAAATAGTCCATTGCTTTATAACAAATAATTCTTTTTCATTATTATTGCCCCAAATAGTAGTTTTAGTAACATGTCTGAAATTAGTACTTCTATATTCCTCTATGACTGAGTATTGACAATTTAGAAATTACATGCAACTTATTTTACTTATTTATTAATTAAAAGTCCCACATTTGATGTGCCATTTTCAGCAAAACAATTTTAGCAGATTGAATGTTTATACTAATTGGTTTGAACTATGAAACCAAGTCTCCTTTAAATCTAACTAAATTTGATAACAAAGGAATTTTTTCTATATTATGCACAGTTTCTCCTTGGGAAAATTAGTATTGCAATATAGTCTTTAGACCAGTTCTTAAATCTATGGATGATCATTTTGAATGCTCAGCTTCAGAAAGGTTGATTTAGATATTCATTCTGAATTTTAACAATTGGTGATATTGGCAGTTTTGATTGGTGAAAACCTCCAAAATTCATGGGATCGAGGTGGCAAATAAATTATACAAATAAACATGCAAATATTTTTTGTTGGAGACTATAATAGGACATGATAAAGTTTTTCAGCTGAATTCAGACAAATGGCATTAGGATGTACCTATCAGATGGGGTTTTTTTAAGCATCGTTAGATAAAAGAAGATGCCCATAGCTGAATTATCTCAGTTCTAAATGTCAACATATATTTCATATCTTTACAGCTAAAAAAATCTGTTGTTTGTTTACTTGTTATATTTACATAGTGCCATTATCAAAGCTGACTCCCAAGTGAAGGTTAAATGTAGATTCTTCTGCCTGCAAACAACATGCTATTTTGAGCAGTAGATGTTATTATCAGTAATATAACATTTTCAAAATGTTATATGATACAGAGTTAAAGAATGGATATTGCTGTGTCTCACAATACTGTATATTTTATTTCTAGATTATGATGCGATAAAAGTGAATATGTAAAGTCTAATATTGTATGCTACTTATTAAGATGACAGATTTGTGTCTGTATAACAAGTGCCCATTTCAGATTTTGTTTCAGGATTTTCAGTTTGTTCCTTCCAGCTAAAGGAAGGAAGGAAGCGGAAGTGGAAGGGAAAGGACAAGGACAAGGACAAGGACAAGAGAAGGAGAAGGGATTTGGTTTCTTCCTTCTGCTGTAGTCTTATTTTGAATATTATATATCAGGCATGTCAAACTGCCAGCCCGCAGGCCGGATGCATCATACTGAAACTGCACCCACCCCATTGCTAGAAATGGGGGAAAAGTCGCGATACGTCGCACGACGTCACATGACATCACGAATTTGACATGCCTCTTATATATCATCAAATATTCCAACATTGTAAGAGTTTATATTTTCTTTTGATCAATTTGGAAGAATTGAACATTTGTAGCATCCAAATCTTTCATTGTTTTAAGGCAGCTGACATATCCTGGCATTCATTTGGCTTTGTTTTCTGCTCATTGTTCTGTCATCAATTAAAGCAGTTTAGTATTGCAATATCATTTACAAGGCCACTACTTCTAAATAATTTTCTGCTAAATAGAAAATAAAATAAGAGCAAGTTGGTATTTATTTTCATTCATGGTGTTTTAGCAACCACATGCCTTGTTTTAAGTGTGCCTAGTTAGCCTTCAATAGAAAATATCTTCTGCGTCCCAGTGATTAATTACCAAACACTTACAGCAACATGGTTGATATGCATCTGTGCCACATGTGAGGCCTGATCAGCGGAGTATTTTTTAAACAATTACAGAATTAATTTCTAGCAGAACAGCAGACATCTGGTCTGATCTAAACAAAATACCATCAATATTGCCTCTCTCTCAAACAGACCACCTACTCCATTAGCCCTCATTAAAAAATGGTCCCCAATAGCAGCTGCTGCTGGAAAAAAAATAACTGCAAGTGACCACCATTATACAGTAAAACAGATATTTTAGAGCATTCTGTGCTTTCATTAACATATTCTTAAAGATTTGATTTATAAAATAGCACATACATCATGATGATTCATGGAGCAGATTTTTCAACTTTAATGCAATCATATACTTACAGAATCCTAGATTAGAAGACTTGGCTATCTTCTACTTCAGCCCCTTACCCAGTGCAGGAGAGATAGTCCATGAATTCAGGATGCAAGCTACTTCATTGGTTAAGAGCTCTTACAGTTAAGAAATTTCTCATTTCAACTTTGAATTGCTCACTAAAAACTTTCCACCCATTGGTTCTAATCTTACTTTCATACACTCTGGAGAACAAATCCTGACTCTTTTTCCTATGACATCCCTTTATGTATTTGAAGACTGCTATCATGTCCCTTAGCCATTTTTCTTGGGGCTAAGCATGCCAAGTTCCTTTAACCATTATTCATAGGGTTTAGCCTCAAAGCTCCTTAGATCTTTCTTTCTCTTCACTGAACTTTTTTGAGTCCCTCAGAGTCCTTCTTTCAAGTTTTAGTGCTAAGTCTAACTTGTACCTATGAATTTAGTTTTTACTGCCTAAGTGAATAATATTTCTCACTACTGACCATCATTTTGATGGATAGGGCTTAATGTTCAAGTCTATCAATATGCTTTTAAATCTCGAGTTCATCTTCTGGGATGTTAGCAATCCTCCCCAATCCCTTTCTAGGTCATTCAGGTCAAATGAGGTTATTTATAAAGAAGATTAAACTTGAATCCTGAGTATCCCACTTCATACTTCTTCTATGGAACTTGCACTTTCCATAGGAAAATGGAAACCTATTTCATTCATTGCATTTATATCTCAGAGGAAAGGTACAGACACATTGTGTCATCTGAATATCTTTTCCAAGGTCCTCATTGCCAGTCTGCCAGATGGTAATCTGCAGTGTATTTTTTGGATATATTGCTTCTTTTACTGTTTATAGTTAATTCTAAAAGGCAGAAGCTACCCATCACTTTGATATCTTAATTGTCAATTCTAAAGCTGGTTGCTGTACCTGTTATCTTTAGGAAAATGGGAATCCCAGAATTCATGAATTCACTGAAACCAATTCAAAAGCCAGGAAGTCGCTTTATGACAAAAATGATTGGTTCCAGGTTAGCAAAGGAGTGAGAAAAGGTGTTCTATTCAACAGATCTCCAAAATATATTGAGGAAAGCTGGATTGGAAAAAGATGAATGTAGTTTTAAAACTGAAGTAAGAAATGTTAATAACATGTGCTATGCTAATAACACTAGCTGGAAATGTAAAATAATGAAAACTCTAGCAATGAAATTTAAGAGCAGATCTAATGACAACAGGTACAGCAACCAGTTTTAGAACTGACAATTAAGATATCAAATATTCTCAGTTCTTCTTCAATAGTTATGTGATCCAAAGGCTCATCATCTATCACCATATTTTCAACCACTTTATATTGTCCATCCATGTGGATTGCTGGAGGGGCTTACCATTGCCTTGTTCCACAGAGTAGGGAATTATGATTGTTACTTAAATAATCTGCCACTAACATTTTCCTAAATCTCTGCTGACCAATATTGGTGCCTGCTGCTTTAGTGGATACCTGAGATTATAGTACCTGAATATCTTGGATGGTTCTTCTTGAATTATATACTCATGGTATACACTCTCAGTGTTCTTCACTTATAGCTGCTAAGGAACACTCAAACCATAAAATTTGGGGTTGAGCCACTCCAATAGCAACCCAATTGGATCAATGCTTACTAATCCCAGTTCTCTAGTCAACCCCATGAGTTCCAAAAACATTGCTAGCAAGTAGGCAGCACTTCCATAGTAAAAATGATATTGAAAAGAACACAAGGGTGACCTTTTCAATCAGAGATCACCTAAGAACATTTACTTTATCATAAAATAAATATTTTTTTGAAATAACATTTATGTTATGAATGTTTGGCAAATCCTTAGAATAGTTGACAATATTATTTGTTTATGCCAATCAAACAGCCACTTGAGTCTATTAAGTATATCCTTCCATTATCTTTAATATTACCCTTCTTACCTTTTCCTAATTTTAATTTTATAGTAGATTATCTTTCCAAATTCAGACATTTTATATATTGTCAGGTTTCCTTATGTGCCTCTTGGCTTTAATCTCTCTCTGTTCTTCTCATCCTTCCTTATAACAAATTATAACAAAATGATAACCAAAAAAAAGAGACATTAGAAATTGATCATACAGATCAAATGCTAATCAATTATATTACACCCCAAGTAGAAATATCATCTAATCTCTTTGGTAGGAAAATACTTAGTGTCTAAATAGCCTGAATTTCCCTTTTGCAATTTACCCCATTGTATAAAATGGCAACTCCTATATATTTTGTGTAATGTTTATGCAATAATTGTTGGGAAGCTGTCATACATTTTGGGTAGAGACAGAGTGAAGTTAAAAATGAAGTTCTACGTTAGCTTAGCAAAAGTACAGGAGAAGCCTTTCTACAATTAAAATTGAACCAAGTCACTTCCAAAAAACATACATGAATTTCTGTAAGCATTCCCATCTCTTCCTTTGTGCAGTCTTTTAATGCTTTCCATGCTGTAATTAAGGGCTGATCTGTACTTCCTGCTTGCTTCAATAGAAGATAGGTCTTTGGGAGGGTAAGATGGACATGTTTTCCTCAATCTGCTCTGAGCTTGGCAAGAAGGAAACTTCTACCCAGAGTTTCTTATTGTTGTTGTTTCACATCAAAAATAGTGTTTGTATCCTTCTGCTGCTCAACCAAGCCTGCCTGCATTGTTGCATTTCAAATGCAACCATTCCATCCAAGCCTTGAACAGGCTTGTAGTTCACTCAGTCTCTGTGATTTTTCTTTGCCAGTCATGCTGTAGTAATCTTTTGGCAATAGTAGAATAGTGAAATTCTCAAATACTTGCTTTTTTTTTCATCAGTCCTCAAAAGACTTGTTCACAGAATGTAAAGCAATTGAAATTTGCCTGGAATTTGAGCATGGTGGGAGGGGAAAAAAAGAAGCAGAATTCATTAATGGGAGGCAAGCTATTCCAGTGATTAATTGTTCACATTGTCAAGAAATGTCTCCTTAGTTATAAGCTGGATCTCTATTTGTTAAGTTTCCATCTGTTAATTTTTGTCTTTCCTTCAAGTGCTTTGGAGAATAGGTTGTCCCCCTCTTCTTTGAAACAGCCTCTCAAATATCAGAAGACTGCTATCATGTCACCCAAAATCCTTTTCTTCATTAGACTAAAGATACCAATTCCTACAACTGTTCATCATATGTTTCAGCCTCCAGTTCCCTAATCATCTTTTTGCCCTTCTTTGCACTCTTTCTAGAGTCTCCACCATATTTTTTGTATCATGGTGACCAGAAGTGGACTTAGTATTCCAAGTGTGGTCTTACCAATGCAGTATATAGTGGTACTAATGCTTCATGTGATCTTGATATTATTCCTCTGTTGATGCAGCCTAGGACTTGAGCCTATCTCAAAGATGCTTAGGGGACTGGAGGCTAAAACATATGAAGAATTGTCAACCTAGTTTCCAAAGCACCAGAAGGCAAGACAAGAAACAATGGATTAAAACTAATCAAGGAGAGAAGCAACCTAGAACTAAGGAAAAATTTAACCAGTGGAATGACGATGACGATGACGATAACAATAACAATAACAATAACAATAACAATAACAATAACAATAACAATAACAATAACAATAACAATAACAATAACAATAACAATAACAATAACAATAACAATAACAATAACAATAACAATAACAATAAAAGTTGGAGGTCATCTAGTCCAACCAACCAAATGTTCAGGCAGGAAACCCTATACCATTTCAGACAAATGGCTGTCCAGTCTCTTGTTAAAAACTTCCAGTATTGGAGCATTCACAGCTTCTGGAGGCAGGTTGTTCCACTGATTAATTGTTCTAACTGTCAGAAAATTAGTTCTAGGTTGCTTCTCTCTTTGGTTAGTTTCCATCCGTTGCTTCTTGTCCTGCCTTTAGGTGCTTTGGAGAATAGCGTGATTCCCTCTTCTATGTGGCAGCCCCTGAGATATTAGAACACTGCTATCATGTCACCCCTTGTCCTTCTCTTCATTAAACTAGACATACCCAATTCCAGCAACCGTTCCTTATATGTTTTAGCCTCCAGTCCCCTAATTGTCTGAACTGGTTTAGGATCTCCTGTTTGTGCAGGAGATTGGACTAAAAGACCTCCAAGGTCCCTTCCAATTCTGTTATTTTGTTTTCTATCTTCTAAAGTGTTGGGTATTTCCCCTAGCTTGGCATCATCCTCAAATTTGAAAAGCTCCTTTACATCTTAAATTTGTTCTTTATGAATTTGGAATGAAAGTTGACATGAGCTTCATGTTTTATTTGTTTGCTAAAGCATTTATAATATTTTCTGTAGCATGATAGGAACTTATGAATTACTCAAATTGAGTAGAACAGCTCTTTTTTAAATCATTTTTTATTTTATCCAAAACATTAAAATACAAACTCCAAAAAAATACAAAAACAAAATGAAGAAAGTCAAGACCACACAAAAAGGTACATAAGAAGAAAAAAACAAAACATATTAATAAATTGCCCCCTTAGTTAAGTAACTCTATATGACTTACAATAGATGATATCCAGAATTGTACATCAAGTGAATTAAGAAAATATTTATCGAACTGAGACTGAAAGGTTAGTTTTGGAAATATGTAGCTATCAGTCCAATATCAAGTAAGAAAGAAAATAACTCCATGATTACTTTTGTCATAGTCATGTGGCAAAGCACATAGTGACAATTGGTCTACTTCTCTACAAAGCAGTTTCCTACAATATCCCCTATTTACTATCCCCGTTTACTACTCATGGATTACATTGCCAACTTCAGGAACAAGTCAATTAGAAAATGATTATTTGTTAAACATGGTTTGTCCAGGCTAATTAATTTTTTGTTCTTTTAGGAAAATGTAATTGCTTTTTCCAGTTGCTAGTATTATAAACTAGTCAATTAATATTTAAACCACTCATAAAATTAATTTCATGATACTGCCTTGGATGTAAATTGAGATTATAGTTGGTACAAATGTTACACTTTTGCCAGCTGAAGTCTACTGCACGTTCCAAAACCAATCAGCTTTATTTTATGAAGCTCTTTTTATAATCAGCAATACAACTTCCCAAAGCACACAACAATATCAATAGTGTTCAAATATTTAACAGTCTGTCAGGGAGATGAAAATGAACAGTTGTTGCCTGCAGTCATGAAGCAATGGGTCTGAATTGTAAGATTGTAGATTTGGGTTTCATATAAGAGAGAAAAAAATCTTGAAACTCAAAGAAACAAGCAGGTTCAGATGCCATTTATTTGCTTATTTGTTTCTCCTCATTGACATTTTCAAGTACTCTTTCAATAATGATTCAAGTATACAATATTTTGATCTGGGCAAGTGATTCTTTTGAAAGCCCACATCTGTCATTCCAATTTGTAATCTATAATAGTACAGTGCTGCTTGCATTGTACTGCATAATTTCCTTGTAAAAAATTAAAATTGTATTTTCTAATTAATTTTTGCTTTTTGTAATAGTTTGGCTATAACTGAATAATAATATCATTTCCCTAGAATATTCTAGAAAATATTGCAATATTTAAAATTTTGCTTAAATTCTAAATTCCATCAACATGTTCATGCATGTGTGTTTTGATACTACTTTGCTACTTTGGTAAAACAACAGCAAGAAGTAACAATGTTCTGATGATGAAAGGTATTTCCAAACTCATCTTCAATAATTTTATTAGTGAATAAAATATATGGACATGGACACCTCCTGATTTACAACATAATATTAACCTTGAAGGAGTTAATAAAAGCATTTCTTTTTAGATATGATTACAAATAATACAAAGATAAATAGAGCTTAGATTTTATCTTTTTGTCTTGTACAAGTTGTTTTTTGAGTTGTAGAATAAAAACTCATTTTTATGAATGATTAAATGTCAATTTAAATACATAGTTTTCCCGATATGGGTTTTTTTTTTAAAAAAACAACAGGTAAGTTTAATGAACTCTTACCTGTTTAATGAAGTTTAATGAAACATAATGAAACTATTTTAATGAAGAGAAGGACGAGGGGTGACATAATAGCAGTGTTCCAATATACCACAAAGAAGAGGGAGTCAAGCTATTCTCCAAAGCACCTGAGGGCAGAACAAGAAGCAATGGATGGAAACTAATCAAGGAGAGAAGCAACCTAGAACTAAGGAGAAACTTCCTGACAGTTAGAACAATTAATCAGTAGAACAACCTGCTGTCAACGCTGTTAATATGGGATATTATTGCATTGACAAGATATGCAGAACTGTTTGGTATTTTTGGAGTTAAATCAGATGACAAGACAGAGGGAGGAGAATTGTGAAGAAAGCGGGAGATTGGGAAGGGAAGTGAATCTTTGGCCTCCAGCCTAATTGGAAGACGTAAATCATGACAATAAACTAAGGGAGGAGTTAGCAAGATAAGACAGACGCCAGCCAGAGAAATCCAGGTTCTGGCATCCGCTTTGTAATGTACCGAAGGGTTGTATCAAAACTCCTGGCAAGGAATGCAAAATAAAGAAACTAAAACAGAGAACAATGTCTCCGTTTTCAAGGATTGTATCCTCCTTCGGACCACAACATCATGCCAGAATCTAAAAACTTTTCAAACAACAGAGGGAGGTGCATTACCCCACCTCTTTCTCCTAGCCTGGAGTGAGAATGACAGAATTCAGGAGCAAGCCAATCTATCATGAAATGGGAGTTTGTTAAATACAGCCCGTCAGCACCTGATATACCAGAGGGGGAAGTAACAGACAGCATGCTGTGGGAAAATGAATTTTGGCAAACGAATGAGAACCGGTGGACAGATAATGGGCAAACTGCCATTCAAGACCCGGGTGAGTTACTGGAAATATCTCAAACCCCAAGGGAGAGGGGCAGAGACCCACCCCTGAAAAAAGAAGCCTACAGCCCCCCCAGTTCATATCAGACAGCCTATCAGACCCTGTCTTCCTCTATCAGGGACCCCAGCCCTGAAGAGAGAGGGAATCCATGTCTGAGGCCTCTGCAACAATGGGGAGTATGGCATTCGAAGCAGGCAGGGAGCAGATGACTTTTGAGCTCACCACAGCCGATAGGGACCTTGCAACAGATAAGGATAGTGCAGGGCCCAGGAGGTCAGCAGCTAGAGGGAGGATGGCCACAACAAGGAGATTGGCCCCAGCCCCTGAACGTGCAACCCCTGGGCATAAACCAGCAAACAGGATGGGGCCAGTGGCAGCAACAGCCACAGTGGGGGCCCCAACAACATATAATTACTCCATTCAGAGCAACCTTCGATGGGGATCCAGAGAAACTGATTTTTTTTCCTTAACCAAGTACGCTCGCACTTGAATAGCTGGGCTTATCTCTACCCCGGCCCAGGGGCTATGGTCGATGTGATTGCGTCTGGCCTAGAGGGAGACGCATCCGAGTGGCGGAACAATTTATATAATGAGCAAGCCCCAGAATTGGAAAACCCCCAACTCTTCCTCCTGGGTCTGAAAGAAAGATTTGAGGACCCATCCCTTGGCTTAAAAGCAAGAGAACAAATCCACAAAATAAAACAAGCCGGCAGGCCTGCCCTGGAGTACGTGCGAGAGTTTCGCAAGATAGCAGGTCAGATAGAGGGGTGGCCAGAGCAGTCCCTAATCCATCACTTCATTGAGGGATTAGATGATCACCTCTCCGAGGCCTGCATTATTCGAGCAGTACCTGACCGACTGCACGAGTGGTACCAGACGACGGTGAAGCTAGATGTTCAGCTCGCCCGCTATAAAAAGCCTTCCCCACCTGAATCTGAGCAGCAACCAGAGCAATCCAAACAACAATCACCCCCACGAGACCCTCCGGCTACCACGATGACTGAAAGAACCGGGCCACCCGCAAGCGCATCAACAAAGTGTTTCCGATGCGTAAATAAGGGACATCGAGTAACAAGCTGTCCAGTCCCCTACCCCCAACTGCAGAGCAGTCTGGAACCAGCAATGAAAAGGAGACCTGCCCAGCGGCTAATGAGAGAAAAATCCAACTGGGCCACGCAAGCACCTGTTACCCAGATTACACCTCCCAAACAAGAGAACGCCGGGACTCCAGATGGACCCGCCCCCACTCTACCCTCCTTTGACAGCAACGATGAAGGGGAGAATGACCCGATGGTGAGTCGACGAATCCCATCTTTTTCACTAGCCGCCAAGCTTACAATCCCTAAGTCGGGAACACAAATAGACTTAAATGTATTAATTGATTCTGGATGCACCCGATGCATTATTAGCCTACCCTTTGCCATGAAAATGGGCATACGGGCAAAACAACTTTCCAACCCTATGAGGTTCGAGCAAGCTGACGGCTCCCTGATGGGAGGGACTTTAGTCACACAGTTAACTGAGCCCTTACGCCTAGAAATAGGGGCACACTGGGAATTTATTCGGTTCCTAGTGGCCCCAAAAATGACTGAAACTGTGATTCTAGGCTTAGCCTGGTTGGACAAATGGAAGCCACTTATCTGGTGGGAGAAAGGAATGAGAACTGTGAGACTACCTATAGGGCCTGAGCCTCCCACTGATTCAACTGACGTTACGGGACACTTTAGACCACCTAATGAGCGAGCACTCATAGCTGCCTCACCGTCACCAGATGAATCACTCATCCCCAACGAATACCGGGACTTAGCAGAGGCATTTAGTGAAAATGAATGCGATGTCCTACCCCCTCACAGACCCAATGACTGTTCTATCGAACTGGTGCCAGGAGCCAAACTTCCACATCCGAGAATGTACGCCATGTCCCCCCTCGAGATGGAAGAGATGCAGCAATACGTGAATAAAAAATTAGAGAGGGGGTTCATTGAACGGGCCAAATCTACTGTGGGAGCCCCCGTGTTATTTAAAGAAAAAAAAGATGGGTCTCTTCGACTCTGCATGGACTATAAGGGCCTCAACGCTGTGAGTGTAGAAAACAGATACCCCCTCTCCCTCCTAAAGGACTTATTAACTCATCTGGCTAAGGGGAGTGTCTTCACTAAATTAGACCTGAGAGAGGCATACTACCGAGTGAGAATAAAAGAAGGAGATGAGTGGAAAACCGCCTTCAACTGCCCCATGGGGAGCTATCAATTCAAAGTCATGCCATTCGGACTACAGGGGGCCCCAGCCGTATTCATGCAGTTGATTAATGAAGTCCTACATGAACACTTGTACAAAGGGGTTCTGGTGTAACTTGACGATATTCTGATATACATCACGAATATGACTGATCACATAAAGCTGGTAAGAGAAGTGTTAAAGAAACTATTGAATGCCAAGCTTTATGCCAAATTGTCAAAATGTGAATTTCACCAGACGCGATTAGATTACCTCGGCTACAGAATCTCCAACGAAGGCATTGAGATGGATCCAGCCAAGGTGAAAACTATAATCGAATGGCAGCCCCCTAGAACCCGCAAACAACTCCAGAGCTTTCTAGGTTTTGCCAATTTCTACCGTCAATTCATCCCCTCTTTTGCCAAAATTGCCCTACCCCTTACAGATTTACTAAAAACAGGGGGGAAAGGAGGGAAGCCGCGACCGGGCCAACCACTAGCATGGACTATGAACTGTCAAACCGCTTTTGAGAATTTAAAAAGACTATTTGCTGCCGAACCGGTCCTAAAGCACCCCTGTCTAGGGGAGCCCTTTGTAATTCAAGCCGACGCCAGTGATGTGGCAGTTGGAGCTGTATTGCTTCAAAAGAACAAGAAGGGAGTCCTGCAACCCTGCGCCTACACCTCCAAAAAATTTACGGAAAGTGAATGGAGATGGGCAATATGGGAGAAGGAGTCCTTCGCAATTAGATGGGGGCTGTTAAACTGGCGACACTATCTGGAGGGGAGCAAGGTGCCATTCGAAGTATGGACAGATCACAAAAACCTAGAGGCACTGAAAACTCCTCGCAAATTGTCCCCAAAGCAAATACGGTGGGCACAGTACTTTAACCGCTTCAACTTTACTCTAAAGTACATACCAAGGGGGAAAAACTTCCTAGCTGATGCGCTATCGAGATTGCCCCAATACGAAAGCGAACGTGAAGAAGTCAACGAGGCGATTATCTCCAATCCACAACCTGTTGCACAAATCACGCCTCGCGGGGTCCCAAATCCGGATGACCCTGGAGCAAAGAAAATAAAACGAGAGCTCCTTACCGATCAATGGTTCAAAGATAACCAAACCTCCTTGACATGCCGGGATGGTTTGGCTTACAAAGGGGGGAAACTGTATTTGCCCGAATCCCTCCATCTCAATGCTCTCAAACACAGCCATGATGTAAAGCAGGCTGGACACTTTGGATATCTAAAAACACTACATCTCACCCGCCGGCAATTTTGGTGGCCGGGACTGAAACGAGATGTGGAAAACTATGTGAAGAATTGTACCGTATGTGCTACAATGAAAAGAATACCGGGGAAAACCCCTGGATTACTGCAGCTGGTGGCAGAACCTTCCCAACCCTGGGAAGAAATAGCTATGGACTTTATCGTAGACCTACCTGAGAGTAGAGGAAATACTGTCATCTGGACTGTAATAGACCTGTTTTCGAAGCAGGCTCATTTCATCACCTGCAAAGGACTCCCATCCACTCAACAACTGACTAAATTGTTCCTGAAACATATCTACCGACTGCACGGTGCTCCTAAGCGAATAATCTCAGACAGGGGGGTGCAGTTCACAGCAAAGTTTTGGAGGAGTTTTCTTAAATTAATTGGATCATCTCAAGGCTTGTCATCTGCTTTTCATCCGGCCACCAACGGAGCTGCAGAAGCCGCTAACAAAATGGTGGAGCAATATCTCAGATGCTACGTGTCTTATCAACAGACGAACTGGACTGACCTCCTCCCCTTCGCAGAAGTGGCGTATAACAATTCTGTGCACAGCAGCACCGGCTACACACCTTTCAGAGTAGCCACAGGCAAAGAGTTCAGTCCAATTCCTGAATATCCCCAAGTGCCAACTGCTTCCCAGACACTTGACCAATGGGTGAGGGGATGGGAGGAAGTTTGGAGAAACACAAAAACTGCTTTAAAAAAGACTTTTGCAACCTATAAAAAACCAGCTGACAAAAAGAGGGCTCCCCAAAGAACGTTCCAAGTTGGGGAAAAGGTTTATTTGTCAACCAAATATTTACGCCTCAAATTACCCAGCAAGAAATTAGGACCGAAATTCTTAGGACCTTTTCCTATCGTAAAGGTCATCAATCCAGTCACTGTAAAACTGAAACTCCCTAGACTTTTGGGTAAAATTCACCCTGTCTTCCACAGTAGCTTGTTAAAGCCTTATTGGGGCTCCACTTTAAGACCTCCCCCGAAGAAAGCACCTGGGCCCCTCGTAGTTGCGGGACAGACCCATTATGAAGTGAAACATATTCTTGATTCTAGAATTTTTAAAGGGAAATTGCAGTACCTAGTACAATGGAAGGGATACCCGATGTCTGAAGCCACTTGGGTGAAATCCAGTGAGGTGAAAGCTGACAGGCTCATCAAAAGGTTTCATACGAAATACCCCAACAAACCGAAGACTAGTCATTAATATATGCTTTTGTTTACATTACAGGATCTGTCCTTTTTGTAAGGGGGGCCGGATATCAACGCTGTTAATATGGGATATTATTGCATTGACAAGATATGCAGAACTGTTTGGTATTTTTGGAGTTAAATCAGATGACAAGACAGAGGGAGGAGAATTGTGAAGAAAGCGGGAGATTGGGAAGGGAAGTGAATCTTTGGCCTCCAGCCTAATTGGAAGACGTAAATCATGACAATAAAGTAAGGGAGGAGTTAGCAAGATAAGACAGACACCAGCCAGAGAAATCCAGATTCTGGCATCCGCTTTGTAATGTACCGAAGGGTTGTATCAAAACTCCTGGCAAGGAATGCAAAATAAAGAAACTAAAACAGAGAATAATGTCTCCGTTTTCAAGGATTGTATCCTCCTTCGGACCACAACACCTGCCTCCAGAAGTTGTGAATACTCCAACACTGGAAGTTTTTAAGAAGAGATTGGACAACTATTTGTCTGAAATGGTATAGGGTTTCCTGCCTGAGCAGGGGGTTGGACTAGAAGACCTCCTAGATTTCTATTCTATTCTATTCTATTCTATTCTATTCTATTCTATTCTATTCTATTCTATTCTATTCTATTCTATTCTATTCTATTCTATTCTATTCTATTCTATTCTATTCTATTCTATTCTATTCTAGTTCAATTCAAAATGCTAACTGGTAAACCTGCATTTTTAAACTGCTATATGTATATATGAATAATGTATTGCATATGTATATTAATATATATTAATAATACTTTTCTATAAAGGCATATCGCCAATCCTTGGAAATTTGTGTTTTTTTTTCAGATGGGGAAAAATAGGAAAGACTATTATTGCTAGATCTATTAAAATATATATGGGCAAAATCCAAAGAATCATATATGTCTTTTGAGCATTTGTTTCTCAATATTTACCTACCATGTTATATAGAACATCACACTGGAATTCAGTAGGTTTTGGATGTTTGTTTTAATTTGTCCCAGAAATCAAATCAAGTTAAATCTTCAGATCATTATATACCAGTATAAGTCCAAGAAAAATATCTAACGGATTGATTAGATATATCTAAAGTAGCTCCTAAATTCACATGCATTTCACAACTTACTTCTCAAAAACTTGTTATTTCTGTTAAGCCGCTTGTCAGTTTTATCTATTGGAACTAGTTCAGTAAGGTGAAATACATCAATTTCTTAACAGCTCCAGATAGGGGATGAATACTTGAGATCCAAAGATCTATTTAGTATTGGAGCATTCTCTATCACCAAGTGACCCTCTGCCATTCTTTCTTACATGCCAAAAATTTAATTTCATCCCGCCTTTGTATGCTCTTAACCTCATTAGTTCATGGAATATCAAAAGGATCTTATGATCTTGCTTGCTACAAGTGTTTCTGACACTTCAGATAAAAAATGTTTTTTTTTCTGTTACTGAATCTTTCATTATTTTTTCTTTTATACTTTTATACATTTATATTACTAAACACAAATACTGTCTTCATTCATTTAAAAGCATTCATATGGAGACAATTGTTGAGCATCATCATCACCGAAAATGTCCACTGCACTAATTTGCAAAATAATCAACTGCATATATTCTATTTTGGCTATAACATTGTTCCACTTGGTGCTATGGTAGTAGACTTTAATTTCAACAGTAATATCTATATTCATTATGTTATGAACAATATAGGAACTGTGTACATTAATATCATAGAGGAAGTTTTTCTCTGAACTTTAATATTGTTAGTTCTAAAGATACAGTAGAAAACAGGGAACTGAAGCAACATAATCCAAACAATCTTTAACAGTTTTAGAGGAAAGCATCTTATGATCTAAGTCAGGGGTGTCAAACTGCCAGCCTGTGGGCCGGTTTCATCATACCGAAGCCGCGCCCACCCCATTGCCGGCAATGCAAAAAGAGTCGCGATACGTCACGACATGTCACGTGACGTGGCGAGTTTGACACCCGTGATCTAAGTGGAATAACTAAGGATATAGTCTACATGGGGAATGCTTGAGAAGGATTTTGTTATGGGAAAATCTATTGAAGTGTTAACATAGACAGGAGGAAAACAATTCTTCCATCAAAACATTTTTGGATAATTATTATCATCCTTATATCTGTCCTTATACAGGATATGTGAACAATGAATCATATTGGCCATTCAAATGTTGTATACTTTTGAACAGATATATAAGTATCAAATTAAATATTAATTAATTTTCAGGAAACCCTAAGAATTTTCTATCCTAAACCTAATCCTCATCAAGAGAAAGGAATTGGTTGAAGAAGTGGAGGTGACTGATATTTGAGAAGAAAGTGATCGTGTTATTCTTGAAATTTTGATATTTGTGGAAGACAAATTGAGAAGATGCAACCTGCATAATGGCTTTATGCAAAACAGTAACACAGTGGCATGAAGTCTTAAAGGAGCAAATTTTCATTATGTGATACTGAAAGCTTACAGTATCTGAGGCTTGCAAGACATACCAAGATAAGGGGGGGAAATCATATTTGGGGTATGTTAAAAATAAAAGGAAAACCAATAGTTCCATTGCAAGGAAAATGTGGTGAATTGGTAATGGATGAAAAGAAAGAACTTCTTAACTCCTATTTTCTCTGTTTTCTCTCATAAGGAAAAAGGAATTTTAGTTGATTATTAATATGCCACAGGGGAAAGTAGGTTTTTCAGGTTATGCTAGACAAGTAGAAGATAAAAAAGAATTAAGCTAATTTAGATTAATTTAAGTCTCCAGGGCTACATGATTAACTCCATGTATTGAAGAAACCAGTGGAGAAGATCAGAATCAATCTTACTAATCATGGAAATATGGTAAGTTCTCATAAGACTGAAAGAAATCAAATGTCACTGCCATTTTCAAAAATGGAAAAGGGATTCAGGAAACAATAGATACTATTCTGTACTGAGTAATGTTTTTGGCTAGATTATCAAGCAGCATGTTTGAGAAGATTTGGAAAAGTATACTATGATCTTCTCTTCTGATAATTACAAGTTTAGCAGATAGTGCCTTTGCACAGATATGTATCACGCACCAAGTGAATCAATTATTGGACCAGGAGGCCTTGCTCAGAGTCACTCAGGCCTTGATCCCTTCTCATTTGGACATTACATCATGCTCTACATGACACTACTCTTGAAGACTACAGAGAAATTATAACTGGTTCAGAATACAGCTTCTTGCTCATTATTGAACACCTAACTGTTGGCTTTAATATTGATTTTAATGTAATTATATTAATATAATTCTTTTTATACTGTATTTTTATTGTACAACACTTTGAGAGGGGTGGGATATAAATTCAAATGAGAAATAAATTGATTAATTTATTTTGGTCTACAGCTCAAAGTACAAATAATATAAAATTATTTAAAATATAGTATATTTGCAATGGAAAACAATTTATAAGCTTGGTGTTTGTGGGTTGTTAACATTTCTAACATTCAAACTCCAATTAATAATGCTAATTAATAAGTTACACCAAAGTAAATTTTAAATTTACATACTTCGGTATGTACTGAAGGTAAGCACACACCGTGTATACTGAAAGTAAGTATATAAGTACTGTTTCAGTCACACAATATCCTTATCTCACAATCAATGAGAACAAGATCAGGCTTAAATATTTATTTATGTATTTAATTATTTGTCCAATATATGTAACCATCTATCTCATAAAACAAGTGATTCTGTGTGGTGTACAATAAAGCTAAAAATGTTATTAATCAATACCAAAAGCAATTGTTGTTGTTATTGTTGTTACTATGTTACTATGTTTCTACATACTCTTCAAGGGTGGCCTCATGTACAGCACATTACAATAGTCAAACCAGAAAGTTACTAGAGAATAAATGACATGAGTAGGGCCTCTCAATATAGGAATGGGCTCAACTGACAAATTATACAAAGGCCTGCCTAGCCACAACCACCACGTGCAAGTCTTCTATTTAGATGGCCCTTCACACTAAACCAGAGAATTGTTTTGCCAAAATGGTTTAAATTCATATGATGCAGAAAACAAATAATAATACTTGTGAAATTAGGCAAGCCTAAGGTGCATATTATAATCCTTACTCATGTAGATATCTCAGATGTATGAAATGTTTAGAATTTTTGGTGGTAAGTGAGCATATCACTAACAATTAATTAGTAAGTACAAAATAAATACAAAAATCATAAAGCCATTGATTATGATCCTTCCCTCTGGGTCAGTGAAGAATAATTATGTTCCTTCCTCTCCCATCATATTCTTATGTCTTATATTTTCCTATGCATATGTAGAACCTGCTTTTTTCCCTGTTAAAATCAATCCTATTCATTTCAGCCCTTGGCTCAAACTTGTCTAGGTCTTTTAAAATCTTTCCTCTTTTTTTTTAATATTCTCTTTCATCTGAAACATTAGTCACTTTGTGAAATTCCATTTGATATTTCCCTGCAAGCAGGAGCCGTTAATTAGCACATTTTCAGTGTAGTCATTCAATCAAATTTGAGTCCAGTACAGTTACACAATAGCTCTTTTCCCATTTCTTCATTTCATGAAGAATATAATGAAGCCCTCTTTTGAAAGCTAAATCTTGGAAATGTAGGAATTAGCTCATTTCCTTTGAGGGAATTCCAAAGCCTGTGAGCCCCATAGTAGAGGGTCTTTTCCCACAAATCTTATTGTCAAACTTCTCACAGTAATGGTATCTTTAAAATCTTCTGTTGATTTAAAAGATGAACTTCATAGCAAGAAAATCTAACCAGTCTAAGTGATTTAAGATCCTAAAGGTCAACAATAGCACCTTAAATTGCACATGACAGGCAATTGCTGGCCAATGCTGATCTTTCAGTACTGACATCTCTATACAGTAGCTCAATTGATCAACAGGTTATTGTCTATGGAGATTCTCAGTCATCCAGGTCATAGTTATCCCAAAGATGTGTTTTTCTTTGAAGACGTTTCGTTTCTCATCCAAGAAGCTTCTTCAGCTCTGACTGGATGGTGGGTAATGGAAATATTTATACTCCTTGCAGACAGTTGGTCACTTGCATTCTTTTAGTGAGTCATTGAGGCCACCTGGAGGCTTATCTGTGTCCTCAGGGTCACCTGAGTGGTGCAAAAGTGTGTGGAGCTTTCTTGGAACTGTTGAAAGGACTGTAATGTAGACTGGAGATAGATGATGTTGTATCCCTCCCCCTCTGTTGAGAGAGGGCTGTTTAATTTTGACAAAGATGGCCTCTTTGACACATCTTTCAAACCAGCGGTTTGAACAAATTTCATCTGAATCACACACATTTAGCATATGGCTGAATCCCATAATCTATTTTTCTAGATTCTAGCAATTCTATCTTGTCTGGATTTAATTCCATCTTGTTTTATATTATCAACTATAGGCAATATTCAAGAGTACTGATTACTTCCTTGGAGTTAAAGTTGTGGAAAGTACTAACAGTATAACGTTATACATTCATAACTAAAATAATTGTTCAGTTTAATAAATGATAATTGTACTTGATCCATCTGATAAATCAGTAGATCATAGTCAAGTTGTATCATCATTTTTTTTAATTAAAGCCTATCCCCAGAGAATGATGCAAAGTTGCTTGCTTGCATCCTTTCTAGATCTGTTAATTAAATATCTATTTTAAATGATGAAATTGTAAACTGATCTACCCCTTAAATTAAATATATACTATATTGCATCTGATAATATTAAAATGTTATATAGTAGCTGAAGGGCATTAATAGTTTTTTTTGTAGTAAATGATAAGATTGCAAAATGTTTTAAATCCTAAATTAAATACTTACTGTATTTGATAAAATGAGCATTTCATATAAAATAGTCAGGAGGCACCATGGGTCAAGGCAGACATAATGTTATACAGCTTTATAATTTCTGAAATTTGAGAGAACTATAGACATCCACAATTATCATCCATTCCTCCTCCTCCTCCTCCTCCTCCTCCTCTTTCTTATTTTTAATTATTATTAAGATTATATAACACAGAGTTGTAAGACACATGGAAGATGATCTAGCATATCAGATGCATAGTTTTCTTATCAAAAATCTTCTAATGAAGAAGAATATACTACTTCATGAGACATCCTGTTCTACTGATTGTCAGCTCGTACCACCAGCAAAGTCCTCCTCTTTTCTCCTTACAACAAACCTACAGCCTGTTTGTCTTTCTGTTTTGTTTTGGCATTTCTTGCAAATATTAACAAAGTTAAATATGTAGGGTTTTAGGAAACTTCCTTACATTTTTCCATTCTCTATACAGCAAAAAGGTTTCTTTTCTGGAGGTAGCTACAAAGAACGTTAAACACAGAGCTGGGACTGGTCTTTGGTGTGGAGTTTCCCATGGCATGGGTATGCACATGCTTGTTCTGGTGTGTGATTCTGCCCAAGGGTCATCCTTAATTGTCCTTCATTGTGTCTGCAGTATAGCCCTTCTTATCATTTCTTGTTATGTAGATGGTGTCTGGGCTGCTTATTGTGGGTTTGGAGAAATGTGGGTGAATGGGTTGTTTATCTATTTAATTACTCTTGCCAGGACAATTGGTTTTTGTATTTGTTAGTTGATTGTTTAGTGGAGGTGCACTTTTAGCAATCCTTGCAACAATGTATTCACTTGATTACAAAATAGTTTTCTGCCCCAGTTGGTTATGGATAGCTTGGGACAGTGGGAGAAAGGTTCATTTTTTATAATAAATTTGTGATTGTTCCCACACTCTCAACCTCAATATCATTAATTCAGAAATAACATGTCACTGTGTCCATGGTGCTAATCACTTCATTGATTCAATCAAACTTTTCCTATTAGTAAGGAATTAGGTCTAGGATAACAACCCACTTTGCCCTTTCCCACCATCAAACAAATGAAGTTGTCAACAAGAGCAGGTGGATTTATTGGATCTTTGTCTCTCACCAAACTTAAATTTCCTTTAGATGTCAGGATAAGTCATGATCCCACTACCATGTGCCTCTTTGAATATTTGGTCATTTAACAGCGAAGGGCCTTATCCCATGTTTTCAGGTTGACAGATTGTCAGTAATAAACTCCCAATCAGATAATACCTCATGCAAATGCTCAGAAGATTTATTCAACTCCCATAAGGGGAAAAACAACCCCAAAATCACTCCCAGTCAATGCTCAGAAAAGAAGGAAAAGCACTATTAAACTCATCTCTTTTTCTTTCTTCTTCTCATTTTTCCCTGCATTCTTTAGAACTGAGCATTCAGCACAATGCCTGCTAATAGGTTGTTTGAACCCAATAAGACTATGGCTATATTTTAATATATGTAAAAACCTTTACTCTATATATGAGTGTGTATCTTGGTAGACAACCAGTTTGTGCCTCGAGGAAGAAAGGAGTCAGTCTTTTCAGAATGCCAGTGTAGTTAAAAATGCTTATATACAGTATTCATAATCCAATAAACTGTGATTTTTAAAAGACGATACTCTTTTCTTAGAATTGCAAGTTCATTTTGTGCCTTAGAATCTTAGGTCTTTATGTAAGTTTGGAATGAACCACTGGAACTGACATGAAGGTATTAATAGATATGATATTTTGCAGAAAAGTTTTGAAAGACATCTGCACACTGTAATTCACATCTGTCATCTAAAAAAAACTTATGTTAGAGGGGGTTTGCAATTTCCTTTCAGTAGAAATGTTCTCTGCTCCCATAAATCAGAAAGGAGAAAATCATCCCAACCTTAATTCTGTCTAATGATTTCCCCTCAATATGCTCCTCACCTTGCTCCCCATTTCCAAAGTAGGCTTAGAAAACACAAAGGAATTGTACCAACTCAATGGAATTATGTTTGGAAAGAACAGTGCTTGGAGAGTTCAGGTTAGCTACCTCAAAGAATATTTTATTCAATTGTCTTTTGCCTCTAGACAAAGTGAGAGTGGGGAGATTTGTCTGTTCTTCAAAAAAAAAAAAAGTCCAAAATATTCTAGTCTTTATGGGGAAATTTTTGAAAGAGTCTTTTTTTTTTCACTTTTAAGAACAGAAATACTGTTCAAAGTCAAATTCACGGTTCAGCCATCCATGATGCATGTTTCTGATTCTTTAGAAAGCTGCGGATCAGAATTCTACTGAAACTAAAAATAAGCTTTAGACTTCAACAGCAAAAGCAAATATAGCACTGAGAAGCTAAAGTATGAAATTATTTTGATTTTGCCTAAAAGTCAAACTTTTATGCAAGTTCAGCTCCACTATAGGTTTTCTTTTTCTTTTTCAATTATACTTGGCAGTACATTCCTGGTATACATTATGTGCAACAAATCTTGGACTTTTTATCAGTTTCAGATCAATGCAAAAATAATTTTAGTTTATAACAGATGTTACAAAAGCAAAAACAAACATGACACAATGAACAACTTTCCTCTATTCACTCCTTATTGAAAAGATGGGAAATACCATTTCATTTATGCCTTTATTTATATCCCTCTTTCTCCTAGAAACTCGGTATTTCATGTACTGTATAAGGATTTTTTTTCATTATTCCCCAAAAGAACTCTGTAATGTAGCTGCTTGCATTTGAATTCTTCCTCCTACTGAGGAAGTAAAGGTACACCACTAATTATTTTTTGAGGATGTGAACACATGATTATGTCCCTAGTCTTCACAATCCCTGTGAAAGTGGCCATTGTCAGAATTTTCTTGTTCTAGTTCAAAAGTGGTATTTTTCCATTTCTGTCAACATAAGCTGTCTTGAGCAATCAGTCTGTGATGAATGATTTATTGGCCACCTGAGGCAACTGTAGGCTTAGTGGTGATGTTCTGTATGTCCTGTGTTTGTCATGGCTCCTGAATGGTAGATTGTCCTTTCTGAACATCATATCACTATTTCACTTTGCATTCAGGAACCTATAAAACAATGGGGGAGAAAGTGTAGTTTTTGCCCAATAGGTTAATATTATGTACATTGCTGAAACAGGGCAGCCAAGTTAGCTTCTTCTGTCTTTATGTCATTCTCTGAGAATAGCAAGCAGAATCTGTTTTGTTTTGTTTTTCTCCTCACTTGATACAATTATCAGGCAAATTATCTACTGTTTTTTCATTTCTTTATGTGCTTAAGTGATATAAGAAGTTCTATATCCTTGTCATTACATGAAAGAAATGCCATTTTTAACAGTAGGCCAAACACTGTGAAATGGAAATTTAGGTCATCATAGTTCAAATTTTTGGTTTTTTTTCTTTTTGATGCATTCTCTTCCGATAGCTTGATAATAAACACTATTGCTACTGAAACTCTGAGCAACTACATGTCTATTGTTGATCGCTCACCTGTCCTTTCAATAGCCTCTCAGCTTTTTGAGAAATGTTCTCTCACTTAAAAAAATAGCACAAATCAAGCAGTGCTTTAATATTGATCAGATTAATATCAGCTATTTTGCATCGATACCATTAATAAAGAATAATTATGTCTGAGTAATAGGGTGGAGGAAAAAATTTGTCTTTTAAATACAGGTTCTGCCAAACCAAAGCTGACTCAGAATTCAGCTAGCAGCAGTGAGGCGGGAAAAGAGTTTTAATCAAGATAATGATGATAAAGCTAGATCAGTATTTCTATTATTTAGAGCACAATTATATACTTCATATATTGTATAAGGTCAATTCCGTGATCACTTGAATTAGTTTATAATAGCTATTTGTAGTTTTAATAATTCTCAGATGTTTACCAAGGGAAATAAAAGGTAAAATCACAACTTAGGTCAAAATGAGTATGATGCAATCATGTACAATGTAATAAAATTCAGGCACATCAAATAATTCACAAAATTCACAAAAGTTAGGTGAAATTGAAAGAAAGAACTGAAATTATTGGAAAAATGAAAGGAAATACAACTGAAAACAGATAGTATGTGTAACATCATCTACCCATCCTAACTTACTATTTTTTTTTTTAAGACAAGCATGCAGGGTTTCTGATATATCAAAAACTCTCATCTCAAGGAAGAAGACATTTTAAGCTTCATTCTTTTGTATCATTTTCTAATGAATATTGTTCACTTCAGTTGGTGTTTTTTTTCCATAAGAGAGCTATTTAAAAGTATTATGACAAAAGTTCCCAAAGTATCAGCTGTGGATACTTCATTTGGTGCCCCCCAAGTCCCACCTCCTACCCAGTTCTATATAGGCTGCTTTGCTATGAAGAAAGCTGAAAGCCTTCAGAACTACATTTAATTCCAAGAAGTACTTTTGGACTCATATGTGTATACCAAATTTAGGGGGGAAATGCTTAGTAGTTATACCTTATTGTTTTGTTTGGAAGTGTTCCTATCTAATATGAGAGAAGAAGGGATGGAGGAAGGAAGGAGATGTGACAATGAGTATTTTTTTTTCAAAATTCTAAATGTAAACTTCCTCCCAGGATGCCTTAAAGATTCCTACCTTATGAACTTCCTGTTGAGATCAATGGCAGTTTTGGGTAGATAAATTTGTCTTGGAACAAAAATACATTAAAAAAATATAATTAAACCTTCTTCCACATAATTTGTAATGTTATTTAATCCTTGTCAGTAATCCACTATATATAATGATTGATATTTGTGATTTCACTGTTTTTGTCCTAAGACATTTAGTCTAATGATAGTGTTTGTGAACCCCCACACCTGTACCCAAAGTCCTTTCATATGAAAGTACACAAAAATGTCGTGAATAATGCAAGTTAATCCCATCACTTATGTTTGAATAAGTCATACCCCAGCTAGCTTCTTATCTAATAACTATGTGCATGTCAGAGAGTAACATTCAATTATATGTGCTTTAAATGTGTAATAGTTTGTTCAGTGATAGTTAATTCTTTGTGATATAATATGTGATTGTGATAATCAGTATAGACCATGAGAAATATGTCACAGGAGTATGCATTTTGGAACCTTTTTTTCCATTACAAAGGAGCAGATGCAAACAACGTCACCCTAAATCAGTAAAATATTGATTTTTTTTTCTGGCTGGCACTATAGATTTGTGTTATTTTTTCTTGCTTTCAAAAGCTGCTTATGTTTATGAGCATGCTTTGCAAGCCTGGAAAAATGTTCAACTATATTATTGATGAAGAGAGATATTCTGATCATTTCAAAGTAACTCTTTTGAAGTATTTGCACAGTATGTCAGACAGGAATCTGAAAACCATTTTGAAACATCTACATTGGCAATATTAATTTATTTGACAAAATTCTAGAAATTTCCCATTCCCATATTAAAATACCTCTAGCCAGTTTAATCAAACATCATATTTAAAAGCATTAATAACAATAACAATAATAACATAGTTTTATATTCTACATGGGACATTTTCATACAGAAAGTCTTAGTTGGCGTTCTCTAGGAGTAACAAAAACTTATCCAAGATTGGGACAATCGTGTGGAAGTAGATGAACAATATAGTAGAAAGTGATATTGACATAAGAAGATACTTGAGGAATCTACAGAATTAATATTGAATCATTTTGCATTCAACCCAAGGCCATTTACCCTTAATCTCTTCAAGAGGCCTAACTGAAAGCAAGACATTCAAAACACCATGTTTTATAACTATTAATCAAGAAAGCCAATCAAATTATTAACAGTTTATGGTATATTTATTTGTTGTCTAATAACAATGATTCTGCTTTAAAGTCAGAATTCAGTTATAACACTTCTGAAGTCAGTTCAGGTTCTTATATCTGACATAGGACATTGTCATTGTTTTCTCTTTTTAAGGTTAACAGACCTGTGCTGATTTTCGCCAGCTGAAAAAGTAGTTTTATAATTTATTGTTGATTCCTCCTGTCCTCCAAAAAAAAAAGATTACATTCTTGTTGCTTTTGGTTTTTTTTAACCTTATGGCTGAGTAATATAGTTTTGTTTATCAGCCACCTGCACCCCCTCATCCTATTTTGAGGCAAAAATCAAGGAATAAGAAATTCCAATTTTAAATTCAATCAGTTCACAAGTTGTTTGATGCTGTGGATTCAATTTTAACAGCTGCCTCTGTCTACTGTCTGCACATGAAAAAAACAACTTCCATTGGTGAGCTGAACATGTACATTTGGTGACTAAAATTCAATTTAAACCTGCCCAGATGCAATATTACTGACAGCCATTCCCAGGTCTTGTGACTGACTTAACCTGACAAGATTGCTTTTTTTTTCAAAGTCCAACAAAAAAAAGTTTGAAAAAGAATATAAAATAATTCATTTGGAATTAAGTTCAAATTAAATTAAATTAAATTAGCCCATTTTTTAGGCTATTAGGATTATAAATCACTAGTGGAAATACAATAGAATTAAACCTATTTGTACCACCATAACCAAAAATATTAATTTCATTTTCTTTCTGAACTATATTTTGACCTTTCCCCACCCCCAAATTTAAAGCTTGTGAAAAGTGACCGAAGGAAATGCTCAATTATGTGAATGTTCTATAACAGCTGGGATTAGTACATGAGTCAACTATAATTAAAGATAAGATGCTAAATATTAATCCCTAGTGAAACAGAATAAATCTTTTAATATATCTATATTACAAGGGGTCAATTATTATTATTATACTGAATATAACTAGTAAGAATCAAGTTAGGCATAAAATCAGTATTCCCATCAACTCAAGGAAGACCTAAGTTCATTCACAGTAACCCCAGTATAAATTGAATAATATTTCGCAAAAATTTGTGAAAAGTTCTGGTAGTGTAATATTAGCATCACTAAGTAGGAATTGGAAAATATAAAACTGCCAGAAGCTGATATTTTTTATTGATTTATTTACAAATTTACATAATGCCCATCTCACTACCTGAGTGAATTTGGGAGATTTAGAGACATCTGTATGAAGAAGAAAAAAATGGTATTTGGAGGTGCGCAGGCTAAAAAGGATCATGCTTTTCCCTAAGTTCTGAAAACTTAAAAAGCTCTGAGTGTTCTGCTTTCTTCACCTTAATCCACCATCCTCTTGGGACAATGTTATTATAAAAGCAAGGACACAGAGCTTTGTTCGCTCTGTTTTCCTCATTCTGAGCATGCTGTAGGTTTGCCAGGCAGAGGTGCTTCTTTTTTCTAAAACCAGATAGCCATGTGGCCAGATCTACAACATGGTATATCAGCAAACAAAATCAGCTACCATCTTCATTTCCCAAGATAAATGTATTTTCAAACTGACGTATTTCTGATAAGCAGTATTTTCTTCTTTTTATTTCTTTGTGATTATTCACATTAGAAAAAAAATGAAGTAAGTCTTTATAAGGTGCAGAGCTATGAAATATCCTCAGTTTTGTAATTCATCTTATTTGGTATTGTTGCGTTACAGTCTTGCAAAATAAATAAAAAAATAAAATGAGTTGAATCAAGACACAGCAATCAGTTCAAATGTTCATGAAATGTTCAGTAATATATCAGTAGTATATATGCAGTCAGTTCTAGAAGAACTATTTTATCTCACCCACCCACCCCCACACAAACACATCCTATTTATTGCCTTTATATTTCTTAATTATTGTTGCAAGAAAGCTTGACTTGGATGAAAGCAGCATTGTTTAGGCAAGGTTGAGCCTGATTAAAAATTGGTTTTATTTGAATGCATTTTCTTTAAATAATTAAGATATGGCTCTAGAATAAGTGGACCCTATCTTCAAGTGGCATAATGGAAATGCAAAGTGTGTTCATGTCATGGTTGCTTTTGGATAATTTGCGCAATTGCCTGTGAAGTGCAGGTTGGATAATTTCAGTGAATAACAAGTTTTATCCCTTAATTCAAATACAGGCGCTAATAAGCCATTACAGCTTGTTTTCTCCAGTCTTTCATCAATAATTTATTGTAATGTACATGGCAAAATCAAAACTGCACCTCCAGTTTCCTTCAAACATATTTGATTTCTCTTCCAACAAAAGCTGCATTAAAATAATTTAAAAGGGTGTATGTCATGTAAATGTGCAGGAACTTATGCATGTAATTCTTATTAGCAATTACAGATGCTTGTTAGGTAAAATGTCACTCTTGTTGATAAAATTCTATAAAAGAGTTGGACTCTTGGGAGTGTAATATTTATTCCCTCAAAGCACAATTTAACCAAAAGTTTTGTTATCACACTTTGGGGGTTCGGCTGGCCTGAGGTTATTATTTGTATTGTTGTACACCTGGAGGCATTACCTGAAGTTATATACAAACTATATTGGACAATGTATTCTCACTGGAGTTGAGCCATAGATTTTAACTCATTTTTCTCTTCTATGGAATATAAACAGAAGTGACAACAGCAAGGAGAAATGATAATATATATTTTTCACTAAGTATAATTCATTCTACTTTCATCCTCAAAAAGAAACTTAATGATATTAAGACTGAACAGCTTTTTCATGTTATGGGTCACATTTGGTCTATCCTTAACATCATGTCTGTGGGGTGGATCCAGGAAAAAAAACTAAACTTGTTTGAATTTCAGTTTTGTGATTTGTCCTTTGTATACCTGAATTTAATAATTTATGAATTTATTTATGTCCCAGTCCAACCGATTATATTATGATCAATTATGTTATATTAAAAACTGGCATTTAAAATGACTTAGTAAGTCTGAAGCTTTGGAGGTCCACATATAGTCCTAAATGAGGAGTTTTTGGTAAAAGCAGTGATTACAGATTTTCTATGATGCTGTTCTGTGGACCTCCAAATATAGCACTGCAATCTTTTTTCAGTCAGCTACCATATTTTTATGCAACTCAAGAAGATCTGAAACTGGACAAATGATGAGTGTACACAGGACAAGGAGGAGTAATGAGAATGACTTAGTGACCTATCTTTTTCAGCCTTATTTCTTAGGCAAACACAGATGTCTACTTCCCAGGACAATTGTTGCTTGCTACCCCCAGTTTGCACTCTTTTTTATTTGGTTGAGAAAAAAAAAACTGGTTTTTCAAATTAAAAAAAATATTTCTAGAATAACCCAAATTTATCTACCTTTTTGAATCCTTAGAAAAGATTATCTATTCAACCTTTCTAAGCTACAGCAGTAAACTCATGTAAATTTTCTCATTATTATGAGTGAGACATGGGGGGTTTGATGTGAATGGAAAGAACATGTTTTGTTATACATAATTGTAAAGTTGAATTTTGAATTATAATTTTATTCTTTCCCAAAGAGGTTCATATTTAATAGATTATTTATTTTTAGATTTAATTCATGTTTCAGAAATCATTTTATACACATCACTTTTTGCTGATTATACACCTACAAACCCACAAACAGATTCTAAACATTTCACTAATTATTTTAACATAACGTCTGAATACAGTAACATTTTCTCTTATGCTTGCAAATTCTAATTTGATGGTCTCCTTTAAATTGTTTATTGGTCTTTATGGTCTGACCATTGGTACACCATCTGTTTATTCTCTCTCACATGCACAGTTTCTCCCACACATACATCAAAACATTGTGTTTGCACAAGAGGGAGGGAGGGAGGGAGGGAGGGAGGGAAGAAGAAATGAGATAGATCAGGCCTAGGGTTCTTGTAGAAATTAAGAAAAAAAGTTCAGAATATTTATAACCTACAAAAAAAGTGGGTTAGTTGGTTAACTGTTTTTTTTTTTGTCTTTTGTCATTAATGTATCCTTTGAACTGATTTATTTCATTTTATATGTAACTCAGCTTTGCTTTGGAGCCTCTTTACCCAAATTCTATGATAGTTCATGAATTTTAGTCATCAGTCTGGCCCTCAGGCTTGCCAAGTTTTGAAAAAGATAAGTATCAGAATGTAGTCTTATGGGTACTGGAAAAATCAAATTTTCCCTTGGAAAAATCAGAAACTGTTATATCCTTTAAAAAGTTAAATCTATATAGTTCTTCAGCCTGCTGCTACCAGAACTGGGCAAAGGACAATGAGATTGTGCAAATCATGGCTCCAGGATTTCTGTTCGAGTTTACACCTTATTTAATTTTCCTGTGCTGAGTAGCACAATCAAAGCACAAGTTCTATGTGTCTCCACTTGAATATTAATAGGAGCCTCTGTGCAATTAGTCAGCTTGCTTTACCAACTTCCTTGATTACCCAAAAGCTGTCATTCATATTCTAGAGAATGCATATCAATACCATAATTGTACTTTCCTGTTGAAAGGGTAAATGTGGACATACAGAAGTGGAAATGGAGGAGAATTAGAACAGTCCTCTTTTATACTCACTCATGAGTCCTACTCACTTTTAGCCATTAGATGATCAAACTGATCATTTGCAAATCATTTGCATTCAGATGGCATTCAGATAGCATTAAACATTCTCTTGGAAATCGGAACAGCACAACCTTCTGGGTTTGGTGTTTTATTTTGTTTGTTTGTTTTTGGTGAATAAACAAGCAGGACCGCTATATACTTCTGGCGCAATTGATCCTGGCATTAAATAGAAGTGCACTGGCAAGGACAAATAAACATGTCTGCAAGGATGCTGGTTTTGGCACAAGCAGTAGTAATTAGTTCATCTGATGTTAGAAGCTTTATTCTCCTGGCTGAGGAACTGCAACATACACAGTCACAGAAAATTGTCTATGATAGAACAATATTAGACAGGTAGAGTTTGTCCGCTGTTAATACATGTAAGGCATATCTGAAATATTGTGTGTTACTTGCTCAAAGTCACTCAATAAGTTCTATGAATTACTTAACCACATACTGAATCAGTATTTCTCAACTTAATCTATCAGGGTATTCTGAATAATTCTAAATTTAGGTCATGTTCCTTTTGCTTTCTCATGGCTAAGCCAAGATTTAAATGAAATACAGTTAATTAAGCCAACAGTCACTTGTGATTAGCTATATAAATCTTCTTCTTCTTCAATGTCTATTAATGTGGTAATCTAAAAACTACCTATATTTTACATACATATAATTATCAAATACCTAAAATCAGGTGAATGTTCATCAATAAGCAAAAGTGAAAGATCTAGGAACATCATCAGATGTTTCCCTTTTAAATTAAGCAAATTGATGCAAAAGACAGAAAAGGAGCAATAAATATTACAGGAAAGAAATTAAAGACATAAGATTAAAAGTAAAAAAGAAAGGAAAGATATTGAAATCTAGTTTATACCAACACCATCACTATACCTCCTTATACTTTTTGTCCTTATAAACCATCCTTGCTTCTAACATGTCCATACACTGTTTTTCTTCTCTCTACTTTTTCAGGTTCCAATCAGCTCTACCCAACCCCTTTTTTTCGGTCTTCCCCTTCCTCCATTCCCTGTTCTCTTGTACAATTTGCAGAATGATAGTGTGATGCTTCTCCTGTCATTTCTGATGAAAGCATAAAATTCTGTGGATGCTTCTGTAACCAATGGGACATTACACATTCTCAACTTATTCCCTGCATTCTATTTATTTTCATGCATGCTTTACTTCACTTATATAAAACTATTATCACATTAAACTATCCACTTTCAATTCCATATTTATGTAAAACACTTCATATTTCAATCCTATTCACTTTATCTTACATACTTTTTCTAAATCAACAAATAATTTTATTTCTCATATGTTTACATTTTTAATGACTGACTGAAAGGGAAAACTCTGATCTGGTCTACACATTTGCTATCCAGCACATAGCCACACCACACTTTCGAATGTTTGCCAGTTGTTACCAATTCTACTTCATAATTCAGTAAAGAAATGTGGCCCAACATCATTTGCAACATGATTCAGGGATTAATAAAGACTTATGTCAGCCATTTTGTCCTGCAGAAACAGTTTTCTGTGAATCTGGCAAAGGAACAACCAGCCAGTTTGCATAAGCATGTAGATAATAGTAGTAGCAAATGAATTAATAGTATCTACTAAGTTTAATTAGAGTCAAACCAGGCTAGAAACCAGAAGCCTATAAATTCCAGTCTCATCTTGGGCAAAAAGTCAGCTGGTAACCTTAGGCCAGTTACTATCTCTCAGCCTAGAAAGGAATCCATAGCAAACTGCTTCTGAAAATGAAAATTACATGGACTTATCCAGGAATCAAGAGTAATTTGAAGACATACACACATACACATACACACATATGTTTTATTAAGAGATGTGTTTTATAGTAATTCTGTAGCTGATGCTTTATTTATTTGGTTCTTAGAATTTTGCAATTTCTACATGTAACTGTGATTCTTGCATGTAACTTCAGTGCTCTATATAGTTTTATTTATCTGAATATCTAATTATCTGATTTTTTTTTGTATGTCCCCACTGACATTTCAGATCAATGAGTTTAAACGGTAAAGTCATTAGAGCTGTCAACCAGTTAAAGATTTTAGAGCTGATTAATTGTGTTGCATCAAACAACTAACTGACAAATTAATTTAGAAAACTGGATCTGTGAAATCCCAGGATACCCATTCAAAGCCACTCAGATTGTGCATTATGTATGCACTCCTTAGGTTTCACCTGATATACATATACATATACTGTACATATACACATACACATACACATACACATACACATGCACATACACATGCACATGCATATACATATACATATACAAATTAGGCTTCTTTCTTTCTATTTATAATTTATTGTTTCCATCTCCTAAATGTTTTTGAGTGCCCAGATTATTTTTACTCCAAGGGTAACATGGTAAATATCCAATACTTTTTTTTTAACCTCATGAAAATGTATGGCATTCAGTGGAATTTCTTGCAAGGTAGGTTTGGGTAAAATTGTAGTCTTGTTTTCATGGGCATTATAGTTCAGTATATATCTGCAGATAACAAAACTGGAGATAGCAATAATATTTAGTCTATGAAAATCTGGGGACTTTTTAAGCTTCTGGAAAATGACCACATTAATTACCCAAAGTTCAAGGAGAAAATTCATAAAGAAGTAAGAAATGCAAAATCATAATGACAAACTAAGGAAGATTCATACACTTCCTTCTCTTCAAAACTGTAGAATTTTTTTTTTTCTGATGGCTTAATAGCTGTGATGGATGTAGCTACTATACATTTGCACAATAGCCAGCTTTGCATTGCAAGGCTTGGGGGGCTTCTTATAAAGTTGCTAAACAAATCCAGAATCCTTTGAAAAGGCTGTTGTGTCGGTATGTAAGGTTGCAAAGTGACAGATAGTTGGCCTTAGGAGGAAATTGTGGATGTGATATGCAACAAGATTTATCTCTATGTGGGCTAAATATTATACTTGCTATACTTTTATTATTTATGACTGGCAAAGAGGCAGCAATTACCACTTTTGTGGAAGGTAGCTGCCTACTAATAAAATAATGCTATGCCATTATTTCAAGCTTCAACTTAAGTTTCCTCAACAGTAAGTCTATAATAGCTAACAAAAGAACATCTTACTGGAATACTGCAATGCTTTGTTGCAGTCAGCTTTCTTTGGGAAAAAATGTGGCTGTCATCAACCAATGATCTCAACTGATTAATATACAGTGCTTTACTAGAAATACTGTACTAAAAATGTTTGGCTCCATATTCTTTGAGAGGAGGGTAGGTTTTTCACTGGCAAATAGTGAAAAGCTGCTTGAAGGGGTGGGATTCCAATTTAAACATTAAAAATGATAGCTACTGATTTTGAGTAAGTTCAGATTTCTAGGTTCAGCTGGATTATATCACAGTGTGCTGAAGAAACACAGTAATGTTTAGGTCAAAATTATAAGTTAACTGAGAAATCCTAAGAAATGGTGAAACACCAGGAGACTGAAAAAGAGTAAAATATTTGCCCTCAGAAAGAAACAAAGAAGATACAGGAAACTTCAAACTAATCACACTAACAGCAGTTCAGCAAATCATAAATGAAATGATCTGTAAGAAAAGAATATGATTATTAACTGAGCATAAACTCATCAAAAGCAAGTCCTACCATAATAAAGTTATTTTTAATAAGATAAATTTCTTAGTAGACTACAGAAATAATTTACAAAAAATCTGTTAGACTTCAAAAGCACATGAAAATACCCCATGGCATCACCAAACTAGTTAAGTGTGTCTAGAATGTGGATTGTGGATCACAGTTGGCTTCAAATCTGTTCTGAAATATGTTCATCAACAGTTACTGTCAAATGAAGTGAGCTGTAAATGGATTGCCACAGGAGTCTCTTCTGGGACCCATATGGTTAAATGAGAGAAGAAAAATGCAGAGAGAATGGAGATGACACAATGCTGAGTGGGATAACTTTTACTTTAGAAAACAGAAACCAAATTGAAAATGATCTTAAAAAGTTAGAGTAGGCTGAAAATAAGTATATGAAATGTAATTGCAACCAACACAAATATACTTATTTTAAAAAAGAGATACAGAGTAGATAACAGGCAGTGTGAAAATGATCTTGGAATCATCACAAACTGAATGGGAGTCAATAGCATGGTAATGAATTTAGACTGAATAAATAAACATATTTCCAAATAATAGAAAGTAGAGGTTTTAATATATTCTCTCATGAATTAGATATGAACTGTAGTGTGTTCAATACTGGTCACCTTCCTTTCAAAGGACTCAGATAAAATATGGCTCAAAGCGGGGCAAAAAAGTTGATCAGAAGACTAACTGACATTGAAGGAACTAGGCATATATAGATTTGTGAAAAGAAGATTGGTAGCAGTGATATTATTGCACTGTTAAAATACTTGAAGAAAACAGAAACCAAATTGAAAATGACCTTAAAAAGTTATAGAAGTTGGCTGAAAATAAGTATATGAAACGTAATTGCAACTAACACAAATATATTAATTACGAAAAAGAGATTCAAAAGGTAAAAATCTATTTCTATCATCTTGAAGTGTAGGACTCAAAATAAGATCTTAAGTACAAAGAAGGCAAATTCTAGTTTAATGTTAACACTACCTACTATGAAGAGCAAGTCAAAACAAAAACTAATTATCAGGGAAATGATAAGAATCCTCTATTGTAAATGTGTTCATGCAAAGAGTGAACAGTCTTCAGTCAGAAATGTATTTATATGATTCCTGAATGGAATTTTAAACTCAGTGACTTAAATCACTCTGTGATTTTAGGTGAAGAAGTAGTAAGGCAAGCTGTCAAGCTCATTGTAGCCAACTTCCGACTAAAATAAGATTCTCTGACTTTCTTTTAACAAGTTTTATTGAAAGGGAATGTAATAATTTGCTGAAATCTCAGCAACTGTATTTCTACCCTAGAACCCAATTTATCTATCCTCTTGTAAGGTGGAAAGGTTTTCCTTCTCCATGTTCTACTAATTCTCTGTTTAAAAACAAGAAAGGAAGCTATCAGTTTTCTTGACAACCAAGAAATGTGCAGACAGCCAAAGTTTTGAATCTGTCTCAGGTTCTGACTATACCACCACAGATTTTTCAGACCAAAAGTTGTATTTTCCCACTGAAATCCCTATTGAATTCACAGAATAAAGATTTCCCAGATTGGGGCAAAGTAACAATTTAGGAAGGAGGTTTATACTGTAAGAAACTACTATGTTGGAGGAATACATGCTGTCTACAAGCAAAGCATAGAGGTAGCTGCCTTTACCTCTATTGCCATTGATATCCATTACTAGAAGCCACTTTTCATTTTTGTTAGAGATTTTTATACCCAATTCTTGAATCTGGTATTGTATCTTGCATCACAATGAAACTCCATTAAGAGATAGATCAGATTTCTCTGTGGTTATAACTGTCTTCAAAAGCTTTCAAATTGTTCTGAAACATCAGGAGTAAATAGAGTAGTGATCTGGCTGTGATTTAAAAGAAGAGTGTTATTAAACAGAATAATCAGCTGCTGAAACTTTGAGCTTGACAAAAATATAATGACAGCTTTTGATCTCTTTAGCCCAGTATGGTACCATGAGAGAGCCTGAAGTGAACAGTGCCAGTTCTGTTCAGCTAGAAATGGGGCAAATTGTATCCTTCGACAGTGCAGAAATTTTTATGCTGCCAAATTGGGAGGAATTCTTTTTTAATTGATTTAGTTTCAACAAAGTGTTCAATTTTTTTTGTCTCAGGCAAGGAATCTGATGTCTTTCCTCCCAAAATGTTATATGTGAAAGTTTAGTGAAGCTGCCAAGTGAGACAGAAAAGAATAATTATATTACGTAGTGATGCAAACAACCAAATAGAAAACTGAACTAGCACTTTTCATTTGAGAGGAAACACTGCTAATTTGGTACATTTTTACTACTCATAAGATTCAGATTTCACAAGTGATAATTTATCAAAAATATTCTTTTTTTCCAACATTAATATTTAACTGCTACATTCCAGAACAAATTTAAACTTTTTGGAAATAGTCTACTCTCACACACATGCATATTAAAAGGAGAAGTATGATTCCTCTCAACATTTAAAAGTGAATTGGGAGCAATAAGTTTAGTAAGACCAAATAATGTTTTTGAACATTGACTCCTTAAAAAAACAACAGTCCATTTCTAATACATGTTGACTTATAAGCAGTTATTGGAAATATTCCAGTTTCCAAATGTAGTATATGAAGTGAAAATGGCAGAGAAACCGAAGACCATAACTATAAAGCTGTGTTCACTGAGATTTCTTCCATAGAGTGAGGAGGTCTTGGCCAATCAGGACTTACAAATATAGGAAAACTTTTATTGGATGATATTAATTTTTAGAGATCTCTCCTAATAAGCAACTGCTAAGTTAAGTGCATCTACTAAATGGAAAAAGCAAGGGAAAGAAACAAAGATGGGGGTATTAGAAATATATAGAAAAAGGATGAAAAAATAATTATAAAAAGGAAAGTGTCAGATATGGAATGGAGAACTACTGCTTGATTGAAAGCTACCTATCATTTACATGAAGAGTATTTTTAAATGGCTGTGGTGACTGGCACAGAAAATTTTCTTCACTTCTGCTTCTTATTCATATAGATCAAATGCACAACCACTAAGAACATCATCAGAATTTTTTTGAAGATTTAGCAAGCAGGCAACAAATGTGCCACAAGTTTGATCTACAGACTCTGTTAAACACATTCTGACAGTGTAATTACACTCCATGCATCTTCTTGATGTGGTCTATGAGAAACAGTATGTTGGCTTGCTAAGTAGGCCCTAGAGAAGATCTTAGCATAATTAGGCTAGTGTAAGAAGGTTGAAAAAATGTGATGCCTTGCAAGATGTGCTGGATTTTCCTTTTAGTTTTTATAGCTTTTGATCCTAACCCTGAAGAATTAGAAGAAACCCCCATACTCAAGTTTATATAAGAAAATTAGCTGAACTACTGTCAGCTATTTAGTATTCAAAGGTAGAGATGGTTCACAATAAAAAAAAAATGTGTCATGGAGTAAAATTCTCAAAAAGAAAGAGAAATGAGAGGTTTATAGAGCAAAACCCAATGTATGAAGTTTCAACATGGTGGAAACAGAAAGTTTGCAAAGAGAGAAGGCTTTAAAAACACAAACTAAAACTACTAGAGGCATAAGCTAGATTTAGCTACAGTTTCTTCTAATTTGTCATATCTTGTTTTTAATGTTTTACCCTTATTGTGCTTTACTCTTTTCTGTGCTTTGCTTATCCCAAAAATAAATAGTGTGACAGGTACACACACACACCAAGACACACGTGTGTGTGTGTACATTTTCTATTAGCTTTGTACAACTCTTATTTGTATGGGGGAAATATTTAGACATGTCACTCTGGCACATCTCTTTTACATCCCCATCCCCAACTATATAAATTATCCTAGTCTCTCACAGGAGATACTTTCCTTCCTTCCTTCCTTCCTTCCTTCCTTCCTTCCTTCCTTCCTTCCTTCCTTCCTTCCTCCCTTCCTTCCTTCCTTCCTTCCTTCCTTCCTTCTTCCTTCCTTCCTTCCTTCCTTCCTCCCTCCCTCCCCCCTCCCTCCTTTATTTCTTTATTTCTTTCAATTTTAATACTATTCTTCTACTGAGTATTCAAGCTGAATAAAAAGATTTAATAAAATTAAAAGTAAGTTTGATACTAAAATTATTTCATAACTGGTAGTTTGGTGAAAGAGTTTTCCAGATATTCTAGCTGCTTAGACAATAGGGGCCAAAAGAACTCCCAAAAGAGATAATTCTGTAGGCTGAGAACAATGCAAAGTAATGTCACTCATTGCAAAAGAAAAACAAACTCCAGATGGTGTTTTCTGCACATCTGAAGAGATGGACAGACAGAGCCAGTACCACATAGGAGACAAAAAGGCATTGCCTAGAGGGGCATGATGGATGGCAGATGATCAGATAGGTGGATGGAGAAAGAAAGGGCGATAGGGTAAAGATACATTAACACATTGCGTTAAGAACATGTCAAGAAAAGCTGCCTCAGCATAAAAATGAAGAGGCTGTGTCTGCCTGCTTCCCATTCTATCCCTGAAAAATCTCTCCATGTTTGTCCTAACCTTCATAGTTCTTCTCCAAGAGCAGTTTGCACCTAGTCAGAGTTAAATTTGTTCCCTTCAGCCACCAACTATTCTTGTCTTCCAGTTGACCACTGATGAATTAAACTAATCTACATATTCAGGGTTGAAAAGCACATTGTAATATCCCCCTTCTACAAGGGTAATTAAATGAGTAATGTATTGATTTATGGATCGCCATGGAAATCCATTGAGTATATGGAGTAATGCAAATTGGTATTTATAAATATCATACATTTCCACTTTGGGGAACATATCAACAATTGAGGTTATTGCCCTTTTATCATTTTTTAAAAATAATGTTGCTTGTTGGCCCATGTGCTGTTTAGTTAGTTTTTCTGATTCTCACAAATTTATTAGATACTGATGTTTCCATACTGTCTTTGTATTGGCAAAGAAAAATCAGGTTCTCTTCCTTTATTAATAGACAGGTGAGAGAATATGCTGATTGTTATTCTCCTTCTGTATTTAGTTGTAGTATTTTCCTCCAATTCTATTCACAGGGATATTTACTTTTTAGGTTTCCTTTTCTTCTTTCCTCATGACTCTGAATATGATATAGATACTGTATGTGCATGTGTATGGCCTTTTCTATCCAAGTGCAGTAACACTTGGCATTTTCTCTATTCCCCTCTTTCTTCCACATGCAAACTATAGGGAGGAAGAACTGAGCACTGACCAAGTGTCTGGATTATGATCACAAAATAAGTGAAGCATTATTTTTTCACATATCAATCCATAGATTTTATGGATTCCAATGTATAAATTGCATGTAGTCCTTAGACTTTCTGTGCAGCAGTCCAATTTCCCCTCTTTTTTTATATTTTTCCCCACCACCTCTTATATACTTCTCCCAACTAGCTAAAAAAAGCTCTGTTGTTATGTGAACTATGATAATAAAGAAAATTATTCTGTTTCTCTCTGTTGTACAGCCTTTAGTTTGAATATATATGTGGGGAGACATAGAAAAAAAATGTGTATATACATGTGAGAGAATCTCTTTGTGTGTGAGAGAAAAGGATGCCTACTATGTATTCTGATTGTATCCGCTGCCAGTCTATGTTTTGCCAGTGCTTATTATACCCATAGGCGTGTTTCTACTGACCCAATGCCACTTCTGTATTCAGCCATCAAGCAAAACAAATTGCCATTCTTGACCATAGTATATGGTTAGTTGATGTAGCCCTTACAAAGCAAAGTCAGTGTTGTTGATCACCCATAGTTTTTCTCCTTTTTTCCCCCTGTAAATTATTCTGCTCCCGGCAGGTGCTTTATCCTGATTTTCACAAAGCTTCTTTTTTCTAATTCTAAGCTTTCCAGATACTTTTGAGGTTGCAGACAACCTTATCATTCTTTCTAGTGTCCCACTGAAGGGATGTCATTTCTGCATTTTATTTTCTTCCTATCAATGCAATCAAAAATCATCCAGTGAAGCAAAGGATAGGGCAGATGCATGGGTCAGTGGACAGATGGAGAAGGGGGGCATGAGAAAGCTAAATGTTTGCATCCTGCTCTGAAGGCAGCAAAGCTTGGGGCCAGGGATTTACTGTCAGATTTGACAGCAGCAAGTACAATAGTTGTTTGAGTAGTTTTATAATGGATACTTTAACTGAGGGGTACTTCAGTAACTGTTTTACTCAAGTTGTTTTCCATTTTGAATTTACCAAAATGCAACTGCATAAAATATATTTTTGATTGCCTCATGAAATAAAATGATATTTATGGAAATGTTTCATGAATTTAACTCTCTTTATAAAGACTTCCACGAATGCAAATATTAAACTTCTGCTAATGATAGTCTGATGTCCAAGAAGGCTTTTCACCATCAAATTCTTTGATAATAGCAGTGACAGAGAGAGAGAGAGAGGGAGGAAGGGAGGGAGAGGGAGAGGGAGAGAGAAACAGGTGGGTAAATAGTATTGAGACCTGAATCAATAATATGCTATTTAATCAAATTATTTTGGTCATAGAGCAGTATACATCATAAAATAAAATAAGGTAAAGAGAAAATTAGGGTAAAATTAAAGAGTAGAAATATTAAGACAGAAAAGAATTACAACAAGGTATAAATATAATAAAATATCGAGTGATGAAGCACCCACAACATCTGAAGGCAAGCTATTCCACTGGTTGATTGTCATCACTGTTAGGAAGTTTCTCCTTAATTCCAGATTGTTTCTCTCCTTGATTAGTTTCCATCCATTTTTTCTTGTCTTGCCTTCTGGTGCTTTGGAAAATAAATTGTCCCCCTCCTCCTTGTGGCAGCCTCTCAAATACTGGAATACTGCTATCACGTCCATATCATATCACAATTACAAGTAATTTCACAAATTATAATTTAAATACTATAAATAACTAGGACATAATAATAAAAAGCCATAAATAGTACTAAAATTTATAAAACACCATGAGCACGTAGAGCTATACTAATTTATTTCAGTTTATTACTTTCTGAAGCCCTATAGGGTTTAAGGCCACTATAGTAACAAAGAAACAGTAAAATAAAACATAGAATGGTATGTGTATATTTAAAAGGAAAAGAAGAAAAAAAGGAGAAAGAGGGGAGAAAGAAACATCAAAAAAAGAGGAGAAAATATATTGAGTTGTGGAAGTATAATTAAGACTTCCTCACTTAGAGAAGTTGTTTATGTTTTTTTAGCAAAATATTCTGGTCCAGTTCTGAGTTGGATTTGTGTAAAAATGACACTGGACATGCTGTTTGAAAAGGAGACAGTTTATTTGAGAGCATAGAAACAGCACTCGAAAGTAGCTACAATTTGGGATGTAGGGGCTGGTAATATTTATAGGAAAGGTGGTCCTTTGTGAGGTGTGTGTGAATATGCCCTTTGTAATGCTTAATTTGTTGTAAGTGCAGCTCTGATAGGGAAATGTTTTATTGGACTTTTATTAAGTTTACAGATCTTTTCCTTTGATGTGTGCCTGCATACTGACTCTGGCTGCTATCTTTGTTTACCTAGAAAAACTCTGTATTGTGAAAGGATTTTCCCCCCTTTCTGCTATTATTTGTGGAAGTTAATTTTATTTAACCTGATTGTTAATTACCAGAGGAAGAAGTAGATTACCAACCTTTGCCACATTGTATTAACTTTGTTTGCAACATGGTTTTCTAGTTTGATTACTTGTGGATCATTTTAATGATTGAAAGAAGGGTTAGGGACAGTATAGGAATAAATGTAACTTTGAATTAAAATTCTTTTCACAATTATTAAACTTCTTCCCAAAGTTTAATCTTGACATAGACCTGAACTACATTGTCTGAAATCCCTGCCACATGGTCAGCTAGCAAGAGACTAAGATAATCAGCATGTTGAGACTTTGGAAAAAATGCAAAGAAGAGCAACTAAGATGATTAAAGACCTGGAGACAAAAACATATGAAGAATGGTTGCAGGATTTGGGTTTAGCTAATATAGAGAAAAGAAGAGCTAGGAGTGACATGGTAGTATTCCAGTATTTGAGGGGCTGCTACAAAGAAGAAGGGGATCGACTTATTTTCAAAGCACCAGAAAGCAAGACAAGAAACAATGGATGGAAACTAATCAAGGAGAGAAGCAACCTAAGGAAAAAATCCCTAACAGTGAGAACAATTAACCAGTGGAACAGTTGCTTTCAGAAGTTGTAGGTGCTTTATCTCTGTAGGTTTTTAAGAAAAGACTGGACAGCCACCTGTCTGAAATGCTATAGGGTCTCCTGCTTGAGCAGGGGGTTGGACTAGAAGACCTCCCAGGTCCCTTCCAGCTCTATTCTGATTGACCCAGTGTTAAACATGAAGAAATATACATTTCTCATATATTTCTGTTTAAAAGGCAATGCAGCAAAACATGGCCCACATTTTCAATTCCCTCACATGACAAGGAATCATCTACATCCAAGTAGGACATAGCTATAGTGAATTAAACATCATTATATATCAAATTGCAAAAAAGAAGAATGAATAAAACATGAATGAACTTTTCCCTCTGAAAAATCTGCTTTTTGAAAATATTTCAAAAATGTATTTTTGAGCAATATCCTTGAACAATATCCTTGAGCAATCAAGGATATCCTACAAATAAAAATCAGTGTAATGTCACAGAGGACAGCATGACCCAACAGAGATTTTTCCAGCTCTGCTATCCCTGATACTATGAAGTCTTCTATTTATGTAAAGCTGAGAAACTTAAAGAAGCAGACATTTCATAGTAGCTATTGTTGCAAACACTGTTCCCAAAAGACATCCTTTGTCATGTCCTCTGAGTATCTGCGGCTTTCCTTACCTTCTGATTCTGAAGAAGTTTTAAGATATGTTAAAGGTGATATAAACATAAGATACTTATGTGTTATAAAAAATGACTTTTGAGAGACCAACATAGATTGTATAGGATGCCAATTTCCCAAGTTACAAATGTATCTAGCAAAAGAAATTGGTAATTAATTATTACTAATGACTTTTTCCTAATAAGATACATTCTTTCCCTGGACACCCATAAGTAATAGCAATAGCATTTAGGCTTATATACCACCCCATAGTGCTTTACAGCAGTCTCTGGGCAGTTTACAATGTCAGCATTATTTGCATATTGCCCCCAACAATCTGCATCCTCATTTTACTGACCTCAGAAGGATGGAAGGCTGAGTCAATCTGGAGCCCTGTCACGATCATACTCTAGGCTGTTGTAATGGAGCTCACTAATCTTAGCATGACAAATAGAAAGTAGCAACTGAAATGACTGACATCAAAGTCTACTGGGGGCATTCAGCTTCCTGACTTCCTGTGAACAATTGCTGCTAATTATGTTCCAAAGCAGCAGCTGCAAAAACTCGTTTTCAGAACTGCACTGCAGAAAATATGTGCATGTATAGCAACTAAAGCAAACATCTATTTTCTCTCTTAAAAGATCAGCTCATATGCCAGTTAGGTTCTGCAAGTAAATCTGGATTTTTAATCAACAAATATGTAAAATACTAAAAATTGTATCATGAAAAGCAAAGAAGAGCAGAATCACAGTGCAAAATATATTCCAATCATTAATTACTGTCTTATTCTGCCATCTTGCAGAGATAGGTTTTTTTTTTAAAAAAAAAACATATGAAATTGGAGTATGCATCAGATGGAGACAAACCCAAATACATTTGGGCTGGATTGACAGGTACCTGAATCAAAGCAGCCCTTTTCTAAAATAACTTAAATCTAAAGTTTTGTTTTGAAGTCTGGTACTCAGGAGCACAGACAGTGTTTGTGCTTTTTAAAAGAGTGTTTCATATCTCCTTAACATCTTCATCTAAGGGAAAATTGCAGATATGGAGAGAGGGAAGAAAAGAGATTATAATTTTATATCCGATAAAGCTTTTAAATTAATTTATCTTCTGATAGGGAATATTTTTTCCCAGGATTCTCCAAATTCAAGTGTTACATGAGACAGAGATTGAAGAAATACTTCCATGACTATTCCAGTGTTTGGTGGTCTTCACTAACTCATTCTTCTAGGGTAACAAGTACTGGAAGACACTGCTATCTATAGTATCATACAGTTGAGTTATCAATGAAATGAACACAAATGAAGCAGGAAGACACTGGGGGGGGGGGAATCAGGAGGAAAACCACAGAAGTGCCTTGCCATGCCTGGCAACATGTCATGTTTTTTTAATGACAAGATATTACTTGTAAACATGGGTCTGTTCTCAGGGTCTATCCATTCATTTTAATGAGTAGAAAAGTTGGTGTATACATTCCAATGTAGACATGCATTTGCTTTCCAGTAAATATAATGTCCTTATAACTAATGAATTCATCCTGGAGCTCTATTTTGAGCACTTTTCATTTTCTGTTCATTGTATAGAATTAAATATCATGTAACTGTATGTGTATCATATGGGTATATGTTACTGACTGTAGCTATAATCACCAAGATGACAAACTTTCTCAGACTTTTATACATTTTTGTAAAGCTGAGTATGTATACAATTCCTTCTCTGATAATTTCACACTCTGTATATTATGCACAAAGGTGGCAAATCCAGATCATTAATTCAATGATAATGGGAGTGAGAACAAGCACAGGATCACTTGTCTGAACAAACCAATGAGCTGTAAGGTTTTTCCTGTGTGTTAGGCTGCCAACAATGACAGCTTGGAGAAATACAGGAAAAAGCCTAACAGGATTTCAATTCTGGGTCACTAATTCAAATTGACACATGGGTCCCAATGCAAGAAACAATTCCATTTATATTGTAAGTGTTTTTACTAAAATACTTAGAAAGCACTGAACTAGAGTAAACTATAATCCTTTTTGTATTAACAATTCTTCTTTTTATGTACTGAAGATTATAAAAATATATAGTCTGAGAATTTATTTAAAATGTTGTATAAGAATATAAGAATGTATTAATATTTTCTTTCTCACCCTATGTGTGGTATGTGTCTTTCTCACTCTTGAATTCTCTACCAGAGGCCTGAGAATTTGGAGGTTCTGCAGGTATCTCAGGTATTCCTAACACTACCCTCTTCTAGAGAAAAAGCTCTGGTGTTGTTCCTGGGATATGTTGGAGTCACTCTACAGTTTAGGAGCCAGAACCCTGAGTTGTCCTACCACATCTGGGACAACTTTATCCTTTACTTTTCACATCATTTCTAGTTCCTCCTTCCGACCCTGGTACTTCTCCAGATTCTCATATCCTTCTTCCTGATGTTACTATTACTTGGCATTGCTACATCTGTCAACACTGTTGTTTTCTGGTCCTTGTCTACTACCGCAATCTCTGGTTGATTGATTAGTACCTGCCTGTCCATCTGGATCTGGAGGGATCTTAGCCCTTCTATTCTCCATGACCTTCTGTGATATCTGGATTTGGAAGGGTCTAGCCCAACATGCAACTGTTCCTATACACAATGCCAGTTACTTTGTTCTGCCATTCAGTGCATGCTGTCGTGCCTTCACCTAACACTCTGCCACTATGTGTTGAAGTGTCTTCTTACACCCTGCTACTATGTGTTGGATTGAGGTCTCTTTTCACAGTTTGCACCTCAGGTCCTATATAATGTGAAGGCCTCTACTTCTATGGATCTGGTATGATTTCCCAATGTCAACCATCTCAGCTATCATATATCAATGATATATTGTCTTGCCACGGCACTTCCTCTATTTGGTCTTCTTCCCATATTTGCTGCTTTTTCAGACCTTCTCTCAGCAGTTCATCTTCAGCTGCCATCTTACTAATGTACTCCTGAATGTTCTGGGTTTCATCCAAGACAGTGGCTTTGACATTCTCCAGATTCCACCTGTCCTCTTTCCAGCTGGTGCACAGTCTCTGATTGTTGGATTTGGGGTGGAACCTCCATACATTGTGAGTTGCTTCCAGGTTTTTACATTGGCAACCTTCATGTCCTAATTTGCCCAGCTCATTATATCAGTAGGGTATCTGATGGCAAGGTGTATATGTTGATACACACTAGAGATATAATTTTAGCACTTTATCCAATCTATATCCATGGTGATATAAATTTCAATAATGGGTGATTGTCATTATGGAACTAGAGACATACAGTAGATAATAACCTGAGACATAACTGAGATAGATCCATACCACAGATACTGAGGATATTGAAAAGCAAATTGTTTTCATAATCCATGTAATTTTCCAATATCATAGGCAAGATATACAGTAACTTCAAATATTATCCCGTAAATAAATAATAACAATAACAATAACAACGACAATGACGACAACAACCACAACCACAACCACAACCACAACCACAACCACAACAACCACAACAACCACAACAACAACAACAACAACAACAACAACAAAAATAATAATAATAATAATAATAATAATAATAATAATAATAATAATAATAATAATAATAATAATAATAATAATAATAATAATAATAATAATAATAATAATAATAAAAAGTTGGAAGAGACCTTGGAGTTCATCGAGTCCAACCCCCTGCTCAGGCAGGAAACCCTACACCATTTCGGACAAATGGCTGTCCAGTCTCTTCTTAAAAACCTCCAGTGTTGGAGCATTCACCGCTTCTGGAGGCAGGTTGTTCTGTGAAGACCTGTAATGTATACCTGATGTTTACAGTGTCACTCACTATTCTCATAAAAGGATGGCACCTTCTCAAACAATATAAATTTCATAGGGAAAGTTAGTACTATGATCCTATAATACTTACAGCAGATTATATGGATTTCCATTACATAAATATTCTCTGCAACATACAAATTCTTCTTTGACATAAAAATTGGTTGCCCAAGATGACAAGTGTTTTGCTATAATGAAATAAATATTGAAAAGAAATCATTTATAAATGGATGATATAAATGTATTTTTCCCATTCACGATAAATGTTTAGAAAATGTTGATGCATTTGACTATATAATAATTTATTCTGTGTTAATTACTTTGACTAGGTTGAGAGAACATTATCATAACCCATAAGTAAGACAGCTGGTGCTGTTATGTAATTTAATATAAATATTTAATAGATTTAACTTGATTATATTCATGCAAATCTTTGTCTATATTTTATTTTGGCATGATTTCTATACATTCATTGCTTCTGAAGAGTTCTGCATTTTATAAAAAGGTTATGGAGCTAATATGCATTCAAGCTTGTAAATACGTAGCCCTACTTAAGTATTTATGAATGCATAAATATAAGAATCAAAGCCAGTGCTGAAATCTAAGATCCTCTTCATATATTGTCTGTATATGTCATGAGATTATATTAATTAATTTATTATATTTGTTTATAGCTGCCCCTTTACAAGATTCTGGGTGACTTATAAACATAACATTTAATGAAATTCAGTGAAACATAGAACAAACTTTAGTAAGATAAAATAGCAAGCAAAAATGGCATAACTAAAATTCAAAAGCTCACCTGAACAAGATTGTTTTAATCACCTTGCAGTAAGCATTAACAAAGATTATCAGGTGCTACTTTGGGAATCTGCTCCTGTTATGAGCCTTCCAAGTCCCCCTGACATTTCCCATTGTCCCTCTCCACTGTCTCTGGAGTCACCTCTTCCTTGTCTCTGAGCCAGAGTCTGGGGAAATCATTACAGACACCTTGGACTATCTGATTAAGGAGACTCCTCATTAAATCTGATATGAGTACAATATTGGAAAAATGAAACTCTGCTGACAAAACAAGATGGGCAAACCAAAATTGGTCAATATATGGCAATGACAGAACTCAGTAAATCATATTATTTAACCAAATTTAAGTAGGAATAGCTTCCCAATATAAAGCAAGGCAAATTTAGATATTTGGAAATCTCTTTTCTTGGAAAAAGCTAAAAGACTAATTAAAAACAACAGATTACATGAGCTAAACAGATATAAGGAAACATTTCCAGTGTTTAATATTAAAAGCACAGTATAAATATTTAGGCAATGGTTATTGGTTGGGGAAAAATAATGGAAAGGAAAAAAGAATGAATCATTTTCCTTCATGATGTTTTTAGTTATGTTCTATTTTTCATGTTGCTGTTGATATCATTTTTTACTCTTTGTTTATTCTTAACTTCATATGAATAATAAAATTAATGAATGAGTGAATAAATGAATGAATGAAAAAGACACAGAGACAGCTGTTTATATATAGCAGGTTATCATACTTTGTATCAAAGTAACAGATAATAATAACATAATAAAATAATTCACCTCCCTCATTGTTCAAAGCATGCAACCATTCTTAAGCCTTTTCACTAATCTTGTGATAATTATTACATTTTTACTGTTTTCATTTATGTTTATATTGATTTTTTTTCTCTTCTTGCCTCAATTTTTGTTCCAATAACATTTGACTATGGCAAATGAACTATCTTTATTCACCCAAAAGTTCTCCTTAAAATGAAGTTGGCTAGTTGGCTAATTCCATACATAACTTAGAATGAATCCGTTGAAAGCAATGGGACTTCAATTAATTTTCATTGGTCAGAAAGGGTTTTTCATGCCAATATTTGAATTTAGCTTATTATATGAATGGGTGTACACATACTGTATCTAGGGAAGGCCCAGCTTTCTTATCACCAGTACACAACATATGTATTGTCATTGCTGCCAGCTACCTTATATAGCTAGAAACACCTAGCTATAGGTTGGAAAGTTTTGTCTCTTGCCCAATGCTGAACTTATTTTCTTGTTGGTTTGAAACATTTTGCTGTTCGTCCAAGCAGCTTCCTCAGTCAGAGCAAGTTCATTAACGAGAATCAATGGAATGTACGTATTTCTCCCATAGCAAACCTCAAGGTTTCTTCCCTAAAGTGCATGGCAATATGTCAGTGAAGATTCTCATTCATCCAGGTAGAATTGTCTGTAATTTGAGTCATGTTAACTGGACTTATTTTCTTGTTGGTTTGAAACATATTGCTCCTCATCCAAGAAGTTTCCACAGTCAGAGCAAGTCAGTTAGGCAAAGAGTCACACCAAACCTCAGAGTTTCTTTCCCAAAGGGAGTAGCAATATGTTGATGAACTGAATTGGATGTACACATTGTAGCACTATATTTATTTATAGCAGCCTAATAGCTTTAGTTCATTCACCATTGCATCTTGCTGTTTATCTACCTCTGTCTCAAAATTTGGTGGATTACACCAACTGCCTAATTACTCAATGTACTTAGTTTATACTTATATTTAGCATCCTTTCCTAACCTGATGCTCTGCAGGTATGTGGGGATTCTCGGCCAGAAATTTCACAGAACCTGCTAATTGGGAACCTAGGCAATTATGTTTTAAATAAATAAATATAAAGCATATGTGATGAAGAATAGTAGCATAAAGTACCCTTCCTTATTCATCTGCTTTTTGAAAATTGCCATTTGGATACAGTTTTTGAAGAAAGCAACATCCAATTTTTGGGGAGGGGGAATGAGGCACATTTCATAATAGATGCATGGTCATGGTGTTATAATCAAAGCCCCCCCCCCTTTGTATGTATGTGAGATGTTAACATGTGCAAAAGGGGTAGCAAAAAGCACTATTTTGCCTCTCCCACAAATGCTTATGGGACCACTAAGCTGTAGAAATTGTTCAGTAACAATTTCTACAATGCAAGCAATAGTTATCTTTAAAAATAAAACAGCATATGAAGCAAAAGTATTTGGGAATTTAAGGCCATTGGTTAGACTAGGAAGTAAACAAACAAACAGAATACTCAAAAGAAGGCAATGGAAATAGTCACTAGATATCAGCATTGACCTGAGGGCAAGTTTATCTTTTTAAAGCACAAATGATATTCCTTGTGCTAAAACTAGTACATAAATGTTCTTATGCACAACTGAAAAAACATTTTCTACCTTACCCCTCTCATAGTCCTGAATGAATGTTTCTATAGTTTAACTGCATTAAGTGACACTCCACATTTGACTTGAGACTTAAGTTATGCCTCATGTAATAACCTCTTTCTTTGTTGTTAGGCTTGCTCAAATTAACATCTGTTCTACTTAGGTTAAAAAGTGATATAATACTTCTTCAAAAGCCAATGTTAGTAGAATAGAACTGTAATAGGGTGAAGACCCTTGTCACTGAAGGCTAAAGAATTCAGACCTTATAAGGTGTATACTGTTTCCTCATTTCTACTTATACTACCTCTTGAGCAGTCTTTGGTTTGATATTGCAGAGAATTGTATTTTTAGACGATCTCAATTTAAAATCTTATCCAGTCCAACTCTGGTTTAAATATAATCCCTCAAAAATGCATAACTGCAGCTTTGAATATTAATGTCAATGGGGTCTACTCGGATAGCAGAGCGAACAATGTAATGTATTGGTTCATTTTACCCCATTACAGTGAGATACATTTCAAGTGAAGTGATAGAAATACGTGCTTTCTCTTCAAAGGTTATCATAAGTAAAGCTTTTTTAAAAAAAATCCACACTGTTTTTAATAAGATTTATGGCAGTTTCTCTTTTTGAAAATGCATGTGGCTGTCTTAGCTTCCTCATTTGTTTAATTCTCTTAAGTTTCATATTTAAAACTTGGAGCACTTGGGAGGGGTGATTTAAAAACTATCCCATCCTTTCTTTTTGAAACCTAATCAGTCCCATTGAAAGCAGATAGTTTTCATCTAATCAGGCTATCTTATTAATTTTTGCATGTGTTTGAACATACTGCATTGTGAATTACCACAGCCCAATATTGCAACTTTTTTTTAAAAAAAATTAAATTAGCTATTGTCAAGAGAATGGCTTTTACTAATAGAAATAGAAATATATGTAAATGTCACAAGTCTTCCCTAATTGAAAACCAAAGAGCAAAAGCTCTATTTGTCAAAAGATATAAAGTAGCATTACTGCTGATGACATATCTTCCTACAGATTCAGTTATTCTTGGCTCTTGGATCTTTTTATGACTTTTTTTCCTGTATATCATTTAAAGGGTGAACATTCTGACTCAACTGATGTTAATGGAAACTATCCCATTGGGTAAAGTGCTTCCAGCAGGTTGAAGCCATATGCTTTCAGTCTCTGTGGAACTGTCAACTTGCAAACAGCTGGTGTTTTATGTATTTGTCTCCTTGTTCCCTGTTATAGGATGGCAGCATCATTTAAAATTTTGATAGATACAAGATATGCTTTGTGACAAAATGGCTATATTCTTTAGCATAGACTTCCCAGAGCACAAATTTCTCAGCCACAATTTATAACAATATTTGTTTTAAAAAAAATAGAAGGATTACTTTTATTTTCCAATCACTACAACTTGAACAATTCAGGGATTGTTTCATATGTCTCCCCCTCCCCAATTTAGGGAGAGTGACAAGGGACAGATTTTAAGGTTTTTTTCTCAAAACTATGATGTTCAGACTCATTCTTTCATCTCATCATAAAACATGATATAGGCAGCTTTGACTTGAACAACTCATTACATGCTTGAGCTACAATCTATTCTCAATTATTTAAACAAAGACACAAACACAGAGACCCAGAGAGAGAATGAGAGAGAGAGACAGAGGGAGAGACAGAGAGACAAAATGAAATCACAGTCAGGTACAAATGTATTATGATCCATTTAACATTTCAATACAACATATACATATCTCCTTATTCTTTGCTGTGGTTCTTTGATAAATCCTATAGGAAGGAGTTACGTAAAAGATTGGCATATCAGGGAAAAGAAACCAGGAAAAAGAAAAAGTTCTTAATTTTCAGGGAAACTAAAACTAATCAAGATTAAATATGTATGCTGCACTTCACAAAAAAAAGCAGATTTTAGTAAACTCAGAGCAATTATAAATAGGATCCCATGACAGAAAGAGATAATGGAAAAAGAGCTCAGATAGACAGATACTAAAGTTTGAGATACTAAAAACAAAGTTTTAAATCCAACAATGATGAAATAGGCATCAGAAGAAGTCTATGCATCTATAGTACACAAAAAGATCAGTAATATTTTAAAATAAAAAAGGACTCATACAGAAAATGGAAAGTGGGCAGATCACAAAGAAAAAGCAGAGAGAAGTTAGCAGAATAGAATTGGTCTCAAGAAAACAGAAGATCAGAGTGTAGAGAACAATGCTAAGGAATGTGTCTTTAGATTCAGTTTTCATTTATTTATTTAAAAGGCTTATAGGCCACTCCAGTGAGAATCAATTCTGATTCTGATTCTACAATTTCCCTCTGTAAATTGAGGAAAGATTACAAAAGAAAACAATCTCATCATAATCTCAACATAATAAAATAATGTGTATAAAAGTGATGAATAAAATTCAACCAACAAGACTCAATTAATTCAGTAATTTGGGGGGAGGAGACAGGAAAAAAACAAAATCATGCAGATCCTATGGCTAATTTAAACAGCAAAGTCTTAATAGAATTCCTAAATGTTGAAAGAGAAGAGGCCATTCAAATGTCTAGAGAAATGTTATTCCACAGGAGGGATGGAACAATGATTGAGCACGTCTCCTTCTGCATCACCCAGCAGATAATAATAACAGAGTTGGAAGGGATCTTGGAGGTCTTCTAGTCCAACCCCCTGCTCAGACAGGAAACTCTTTCAGACAAATGGCTGTCCAGTCTCTTCTTAAAAACTTCCAGTGTTGGAGCATTCACAACTTCTGGAGGCAGGTTATTGGTATTTAAAGATATTTAATATGTTTAATGTATTATAAAAAGAAAAGAAAGAATAATTATAACAGAAAATCAGAATAACAGAGATGAGACATTGGAGGTCTTCAAGCAGGAGACCCTATACCAATCCAGGCAAATGGCTATCCAATCTCTTCTTAAAAATCTAGTGATGGAGTACCCACAACTTCTGGAGGCAAGCTGCTCCACTGATTAATTGTTCTCACTGCCAGGAAATATTTCCTAAATTCTACATTGGATCTCTCTTTGATAAGCTTCCATCCATTATTTCTTGTCCTGCCCTCAGTTGCTTTGGAGAATAGGTCAACTTCCTTTGCTATGTGACAGCCCCCACCAAACATTGGAAGACTGCTATGATGTCACCCTTAGTCCTTCTCTTGTTAGATTAGACATACCCAATTCCTGCAATTGTTCAATGTATGCTTTAGCATCCAGTTCCCTAATCATCCATCCATCCATCCATCCATCCATCCATCCATCCATCCATCCATCCATCCATCCATCCATTCATTCATTCATTTGTAAAATTTATTGGCCACCTATCTTACCTCAGGATAATTTTGTTGCTCTCTTTTGCACTCTTTTTAGAGTTTTAATATCTTTTTTTATTATGGTGACCAAAACTGGACATAGTATTCCAAATGTGGTCTTACCAGTGCGTTATAAAACAGTACTAATAGTTCACATGATCTTGATACTATCCTTCTGTTGATGCTTTTTTTTTGCAGCTGCAGCACACTGTTATCTTATATTTAAGTGGTTGTCCACTAGGACACCTAGTTCCTCTCACATTTACTGCTATTGAACCAAGTATCACCTATTTTATACCTGTGCATTTGGTTTCTCTTGCCTAAGTGTAAGACCTTACTTTTCTCACCACTGATGTCTTTTTTTTTTTGATAAGGCACAGTGTTCAAGTCTATAAAGATCTTTCTGAATCTTGAGCATATCTACTAAGGTTTTGGCTATCCCCCCAGCTTGGTGTTGTCTGCAAATTTGATAAGTTCTCCTCCTATCCTGTCATCTAAATTATTTATGAAGATGTTAAAGAGTATTGGGCCTAGGACAGAACCTTGTGGTACCCCACTGCATACTTCCCTCCATACAAACGTAGTTCCGTTGAATTCCACATTGAACTGGTCTGCCAGTTATGAATCCATCTGGTGGTGAGACTGTCTATCCCAATTTTTTCTATTTTACCAAGAAGTAGGATGTGATCTAATTTGTCAAATGCCTTACTGAAGTCTAAGTAAATTGTGTCCACAGCATTTTAATTGAACCACTAATTTAGCCACTTTGTCAAGGAATGCAATAAAATTTGTTTGACATGATCTGTTTTTGAGAAAACCATGTTGGTTTCCAGTAATAGCTTTGCTTGTTTCTCGGTGTTCACTGAGCCACTGCTTGGTTATTGTTTCCAGGATTTTCCCAGGTATTGACATCAGGCTGATTGGTCTGTAATTTCCTAAATATATTTTCCCCTTTTTTTTGAAGATTGGAATTACAGAAGCTCTTTTCCAGTCCTCTGGTAGTTCCCTGGTGTTCTGGGATTTTTGAAATATATGGTTCAGTAATTCTGAGATCACATCTGCCAGCTCCTTCAGAACTCTGAGATGAATTCCATCTGGTCCTGGTGATTTAAACTAGAAGAGATAGGTGTTGTCTTACCATTTTCTATTTAGACTTGTATTCCTAACCTGTCTTTTATGGTACTGCTTTTGATAGGTTGGACTATTTTTTTCCTTTTGTGTAATAAGAGATGCAAAGAATGAATTAAGCAGTTCTGCTTTCTCCATGCTGCCCCTTACCTCTTTGTCATTTTCTCCCATTAGTGGACTGATCATTTCCTTGACTTTTTTCTTCTTCTTTATCTGTTGAAAAGAAACTTATTATTGTTGTTATTTTTAACATTTGTTGTAGTCTTAATTCATTCTGAGTCTTAGTTTTCCTGACTCCATCTTTGCAGATTCAGACTATTTGCTAGTATACCGCTTTAATTATGTGTGCTTGTTTCTACTTTTTATACTGGTTCTTTTTGTCTTTCAATTTATAGAGTGTTCAATCATGCTGGTTTTCTCTTGGGTGTCTTATTTTCCTTTCCTAGTGGTATTGTGCTACACTGGGCTTTTATAATCTCATCTTTCAATGTTTGCCAAACTTCTTGAGTTGTTTTCCCTTTTAAGATTTCATGGCCTCATTCACTCACCCATTGTGCTGGCCTCTGCTTGCTCAGTTGCCAGCCTCTACTCATTCACCCATTGTTCTGGCCTCCACTAGCTCAACTAATCACTGGCCAGTTACTCTGCATTGCACACTTGTAGCAGTTGCTTACCAGTTGTCATTACCGCTGCCACTATATTTCCCCAGTACTACTCTTTTTTCCTTTTCCTGTCCTCCTTCTCCTCCTGTTCCCTCTTCCCCTCTTCCTCCTTTCTATACTTAATGTTTTACTTCTTTAAACCCCTTTTTAATGTCACATCTCTTTCTCCCCATGGTGGAACTCTGCCTGCATCATCACTCCCATCTTGAGATCATTATACTAGCAACTTGATAAAAATGGCAAAGTGCTAGCAAGTCACAAAACAGAAACTTAACAGGTAGCAAAGTTAAGGAGATATTCAACTATTTTGATTCAGCCTTCTCAACACAAAGATATTTGTGTTGCCAGAAAATTATAAAGAGCAGGATGAAGTTAGAAAGTAATGAAAATATAATCAAGGAATACCACTTTACTTTCAGTCAGTTTATATCTATTAAATTGCTTATTTTCATAAAAGATTATAGGAATAGCGTAGATATATTTTGATTGCAACATAGCATTTGACAAAGTGCTCCATGACATGATGATTAACAAGCTATTTTAAGTAGGTTGGATAATGAGACACAAGTAATTGCCAAGTTCTTAACTGAAAAACATGCAACTTTCCAGTAAAGCCCATAGAAATTGATATTTAGTTAAATTCTCATTCCACATAAATGTATTGACTGGGTAATTTGGAGACCTGGTGAAAGAGGGACAATAGCGGCAGAGCTGTGAATTTATTCTTCAGTGGTACTTGGTATTCAGCTTTGAGAATAACCTTCCATATAAAAAGAGAAAGGTCAGAAATCAGGTGGGACTGCACAGTTGATTGGGTCATTTAGAGACCTGGTGACCTGGTGAAAGAGGGACAATCATGGCACTGCTGTGAATTCATTTTTCAGTGTTCCACCTAAGCAGTGGAAGCAAGCAGGGACATCTGACTTTATTGTTCTGGAGGGTGCTGGCATCCAGGTGATGAGATGAAATCATGTTAATGAATCTGCTGAAAGCCAGACTCAGTCTGGTGGGTGATGATAGGTGTGACCCAAGCTTGCAGAATGTGAGTGGGTGAAAGAAAAAGCCCATTATCTGAGACTTGCAATAACTGAATGTTGAGCAGAAATGACCCCAAAAACTTGATTACCTGCTGATTAGAGGATTTAGCCAAGGGAATATTAGATGAGGCCTTCTAAGCTGGGGAATTGATGTCAGGGTTTGGGGAAATTAATATCTCAGGGGCAACAAGCAAGCAACAATTCCATAGAGATGAGGAAGATATAATAGAATGCCAGGTTAGCCCATTCTTAGAGAAGGCAGTTTCAGTGCTTCATATTAATTCACATTCCAAGAATCATATCTCCTGCTCAGTTTTCAGTCATGGGACCTTCTGTTGCCCAGTTTTTGGTTGCTATCACTGAGTGCCAGTTATTAAAACTCAGATAGGTATGTATTTGGAGGAATTGGAAAGACCAGAAGAACATCTTTAGGGCTGTTCTGAAGGCTATTTGAGATATTTGTCAAATAAAGTCACTTAAATCTGTTTGAACTGAACTTTGTTTGTGGAGATTCAGCTTTGAAATGACTGAGATATAGTCTGAGATGAAGAAGAAGAAGAAGAAGAAGAAGAAGAAGAAGAAGAAGAAGAAGAAGAAGAAGAAGAAGAAGAAGAAGAAGAAGAAGAAGAAGAAGAAGAAGAAGAAGAAGAAGAAGAAGAAGAAGAAGAAGAAGAAGAAGAAGAAGAAGAAGAGAAGAGAGAAGAAGAAGAAGAGGAGGAGGAGGAGGAGGAGGAGGAGGAGGAGGAGGAGGAGGAGGAGGAGGAGGAGGAAGAAGGAAGAAGGAAGAAGGAAGAAGGAAGAAGGAAGAAGGAAGAAGGAAGAAGAGGAGTGATCCAAATCCTAGTGATTCTGGGCCATTATCTGAGAAGAGTTTCAGTATATTGATTATGAGAAGTGGACAGGGTTAGGCATGGCCACCTATTTACAGGTGTGTACTAGATTCATGTCCTTCCTAGCTGGTCAAGGTATCTCAAGAGATGAAATTTCATTCCTTCGGATAGAAGTCATAAGCAATTTAATTTTGGGCTCTTGCTTAAAGAGCAAGTGGCAGCAGGCCTAGAGACTCTTTGCACAAATCCATATTGTATGACCACTGTAACTGTTCCTGGATTGTAAGACCTTGCTCACGTTCACTCATATTTTGATTATCTCTTATTTAGACTCAATGTGCTCTATGTCAGGGTTTTTCAACCAGTGGTATGTGTACCACCAGTGATACTTTAGCACCTGGCAGGTGGTACGCGATCCCTAGCCAAGTGTAGCAGGGTATGGAACCAGTGTTATTCAACAAGTGGTGGAAAAAATCACAGCAGCAGAAAAAATTGCATTTCAATTGGATGAAAGCACTGGCATTGCTGTTGAGGCGCAATTAATTGTCTTTGTGCGTGTTCCTGATTCGGACAATATACTGGAACATGTATTATTTTGCTGCCCACTACCTGGAAGAATGACTGGGGAAGAAATATTCACAATAATTGACATTTTTTCAGTAAACATGGAATATTATGGACTTGGTGTGTAGGAATTTGTTCTGATGGTGCAGCAGCTATTACAGGAAGAGCTTCAGGGGTGATAGCTAAGACAAGAAACAGTTCCATTGTTTCAAATCATTGCATCTTGCATGGACATGCACTTGCTTCTAAACGGATGAGCCCAGTGTTACATGAGATTTTGGAGGATGCTGCAAAAATAATAAATTTTATCAAAAGTCAACCATTGAATGGACGTTTATTCTGGCAATTATGCAAGGATTTGGATTCTGAGCACAGCACTCTTCTCTTTCATACAGAAGTACATTGGTTGTCAAGAGGTGAAACATTATCAAGATTATTGGAGCTATGAGATGAAATGCACCTTTTCCTGACAAATGTTTCATCACCCCTAGCAGAAAAGTTTGAAAATGTCTTCTGGGTATCCTGACTTGCCTATTTGGGCTGACATATTTAAAAAGCTAAATGAACTTAATCTGTCGCTGCAGGGCCATGGTCATAACATGTTTGTTATGGAAGACAAACTTTGTGCCTTCCACAAAAATATCTCCCTGTGGATAGGACAAGTAAAAAAAAGAAATATTGCATCATTTCCCAATTTGTCAGACTTTATTGAACTAAATTCTATTGTTGACACTGAAGACATTGAAACTGCCATCAAAAATTATTTGGAAAAATTGCACACCGAGTTTGCATTGTATTTTCCATTCATGTCAAGAGGATGTGATACTAGAATTTGTTGGGTTGCATCACCCTTCATTATGGACAATGTTGTGAACTCTAACCTTTCCTCTCCAGAACAAGAAACACTTCTGGAATTGACATCAAATCGCATTTTGAAGGAACTTTTTAAATGAAAAAACATTGACCGAGTTCTGGAGCCAAGTTGCAAAACTGTACCCGGAAGTGGGGAGAAAAGCTATCGTAGCGTTACTGCCATTTGGTTTCACATACTTGTGTGAGAAGGCATTTTCTTCATTAACGTGTATAAAAACTAAGGAAAGGAATTGTCTTCAGCTGGAATCTGACTTAATTCTATCAGTAAGCACTCTCCAGCCACGAGTGCAAAGATTAATGTCAGAGAAACAGGCACAGGTTTCCCATTAAAAGTGTGGTAAGTGGGTGTACTTTATCATTTTTTTCCTTTTTTTTTTGGTCAATAAGTTTTTGACACCTTGCTAAGTCACTGGTGGTACTCAAATATTGTTATGTCCTAAAGGTGGTACAGTCTGTGAAAAGGTTGAAAAGCCTTGCTCTATGTGGAATGGCCCTTGAGTACTACTGAGAAGCTACAAATGGTCCAGAATATAGTGTTATGGGTAATTATATCCATGGTAGTGGCAACAATTGTTTCACAAGTAGAGAAGGCTTCTGGGTGTAATTCAAGATGCTGGTTGTTACCTTAAGCTTTTTATGGCACAGGGACATGTTGCATGAGAGACTGCCTATTTCCAATTATATCTGGTTATTCTAAAGATCTGGGAAGGAGTGATTGATTTAAATCCTTTAATATTAAACAATGCCAGCTGAAGGGGATTCAAGAGAGGTGCCTTTTCTGTAATGGTCTTTCATTGCAGAACAGCATACTCCTAAGAATTGGATGTCCTGACCTTGCTGGCTTTCATAAGGGACAGAAAACTTATTTTTAATTTCAGGGATTGGATCGGTACACTAGATAATCCTACATTTAGGTTATTGGATTGATTGAGACTGCCCTTGGCTATATGTTTCCCCCCCTTTTTAAAAAATTTGGTTTGATTGCCAGTTTTAAGCCAATTGTAGTTGCCTAGTGTCACATTTGTAAACAGGATGATCATATAAAGTACATAAATAAATCTAAAATAATCAGGGGGACTAAAAAGTAAGGACTGTGTTATTAGATTTGAAGGAGCTGGAAATGTTTAATCTTGAAAAGAAAAGACTGATGAAAATATGGTAGTACTTTTCAAATATTTTAGATCACTATGGCAGACAGAAGAGACAAATGAGGTCTTTCTGCATCAGATCATCAGCCTTTCAAAAAGGAATATAATGTAGTGATAATGAGAAATTTCAATTATCCTGATATCTGCTGGGAATCTAACTCTATTAAAACTCAGAGGTCCAAAAAATATTACTGTCCTTTCTCACTCTTCATTTGTCAGAAGATGGAAAGAGGAAACAAGGTGGCCTGTGATCCTGGACTTATTTCTCACAAAGAGGAACGGTTTGTTGAAGTGATAGTGAATGAAGTCTTGGAGGGGGAATGTATATATTTATTTATGGTCCAAGAACAAGTCACATAATTTAAAAATACAGCACATCATGAGCAAATACATGCAGTAAGTTAGATATGTATATATAATATGTAGACAAATAAAAGAAAGAAATCCTGTAATATTAAAATTTCACTAATCTGTTTCTATAAGCTAATGCTATAAATAAAAATGTCTCTATTGCTATGGTAACACCTGTTATTGGTCATTTAATAAGAACATTTTAATCTCCTTATCATGATTGAAGTTGTACAGTGGGTACATTAAAAGAATGTGTGAAGCAGACTCAATCTCTATATTGAAAGAATATGTATCTGATCATTATATGGAAGTTGGCATATAGATCAGTTGTCATCTTAGTTAGGACAACATTTACATAGGCAAGGAAGAAGAGCCTTCTATGCGGGGGATACAGAATCTTATAGATGTAATTGGATACTATTCAGGGGAGAGAGCAATTTGTCTATATGGGAGGTGAAAAAATGTGGCTTTGTCCACCTGAATGTCTGAGTCCCATATTCTTTGCTTAAGTTCTATCATTCAATATAATTTTCTTAGCAGAGCTTAAATTTAAAGGTTTTGCTTTCTTAAATGTGAAAACCACAAAGAAAAATAAATTGTGATATAGAAATCATTCTAACACTATTTACAAATAGCTGCTACAAGACCCATAGAATAAGAAGCTGTTAAAAAATGATGAATCCATTGTATTAATGTTCTAATATAAACATATATCAATTATATCATTGATTTTTACAGCTAACATCTCTGATAGTGTGCAGAACCTTCAGCTTAGCAAGAAAAGTCACATATGTCACAGCTATGATTCATGGAATGGTGACATTTGTTTTCAAGAGATTGCACTGTAGATATAACAACTCCTCCACAAATGTGATGCTAGAAACTCACTGGCAGGCTTCTTTCCAAGTTCTTGTGTATATCAAAGAGGGAATTGAAATTTTCAGTGCATCTCTTTGTAATACTCATTATCTAGCCTATCTTTCTGCAAGTTTTGATTCTTGGATCCTAGAGAGACAAAGTTGTATAAGTTTTTTTGCTTGGGAGATTCAACAAGTTCTCTGTGTTCCTATTTTCATATAGGAAATACAATTTATTTTGATAATCTTGAAGACACAATCTTGATTCTGTTATTTTAATATTGATGTTTCTGACTAAAAAATCACAGCTATGCTTTAGATTTTGCATTTATTTGATTTTTTCAAACTGAAATTTCTTTTTATTTGTAAGACTGATTTTATGTTTTTGCAATACTTAAACAACTGAATTCTATCAAGCCTTGTTGTTAAAAGATATTTGTAAATATATAAAAACAGTTATATGTGCCAAATTGTTACAGAGTTAAAGCCTCTTATCATCCTCAGACTGTAAACGAGCTGTTAAGATGACCACAGATGGCTCCATTTGCCTGAGGCGACATGCACAATCAAATTAAAGCAATATGTAAATTGTTACTAGTCATATATCTGTCTGGATGTTATGATTACCCAAGAGCAAATGTAATCAAATTACAATAAAGTTAGTAAGTTGAAAAAAATAAAATTTCTAACTTTTATTATACTAATATGACCTTTAAATAGCACAATTAATATGATAGACATCAGTTTGAGACAAATGCAGAAGCTGTGACCAAACATAGATATTTGAATATCTGAGTTTCGATGATGCTTAAGCATTTCAAACTCTCTTCTGGATTTTGTCCAAGAAAGAAACTCTTATCTAGAATACAGAGAGGCCTGGATAAAGGAAATGCTAATAAATATTCACATGGCATCTTCCTAGGCATGGGTTACACATTGCTTGTCTCAAATAAGACAGGAGCCCACAGCTTATATCATTCATTAAAGCCAAATGATATGGTCTAATTATCTAGCCAATTAATTGTCAATGACACTTTCAAAGAATTTTTTGTGAATATGACTCTTAATATCTGCGATCATCATACTGATACGTTATATATACCGGCAAGCTTTTTTTAATATATTTATTAATCAAGTACACATACACACAATATATCTCTTATTACAAAATGTTTTAGATTATCAAAACTGCCAAAAGTGCTAGAGAAGCATTAAGGGACAGAGCAAGGACTTATATTATCTATATAAAAAGGAAAAAAGAACTTTCCAGAGCCATTGGAAACAATACTCTGGGTATAACATAAACAGTTCCCAAGTGGCTTTTGGTTAAATTTCCTTTAAACTTTTTATGAATAGATCAGCAGCAAATGGAAGAGATGAAACGTAAACTGTCAGGAGATCTCTCCTCTATTCTGTACCATTAAAAGCAAAAAATTGGTGGATAGGGATGATTTCATAATAATCATTTCTTCTGTAGATTTAGGGAAAGTTTTATTTTGACTTCTGGTTATGAAGTTTTAGCTTTGAGATATTGACATATTAATTTATGAGCAATAAAAATATTTTTAAATCCAATTTTAAAAATAAAGCAAACTGTTTCTTTTGACGCTGTTTTCTAATCATGAAAATGAATTGGGATAATTATTTAATTTTAATGTGAAACAGTCGAGGAAGTTTTCACTATATTTTGTGATGGTGGCTGTGGTATTTTGGATGTTGGAAAAACTACCAGCTGGCCTCTCTTCCAGCTGGTAAATGCAACCTGTTTCAGATGGCAGGAAACATAGCAAAGCCTGGCAAAATTATGTAAATGCTTTTATTTGTTCATCAAAACTTTTCATCACACAGGAAAACAACAATTGCAAGGCTAATTGTGATTTGAATATTTACAGTAGTGCTAGTTTCTGTTGCTGGAATTATAACTATGCAATGAATTATATGAATATTTAAGAAGTTATTCTTCCTTTGATAGTAGGAGGAGGAGGAGATACACTGATTTTTTGCCAGTTAGTGTTCTTAAAAGGTTATGTCTTTTTCAAACATGTCAAAAAATATTTATTCTTTATAATAAATGAAACTTATTAAATATGAAATGGGAAGGCACAATTTGACACTGATTTGAGGCAAGTTGCATCTGAGTGGTATTTACATGTGTAAATGAGATTTCCAAAAATTCTGTCTCATTGGTCATTAGGGCTATGCAATGGATGGCAGGTTTGATTCTTTCCCAGGATTGTGTGCTAACTGTGAAGGGAAGACATGCAATCTTAAGGAGTGGATATCACCATTTTAAAGAGTTGCAAGTAAGACCCTGCAAGGTTGATGCCAGCCTTAGGGGATAGTCCAGATAGGAAGCACAGCCAAATGGGCTAATTCTATTTTACTGTAAAGTTATATTAACAGATTCTTGCAAATCTGAAAATACATTTTTCCCATTGCCTTTACTGCTCAAATAACTGGGGAGGGTCCCTCCTGAGATATTTGCCATACTCACAGTCTTGCTGCAAACTAAGCTACCTGTTGTCTGATTATTCCCCTAGCTGTGGGTCTTCCCTCTGTCTCCCATGGGCACTCTCACCTATCATTACCTGCTTCCACATACTCTAAAGCACTTTTTAAAACATTACTTCCAAAGGGTTGCATAATCCTATTATTCATGAGTACCTTTTTAAGTAATCAGAAACTAGAATTCTAACTGATCACAATATTTGGTTCCAATCCTGACTCAGAATGAATGAATGAACCTTTATTATCAAAGTATAACATGTAAGGAAGAAATGAAGAAAACAGCCATATTAAATTTGGGTTGATTTAAAGATTATCCCATATAAGTCAGGTAAGGGAATATAAAGTTGAATGAGCAGTAGTCACAGTAAGCAACCTACAGATAAAAGCAAGGAAGAAATACGTAGATAGAAGGCTGGCAAATTGAAACTTGATTTGTTAGAACAGCCTTCTCTGCTGATGTATTTCAGACATCCTAGGGTAAAATCAATTATTATTGAATTTAGAGAAAAATAAGTACTCTTTGTATTTAAATTCAAATAAAGAAATTACAAAAAAAATCATTCACACATAAAATATAAGAATTAAAGAATTAAAAGATGGCAAGCATGATGAAGCAAAGGGATTCACTCTGCTATGCCAAAGGCTTCAAGTGAAGAGTGAGATCTTCACAGTTCTTCTAAACAACAGCAGACTGGAGTTCAACTGGACTTCTGGGATCCCAATAGCTGACATTGTTTAATCAAAGGAACCAAATTCCTTTGATTCTAACCTTGTAGAATCAAAGAAGCTGACAGGTACTGATATATATAAACTAATACAGGTAGTCCTTGTGACCACCACTGAACCCAAAATTTATGTTTCTAAGTGAGAAATTTGTTAAGTGAGTTTTGCCCCATTTTACAACTTTTCTTGCTACATTTGTTAAGTGAATCACTGCAGTTGTTAAATTAGTAACATGGTTGTTAAATGAATCTGGTTTCCCCATTGACTTTGCTTGTCAGAAGGTTGCAAAAGGGGATCACATGACCCCAGGACACCATCATAAATGTGAGTTGGTTGTCAAGCATCTGAATATAAATCATGTGACCATGGGGATGCTACAATGGTCATAAGTGTGAAAAATGATCATGTCACTTTTTTCACTGCCTTTGTAACTTCAAATGGTCACTAAACAATCTGTTGTAAGTTGAGGACTACCTATATAATTACACATTTCTTTAAAAAAATAATAGTTCCAAAAGTTATATGAACCACCAACAATTCTTTTTACAAATTCCTTCAGAATCCTTCCAATATTCCTGCTGATATGAAATCAAATTAACAAAAACCAGTAAAGGTTTAGAGACTGTCCCCCAAATAATGGCTGTTTTCACACAACATATTAATATTTCTAAAGGATTTTTGGCTATGAACATATCTGATGATATGTTGACAATAGAATGAATTTTTACTTCTTTTAAGAATGAAAAATGGGATGAACTTAATAAACTTTCCCCCCCTTATTTTAACAGAAAAACAAGACTTCTGCACTGAATCTATGTGCTATATCCAGGGATATTCTTGGGGTTGTGAAATAGGTGCTTAGGGTTCCATTTGGCTTATGGAAAACCACTGTTGCACTAAGCAGTAATTTGATTAAACATAGTACATTAAACTAAAATTGGTCTAATTTATACAACGTGCTGGGACACAAGCAAGAAAATCACATTAAGACTTAGAATGTTATTTAAATCCAGCTCTTCATAATACTTCCCTGCATTGGAAGGTCAATCTGTCAATTACTCACTTTCTTTCCTTCTGCTGTTTCCTCTTCCTCTGTAGGTCTTCATTCCAGGATATCAGTCTTGTACCACTTGCTAGATTCCTCTTGTATTGCACTGTACTGCATTATATTATACCATTAGACATCATGTTGTTTAATCAGATAAAACAGCTGGAAAAAAGAAAGTTTTCACTTAATACCAGCTATTTAAGGATGAGTCTATCCTTAAATAACAATTTATTTATTTAATAAAAACTACATTTTAGTTAAGTCATTCCTTCAGCCTGCTTTCATCCTATTCATCAAATGACAGCAATATCTTTTCCAGATATGTAACCTGAGATTTTCTATCTTACAATGGTAAGGACCTGATCCAGGGCCTTCTAAACACCATTGGTCATACTTGTGAATGATATCTGGTGAGAGTGGGATGGGAGTAGATCAACCATCCTTACTTTCCTTAACCTCTCAGCAGCCTTTGATACTGTCAACCATGATATTCTTTTTGGCCGGCTACAGGATCTGGGACTGGATGGCAGCCTTGCTCAGTTTGGCACCTGCGATGGCTTCCTTGAACACTGGCTCAGACAGGGAAGAGGAGCCAACTTAGGAGCAATCAGAGGATGGGCAATGCAGAGGAATTGGAGCCTAAGATGACTACTGAGGCAACTTGGTGGAGCCAAGGCCAGGAATGGCAGAGATGGGCAATCAAGGTGAAGTGGTAGGGACAAACCACTTAGAGGCACTAGGCAAACAGCAGGCCATGTAGACTGGGGAGGAGACATAACTGCAACTGGTCAATGTTGACAAAGAGGAGTTGCTCCCCTGACTTAATCCAAGGACACATATAGCTGAGTGTAGAGAGGTGCAACAAAGATCAGTGAGGCTACTCATGAGGAAGTGCCTATTTAACCTGGTGTTAGAACTTAGCATCAGAGACAACCTTCTGGAATCTCATTCGCTGTGTATGTCCTGAAGACCTCATCCTGCCCTGTCATGCCATGAATCCGATGGTGCAGTTGTTGTCTTTATCATTCCTTCATCTTGCCTGGACATGGCTTTTCATCTCACCCTTCCATCTTCCCCCATGGTATCACTCTACTTAACAACTAATTCCTACAACACTGTCAAACTACTTAGTAAAGCTGTATTACTATGATTCTCCTCATAGTAAAAGCAATTCCCACCTCCCTCTCCCATATACTCTGCTGCCCTCTTCCCCATCTTTAGTTGTAACTTGTATTTTATTGTAATTTTAATGTGAATATACTATATGTGTATATGTGTATATATGTGTGTGTGTATAGATAGATGATAGATAGATAGATAGATGTGTGTGTGTGTGTGTGTGTGAGAGAGAGAGAGAGAGAGAGAGAGAAAGAGAGAGAGAGAGAGAGAGAGAAAGTTTTATTTTAATTATGTAAGTCGCCCAAAGTTCCCTTGCAGTGAGATAGGTGGAAAACAAATTTAATAATAAAATAAAAAATAAAGTTTTGTTTCACTGAACAGATATCTCATGTGTCTGTGCCAATACCATACTCTGTGACAGCTTCAGACATTATTTTGTATGTCAAACAATATACTCTTTAAGTATTTAAAATTTTTAGTTTTATTTGCCTCACATACTACATACAAACATTCTTATTAAAGAGGATCGGGGGTTTTTTGTTTTTGTTTTTGTAGTATCAGTTTCTCAGTGTTTAGATCATGTTCCTCTATCATTTCCTTCAACTCCTGTGCAACAGGGAAAATGTCCCTGTGTCAGTTTTATCAACTCCCTTTAGCACAAGGCACCCTTTTTACTTACAGTATTGATTTCAAACAGAACAATGCAGCTTGCAATTTCCTATCATGTCCCAGGTCAGCAATCTAAGGAAGAGATGTATTCCAAAGCAATAAGTTCCACATTATCCTAGAAATAAGGTCACCTTAGCTCATGATAATACCAAAATTGACAGGAATCGCAAGGAGTAACAGGCAAACCAAAGTGTTCATAGATTAAAAATAAAATAACACTTTGAAATATCATTTAATAAGACTATTACAAAATAATGTATTATGAATAAATAAATAAATAAATAATGAATTCAAAATGAATTCCTTTGGTACAGAAGTCTTAGTCTAAGACAATCCTTCCTTCCTTCCTTTTTTTTAATTTTGTACATGCATAATTTAACAATGGTGAATACTTCTACAGTGAATAGAATAGTGCAGGGGGTAGGCAACCTTGGCTCTTTTATGACTCGTGGACTTCAACTCCCAGAATTCCTAAGCCAGCTTGGCTCAGCTTGGAAACCTCTCTCTTTCCCCTCAGCATGGCTGGCTCAGGAATTCTGGGAGTTGAAGTCCACAAATCATAAAAGAGCAAAGGTTGCCTACCCCTGGAATAGTATTTGCCTGCCTGCCTTCTTTTCTTGCATCCTTTTTCTTTCTTGCATCCTTTCTGCCTGTGGAGATTCTCAGTCATGCAGGTCGTGGCTGTCTCAAAGATGCTTTTTTCAAAAGGCCACTGGACTATGGTTTTTTTTTCCCATGAGGAAGAAGATGTTTTGCTTCTCATCCAAAAAGCTGATGAAGCTTTTTCCTCAAGGGAAAAAAGAACATAGTCCAGTTGCCTTTTGAAAAAAAAAACACCTTTGAGAAAACACTTTCTGCCTCCACATTGTCTCAACTGGTCGATAGCACAGACTTATTAAATTAAATTGAAGTTTTTATATAGTCCAGGTTTTCAGAAGACTGCTCTGTTTTGTGAAACACCTAGAGATAATTTAGATTATACAGCACTTCTATGTACCATAGATACACTGCAATTGACTAACAGATGGTTAAAACAAAATGTAGTTCTTTGAATGCCAAATGAGCATAAACAAAAGATATCATAGCAAAAGCTTCAGGAACATAAGAGAGGTAACTAAAAAACATTTCATGACAGCATTCATCAAAGAGACCTTTTATCTTCTAATCTATTCTTCTCCTCTTCCTTTCTCTGAAGCAGAACTGCCTTTTGAACACCAATTCCTATTCAAAACCCCTTGCTATCTAATTCACATTAGATATAGAACAATATTTATAAAAACTGGCTGAAACACTGAAAGGGTTATCAATAAAGTACATGTGTATGCTGCAGATGCAACACATTTATGTTTTACAGAGTATTCCTAATTATTTCTTTGGATGCAAAGCAGATATGCATAAAAGCATGATTGTATTAGGTCTTTGGGGCAATTTACACTTTAGCCTCCAGAGACTGAATAGTTAGAATGAAGTTGTACGTTTATAATACTGAACATTTAATATTTCTTAAAACAAATAAATAAATAAAACTGAACATGCATATTAATACTGTTATAAATGATTTATAGACTTCTATTTACCAGTCTACTAAATACATCTAAATACATTGCTCCAACACTGGAAGTTTTTAAGAAGAAACTGGACAGCCATTTGTCCGAAATGGTATAGGATTACCTGCCTGAGCAGGGGGTTGGACTAGATGACCTCCAAAGTCCCTTCCAACTTTATTATTATTATTATTACATCTAAGGTAGTATATTTCCTTTTTCATATACAAAGATTTCAATGGAAATGTCTCCAATTTTATCCAGTCTTATTCCTAATCTTAAAATTATCTAATAATATTGTACTTTGAAATCAGAAGAAGAAAATGCATTTTGTCTTACAAATTGAGTTAATCATTGAAGGTGGTTGACCTCAGAGTGCTGTGAATGCAGAAATGAAGGAGACACAAAAACATTGGAAGAGATTTATGCAGCCTCTAACCTATGGGTTGTGCTCACAGGATATAAATTCCTGAAGTATGACTAACATTACTTTACATTTCATTGCAATATGAGCTGAAATATGAGATGAATTTATGCCTAAATATCTCTAAATGCTTGTGGGGCTAGCGAGCATACTTGGAACTTTAAGAACATTTTTTGGGTAACCTCACAAGACATCACAGCACTTATGTTGCGGATACAAAGATGAAGCACAATTATAAGGAGGAAGGTCATACTTTATTGAAACAATGATCCTTAGGTTCTGGCTTATAAAGGAAGAGGATCCAAGAAGATCTTTAATAAGGATTTTTAAATTGTGGAGCAGAATTTCTAGGGCACTGGTTTGCTATCAGGATCTACGGACTATATAGGGAAAACTGGATAAATACATTAGTGCAGGGGTCTTCAACACCCAGTCCATGGACCAGTACCAGGCCGCGACATGCCAGCAACCGGTCCACACAAACAAGCAAAGCCCTCTGGTCTGCGGAAAAACCTCTCTCCACAGAACCGGTCCCTGGTGCCCAAAAGATTGGGGACCTCTGCATTAGTGTAAGGAGACATTTGATTGTTAAGAAAGCTTTTTAGAAGGAGTGAGGGTGCTAGAAATAGTATTTTTTTTGCTTGTTAGAAAGTGAAAAACACTGATGGAATTGGATGCCTATCACCCAGTTACTTTGTGCAATCTTTTCTACCTCTCATTACTTTCATTCTGCCTTGGTCATGGTGGGCAATAGTCAATAGTCCTTTCTTTTGGTCAAATAATTAGTCATAGTTTCAGCTTGCCCCTCTCCTCACCATAAAGGCAAAAAGAGAACATGACAAAGGAACATCAGTGATACAATTGAAGATATTTGCATCCATTTTGCCACTTAAGAGTAAAATTCAAACTCTGTCCAAACCAGTTTCTTCATCAATGATTCCTGAATCTAGCTGATCAGCAATTGCCATAGAAAAATAGATTCATGATATCTACTGATATATGAATATATGAATACATATATTTCAAAACAGTTATGCAGGTTGCTGTGATGTGCATGAATTATGAAACATTGTTTTTTAATATAATCGTACATTTTGGAGCTTGAATAGTGGCTTTATCAGTTCTTCCCGATTCTAAGAAATAATTAATTGCAAAGTTTTCACTTGATTATTTAATATCATTGTAGTAAATTGGCATTTTATATACGGTGGCTAAAACTGCATGGGAAAGTGTTAGCGTATGTAAGTTATTATTATTTTTGTAGGATTTATCTTAGAAAAATACCTATTAAATCAGTGTTAAAGCCTACTGTATATAACAATGATGACCTTTATAAGAATTCTCAAATATTTATTTGAACTTGGTCAATCATATCATATTACTCCACAATAAGAAAAAGCTAACACAGAGATAATCTCACTCAGGGCTTCTCTTTACTAATAGCAGCTCTCACGAAAGCCAGTAGTACCAAGTCAAATGACACAGATGTTTTCCCTCAACAACAAAAAAGCATGTAATCTCTTTTGTTTTAAAGAAGCACCTTGAACAAAACCTTATTGAAGCACAGGTGCTGTTCGACTTTTGACCACAATGGACATGGGCTTATTGTTGTAAGTAGTTGTGGCTGTAAGTTGAAGCATCATATGACTGAACTCTATTTTTTTTTACCATTTTTATGATAAAAAAAATGAGTCACTGTGGTAATTAAGAGAAGCATGTGGTGGTTAAGAAAATGTCATGGTTGTTGAGTGAATCCAGCAAATTCAAATGATGCTTTTTGTCATCTTCTGCTGGAAAACAGCAAAAAAAGAAAAAATGTTGCAAGTTACTGTCACCTGCCTCTGGAAGGCTGCAACTGGTTGCAAATCCAAGTCATTTGCCAAATTCCCAAAATACAGATATGTGACTGAGGGGGCAGCAATTATAACTTTGAGGATGGTTCATAAATAGCTTTTTAAAAAATCCATCATACATTTGAACAATCATTAAAAAAATTGTTTTAAAACATGGACTATCTGTACCTCACCGAATATTTACACAACTCTACTCTTCATTACAGAGCCAGTCTGTAGTGATTAAGGCACCAGGCTGGAAACTGGAAAACAATTATTCTAGTCTCACCTAAGGCACAAAGCTACCATGGGCCAGTCACTCTTTCTCTCAGTCCTAGGAAGAATGCAATGGCAAACCACCTCTGAAATCTCGCCAAGAAAGCTGCAGAGACTTGTACAGGCAGTCAGCAGGAGTCAACACTGAATCAAAGAAACAAATTTAAAAAAAGAAAAAGAAAAGGAACAAACCCTTATTACAATAGCAATGTCTCAAAACTGTACCTCAGCAACTGAGGTCTTCTAAGTGCATTTGATATAATCAAAACCACCTGAATAGGATTATGAAAATAAGTTGTAATTTTGTACACTATGTATGTGTCATATAATATTCAAATTATTCTAACTGTAATTAGCTATATTTAGTTAATACCAGCTTTAATAAAAAATGAATTGATTCAATTTCTGATATGTTTTACTTATTTCTTGCAAAACATACAAAGCGATATATTCAAATAGATCCTATTCTTGTAAGATAGTCCAGACAGGAAACATGACCAGATGAGCTAGTGTTACTTTATTGTAAAACTACATTAACAGAATCTTGCAAGTCTGAAAATATATTTCTCCTCCATCACTCTTGCAGCCTTAGAAACTTATGATATTGTCACTCCATATTCCTTTTGTGGATTAAGCTGCCACTTATCGACTGTTTGCCTAGCTGTGGCTCTGTCCCTTGTTTCCCAAGGTCACTCCCACGTACTATTACATCTAGAGTCATCTGAATGTAAATTATGTGGCTGTTCTCATTAGAAGAGGGTTTATTTTATCCTCTTGTTTTTGCTAAAAGAATGTTTGCAACATTGCCTCCTTTGTTTTAATAAAATATATGTGTCAAAATGGTTAAAATAGTAATCCGTACCTTATTGGATCAAACTAAATTTAAAAGGGCATGATAATATTACTGTGATAGAGGCACCCTTCAATTGATTTTCCTCAGCCTTTAATCATCAGAGGAATGCTATGATTGATTAAAGGGGGTCCTTTCCTGCTGCTGTAACTATGACTCATGCATAAACCTTTCTTCCATGAGTCTGATTAATAAGAGAGCAGCTTCACAAATTAAAGTAGCCATGGGAATAGCGATATTTTATTGTGATCTTAAATTGTTGTAATAGGCTATTGTAGTGCTTTCTTGATGTCACAGTTTATATTTTGTATTATGCCTAGTCATAAGCACATGATAAAAAATCAAACTGACAAAAATTAAAGATAATGTGATTTCTATGAGGTTTTAGAATATATTTTCCTTTTGATGAGACTGAGATTATTAAGTTAACTAGTCATCTGAATGTTGCACATTTTACCATTGGAAAGAATTATTCATCATCGCTGCATGAACATTTTAGTGAGGCTACAAAACATACTCATTTCTCTCCCCTTGTAATAAGCAAAATCACTCTAAACTAATGCCCATTTTCTTAATCTATATCATTCATGCTAATATAGGGGTATTGCAGTAATGGATTTCCTGCATCAGAAGGCACATGGACTTTTAACTTCCAGTTCAGTGATTCTAGAATCCTACCTCTCAAGTTTCTTTTCAACTTCAGTCACCAATCTAATGGCTGAAGTCAAAAGAGAAACAGAAATATATTTACTATTTCTGCTTACTCCAAATCATTGCATTGGGAAAAATTAGCTTCGATTATAGTACTCATGGATTGAGAAAGCTCGCTGTTTCAAATGAAATCCTCTGAAACTATTTAGATCTTGATGGAAACCTCCCCAATGGATATATATGGTGATTCTCGTTCTTTATCATTCTTATTGGTTTTTAATGGCATAATGCTTACAAGGTTTAAAGGGGCACAATGGCTCAGTGGTTAAAGAAGCTGAACTTGTCAGCTGGAAAGCTGACAGCCCAGTTTCGAGACCCCAGAGCCACACAATGGAGTGAACTCCCATTCCTGCCCCAGTTCCTACCCCAGCTCTTTCCCATTTAGCAGTTTGAAAGCATGCAAAATGTGAGTAGATTAATAGGTACCACTTTGGTGGGACGGTAACAGTGTTCTGTACACTTTTGGCATATAGCCATTCTGACCATATGACTATGGAAAATGTCTTCAGACAACTCTGGCTCCCTCAGCCAAGAAACAGAGATGAGCAACATGCCTTAGAGTTGGACATGATTGGACAGGGAAACCTTCCCCTTTACTGCTTACAAGATTGACCTCTATTTTTTGCACAACAGCTCTCAGCTAAATTTCTTACTTTTTTTCCTTAACTTAGTTTTCCTGCTGTCTCATGTTTCAAGGTGGTCTTCCAAGGACTGATTTTAAAAATGGAAACTTCCCACAGAAATGTTGAAATGTGTTTATCTCATAGTCTATGTTGAAGCATTTCCAACAACTAATAAGAAAGATATTTTGAAAAGAAGCTTGCATGCTCAGACTATTAAAGCAAGATGTTTTTAAGAATCCTAATTGTCCCTAAAACTGCTGAATTCACAGCTGTTTTTGGAGAAAATTAAGATTAAACAGTGGAGTGGAGAAGAACAACTCAGTGAAAGGGCATAGAAATAGTCCATTGGTCCTCATGTCATTTTTCATCTGTACACTTTATCCATGCCTTCCATGGCTGCAAACCCATAGAATTACACTATTTTTGTGGATATTAAAACTGGAAAAAAATAATTTTCTATAGACATCAAGCTTAATGCTTATAACTTGTAGCAGTACATGGCAACTGCACTTGAAAGCTAAATAATGTTAAGCTTTTAAACACTAATGAAAAACAGGAAATACGAGGACTATAGACTAGATTGGGAAGTTGAGAGGGAAAAAAAGTCCTTGAAGGTAGTGGCATGTTTTCAGATTGTTACCTAGAAAACTACATGAAAACAAACAGAACTAAAAAAATTTAAAAAAATTGCAAAGAAGCCTGAAGTTTTCTTCATTTTCTACTTTTTTTAGAATATGGATCAAAAATCCATAACCATTAAAATTGGGAAGAATAGAATTCTTCTAAAGATTTCACAAGCATTTAATGTAAGCTATGAGTCAAACACAGTCATATGCATTCTGATCCTGAAAACTGTGGTCGCTTCTGCCTGCTACATAACTTTCGTTATATCCAGAATGAATAAAATTCCTTAGAATTGTCAAAAGAAAGTATATAAAGCATCATAGCCATAGAGGAATTTCTTTTTCTCCATCAAATATTGGGGCAACTCCAATTCTTGGCCGGAAAATGAGGTCTTACTGGGCACAAATCTGCTACGACAAGACAAAAATACAATTTAAAAAAGGAAAGCAAAATGAAAGAGCAGGAAACGTTAAATATGGTAATGTCTTCATAAATTATTCTTCACATAATCTTATGATCTTTTAGGAAGAAGGCTGGCACTTTTCCAGGTGAATTAATGGTGAAATGATGTTGGGGGGGGGAATCAGGGAAAATCTTGAATGTCTAGTCATATTAGCATATTTTCAGTTAAAGTTATTCTAAGTGTTGCATCTTGTTTGGGTACATATGAATGGATACAATGGACCAAAAAAATTCTGTCAGGATGAGATGATTTGGGATGGATTGCTTTTATACACAAAGTATTTGAATTCACAATAAAGGAAAATAGTCAATGCAAAAGCTAAACTTTCTTTCAATTTAATATCTCAGAACACTGAAACAGTAAATATAACTGTAATGATTCTCTCATTTGGCTCACAAGAATTTTCCTCCAGAGCAGCATTTCTATTTTACATAGGGAATAGAGAGACAATGTTATTCTATTTTTATTTATATATTGTAATGACTTCAACTGAGCGTATTATCCCAAGGCTCATCTAATGTCATCATGTAGGTAAGCACATAAAACAAAACTCTTAAATAAGCAGTGGCTTTGAATAATTTGGATCAGTCTATCACAATATGAAGTTATAGTTATATATCAAATAATAAAGAGAAAATATGTTGCTACTAAACAGTGCAAAGTGTCTTGCCTGAAAGAGGAGACCTCTTCATTAAAAAAGAAATCATGAAAATTATATTACTCTTTCCCAAAAGCTCAGCCTTGCATATCTATAAAATATCTCAGCCATGAGTTAATTTCCTTCACAAACACTTGGTACCATATTATCGATGATTATATTCTAATTCACAAGGGAGGAAAATGTGATTTTGTGCTACAGAATAGAAAGGAACTATGTAACAGCGCAGCTATATAAACTGACTTTTTACATATAGTTGACATTTAATTTCCATGTATGGTGATAGGTAGTCTATAAATCTGTCACATACATCATATATATTAAGGATAATAAATAAAAATGTATATTGCTATATTTGTTGATGAAACAATAAAAGTGCAATAGAGTTGGAAGAATCCTTGGAGGTCTTCTGGTCCAATCCCCTGGTCAAGTGATCAAAATTCAGATGCTTGGCAACTGACTCGTATTTATGACTGTTGCAGTGTCCCTGGGTCATATGATCTGCTTTTGCAACCTCCTGACAAGCAAAGTCAATGAGGAAGACAGATTCACTTAACAACTGCAGTGATTCACTTAACATCTATGGCAAGAAAGGTCATAAAATGGAGCAAAGCTCACTTAACAAATGTCTCATTTAGCAACAGAAATTTTGGATTTAATTGTGGTCATAAGTTGAGAACTACCTGTATTTCATTCAGGGAGAGCCACATAGGTATGTGTCAACATTACAAAATGATGGCATTGTGTCATGACCCATATAAAAAGGCAGGGTTTTGATAATGACACTATGCCCAATGATTTGCACATTCCATCATATTCTTTTACAAAAAATGGAGAAGAAAATTTGTGTCCCCTGCTTCTTCACCTTCTTGCTCAATGCTCCATAGTCCATTGTAATCTTCAAGGCTGTTTCTGGCAGCATTGTTTCCATTCACCATCATCTCTCCTTTCTTCCTATTCATGACATAGGCAGGAATCTTTCTTCTCTCAGTGCCTCTAGAGCCTTTTCTCCTTGAAGCTTTGGCAAGGCTTTTCCTCCAGAGATTCAGAAACATAATCATCATTGAAACTTTGGATTCTTTGCTGAAGTTCCAGAACATAAGAGCCTTTCTTGACAGAAAAAGTCTTATTCTGACAAATTGGCTATCTCCTCAAGTAATATTGAAGTGCATTGTAAAATTGGGATAACTCAACAAGACCAGAAGACGTCTACATTGCTTTGCTGTAGAAATAAAGTTCCATCAACATTATGGCTGATTTCTTGGCTCTTGTTTTCTGATCAATTTCAAGATTAATAAATAAATAAATAAACAAACAATCAAACAAACAAACCAATTATTTACTATTGCAGTCAAGGTTTAAAGAATTTTCAAATGATGACAGTGTTTTATTAAATGCTATATTTAATAATGATATTATCTTAGACTTTTAAATCAATCCTAAGTTATTAAACTAGACTTATAAATCAATTCTAGGTTACTAAAAGGCAACAATATCTGATTTTTTAAAGTACCATTCCAGATTAAAATAATAAAAAGCCTTTAGTTGAATCTATAATTATGTGATAGAATTGACTTTGTTGGAGATGTTACAATTGCTATAGAAACTTATAACTAGAAGCTAAATAATTTCTATTCTTCTGTAAGCTTTTGGAAATTAAATACCTGGCACTAAGAAAACTGCTCATGTTTTAATATTAAAAGTTCATGTTGTTTCTACACACTGATTAATTTCAATTAATTATCAACTTAAGAAACCATACTTTGTAGAAAAAAGAGAAAAATAGTTAAGGCCAAAATAGGAACCAATTCTACTTTCTAAATTAAATTAAGGGTCACTGTATCAGTAAGATAGGCAGCATAAAAATTTGATAAATAAATAAAATAAAATAAAATCTGGTTTAAGTACTTCTTACTTCCCCACCTTCCCCAACTTTCAGGCGATCTAATCTATGAACAAACTTGAAAATGTATCATACGCACACATACAATAGTTATTTTCACATTAACATTAGAATTCAAAAACATATTTCAGTGTTTTGGTTGTTCTATTGTGTTTTCATAAATTGTTGTCCTGGCATAATGTTCTTGCATCATAAGACATGACTTGTCACAGATACTGACAAACGCTTTTGAACTATGTAATAGACTGGCATTTGGACTTTCCGTATTCAGAAAGAGCCATACAGCTGAAAATAACTGAAACTGCTTCTGGAAAGATCTTGTAAATAGTCTGGAACATCAGCACACCTTCATAAAAGCCGGAGGCAACTAGTGGCATCTGACTAGATGACCCAAGCCAAGTGGTCAGAGTCTATTTACTGCTAGTGTTGGCATGTATAACATGCAGCTGCAGAGAAGATATCAGTCTGAGCAGTAGTGTATAAAAACAATCAGGTCCTCATTGCCAGCTCAGCCCTCAGTTGCCAGTAGGCAGCCATCCACATCAGGGAATAAAATGTAGCTCTTAAAGTGCTGCATTTCAATACTTCAGGAAAAAAAATGTTAAAAATAACATAAGGTAGAAGTTACTTGTTTTAAAAATGGTGTCCGTAAATGGATATTACAATAAAAATGAATTTATGCAGTATTTTAGCAAAAAAAGAACATGCTAATTTGATCAGCATTTTAGCATAATTGTCATGATATACACCATAAATTGCTACTATAAAATGTAAGACCTATCATCATAGTATTATACTTGTAACATAGTTCTTTTCTATTATAATGCCATCCATATTATGAATCCCTGGAAAAAATATTGTTTTTGAAAAGGAAGGGAAGGAGGTTGTTAGGTATATTAAATGAAATATTAAAAAGAGAAAGAGAACACAATTCAACAGGTTATAAACTAACCAATATGGTAGTAATGAGAATCTTGTTATCTACCCAAAGAAGAAAATTAAGATGAAGGTAGAGATGAATTGAAAAGAAACACCTTAGGATAATAATGGAAAATCTGTAGGTAGATTCTGAGATGCCCTTGAACAACTTCAGAATCCTTTTTCAGGAGTTCTCCTGCTAGGTTTTGAAAGCTAGTTGTCATTTTTGAGGTCTAATTTTCAAAGGTCTTTTTTTTTAAAAAAAAAAAATCTAGTGATGCCCTACAATTTTTACATCATTTCCTCAGTTGAGGACTGCCAGTTGTGGTAGAGTTAATTTAATTTAATTTAATCTTAACCACTGAATGGTGGTGCAGTGGTTAGAATGCAGTATTGCAGGGTAACTCACTGTTTACTGTCAAGAGTTCAGTCCTGACCAGTTCAAGTTGACTCAGGCTTCCATCCTTCTGAGGTCAATAAAATAAGGACCCGGATTGTTGGGGACAATATGCTGATTCTGTAAATCTCTTAGAGAGGGCCGTAAAGCACTATGAAGTGGCATATAAGTCTAAGTGCTACTGCTATTAATGTATATTCAGGAAGACTGGGTGGGTTTTCAAATCCAGTAAAGAAAAGAAAACAATTAAAATAACACCCACATAAATAGGCAGACCAGGCTAAAACAATTAAAACAACAAACAGTACAAAAGGTATGACAGGAGCTTGGCCAATAAATCATACCCACATTAACCTTGGCCTAAAAACTGAACCACATCTTTTTAAAATAATATTTTAATAATTTTCCAATTTTACATCTAAGTATTTAAAAAGCAACGTGGTGGCTGGGTTAATCAATAGTTCAATAACGTACAAAAATCTTTAGTACAAATCTCAAGTTACAACATCAAATATTTCCTCTCTTTTTCCCTTAATATCCACTATCTCGTATTTAAGCTAATATAGTTCTTATTATATCAACTAAGTAAAAACATCATTATTACATTTATCAATACATTTTTAGCTTATACATATCTTAATTACTTTTACATTCAATCTTTATAGACTGAATCACATCTTAAGGGCTTTCTGGAATTCCAGGAGAATGGGCACCATCTGAAATTCTGGGGAGATTCTTTTTTAGATTTTGAAACCACAACATAGAAGGCACACTTCCTTGGTCCTGCAAGATTGCAGCATTTAATTGTCTGGGGACTGGAGTGTACCCAATCTGCCTAAAAGTACCAAGAATCCAGAAACAATTGGAGATAAATGGTTCCCCAGTTGGAGATCTTTTACAGGTAGTTACAAGCACATTGACTTGCATCCCAAAGCCATTGGCAGCCAATGCAGCAATGACACATGGACATGCCTTTGGGTCTGTACCAAAGTCAAGGATTTGTTTGTTTCTTTAGGAAAGGCAGATGGCTCTGCACGAGACCAAGAGCATGTAGGCAGAAAGGGAAAATGCTAGAAAACATTTGTATAGTGTCTTGTATATGTCATGTGTATAGAATACAAAAAATCCAGGAAGAGCAGAGAAAGGATGGGCAAAGAGAAATGATCACTTCACATGACAGCCTCTTCCACTGTTTCATTCCACAAAAGATTATTTCTCCCTGAATTTAATTTTCTGTATAGAGAGAATTATTTCATCTTATGCTATCTTTCATTCTGTAGTTCTAGAAGGCAATGACAAACCACTTCTGCATAATACCAAGAAAACCTCATGAATGTGTTCATGACAGACATTATTTGATTGATTGATTGATTGATTGATTGATTGATTGATATGATATCAATTGATATTTACTTTTAGCAATCTGGTAGATTTTCTTTAGGATAATCTACTCCTTCAGATCTTCCAATAATATTGAGTCCATCCAACTTGTAGCTATCCTTTGTGCTTTCCATCTACTTTTACTGCCATTATTTTCTAATTAAGAAAATACAAATTATGAAAACTACAATATATATAAATGGAATTATTGATATTTATACCACAAATAAACATATACATTGCAATGGCAAATGTGCTGTAAATGTGTTATAAATTTGCTAAAGTATAATATGTTAAAGGCATATATTCATTCTTCTTCTTAAAAACCAAGTGATTACCTATGGAGTACACGTTTTGCTTGCTACTTGCTGCAACTTTGGAAAGCTTTATCTATTTATCTTTCTTTCTGTAGCATAAACTGTGGAGACAATTCAATTTATTGAAGCTACTCTTTTTAGCCAACTAATGGTGTAGTACACTTAACTTGATATGCTATTTGCCACTTGCTCTTAATGAATCTTTGATCAGCTTATACTTAGCTCACAATTTTGCCTCCATGTTTCACTGTCCATGGCTAAAAGGGTAAGAGTTTAATTTTCAAAAGGTCAGAAAGTGAAAACAAATTTAATAGGGTCAATGCACTTGAGAAGGCAGATCACAGATGGATCCTCTTGATTCTAATTCTTTGACTCTGTCAGCCCTTCTTAGGTTTTCCTGATGTAATAAAGAGAGACAAGGAATGAGTGTGTGACCAAGCTCTGCAGTTACCTGTGCTTTATTTTTGAGTTGAGTACTTCAGCATGGCAAAGCCTAAAGATGGTTCTTACTGAACAGTAACCTGCAATCACTCTTCATCCGTCATGCACAACAGAGCCAATTATAAATGAGGCATCTAGTTTGCAGATTTAATTTGGAATGTGCCACCATCCTTTCTAGACTTGAAATAAATGTATTTATTATACCAGTCACATCCTGAGAAGAAATAAATTGTGGTGAATATTTACAAAAAGGCCTTAAAGATTTTGGAACCACTTGTTAAAAGTACTGCTGGAAAAAGAACTCAACCCATCTTTATAGTAACTGAACATATTTCAAAGCTGAAAATCAGATGACTGCTGTCTCAAATTAATTCTGAACTAAAATCTCATTAAATATATGAAGTTGACATAAAACAACATTAACAGAGAATGATTGGTTGTATGTTGGGGAAAAAATGCTCTCCAGAAGCTCAGGGAATAGACTGCCAGAAAACGTAAGAAAAATGAGAGCCAAGATCCACATCAAATTAACTCACTGAATTTAGAACTGCTTTGAGTTCACTTTTTTAAAGCATAGATATTATTTTAGCATAGCGCTGAATCACCCAACTGGTGCACTGCTAACATTGGATGTTCTTGCTTTGACAGGTTACTTGAATGGATTCATCATGTCTCACACTGTTCTCACAAGGTATACTATGCACCTTATACTTTAAGAGGTTGCATCCTGGCAATACAGAAGCTGAAGAAATAAAAGGTATTGAAAGCTATAGTAATGAGTAGAGTTGTGTTCTCCTCTTGTGCTTTTTCCTGTTCTTTGCTGAAGCATTCACTGCTGGTTCCTTCTTCTGGTTCTTTCAAAACAACTCCAATAAGAAATTGGTGCATTGTTTTTCAAAGAAAGCAAGTTAAAATGTTTCTATCTAGTCTACAAGCAGCCAATATGATCAGAATGCTTTTGAGATTTCTTTAATCTTATTTTCTTGATCCTTAAAAGAAAGGAGGAGACAGAGACTTAAATCCTCCACAAATATTGACACAACATAAAGCATTTTGAGGTCTCCCATAAATCCACTATTTGTGGCATCCAGAATCTCCTTTTATCACCATCAATAGCCAAAAAAATGATTCCATGGATTTTCTTCATTTTGAAACAAGAAATGCACACAAAGTAGTGGGCAAACTTTAAAGTAGCTTAGCACATTTTAATAATGCCTTACCATAACATCATATCTAGGAAAATACAGAAAATCCTGACATAATCCCATGTAACAAATTGCAGGTTTGGCAATGAGTCATTCATAGATTTATATGGAATGGGGGGGGGGAAACCAAGAGTAAAATTCAAAATTTTGCAAGGCATTTAAAAGAAAGGTGGATTAGCTATTCCCAAACTCATATAATACAACAGCCTCTCTGTCATGGGTAAGAGAATGGATAAAATTTCCTAGTAGTAGAATTTCAAATATAGAAGGAGCAGATTTAGCCAATGGACTCCACATATATTTATAGTATAAAGAAACAAAAGAAGACAAGAATCCACAGGGACAGATTAAATGAGAAAATCTGTTTAAAAAGTGGAAATCCTTAAAAGCAAGGATAAATTTAGTGATTTACCATGAACATTGCTATGAAATGCTTTTTATTTCAAGTAAGGAAAACAAAATGTGACACAAGATGGTCTATAGATAGTATATAACAACATCAGCAATTGCTGAGATTAACATTGAATAAATGTAGAAAATGCCACAACAATGAAGGGATATTTTATGATAAAAACAAAACAAAACAAAAATCTTAGTACTACAAACAAATACAGCCAAACATTCAGAAAATTCTTAAAATAAAATGTAAATTAAAGTCAAAAATATTTTTATTAGGTATGATCCTAGAGAATATAAATGAAAGGCAACATAATTTAAAAGATGTATGTTGACAGCAGCAAGAAGCAATCTGGCACAACACATAAAAGAGAAACATTGGAAGACTAAAAGTGAAAAATGTGCAGCAATGGAAAAACTGACTATATATATGCACTCAGAAGTCTAAATTCAAGCTGGAATTTATTAATTTATTTATTAAAATTTTATGCTGCATATCTCCCCTACAATGGTTCTTTCATATACAATATATCACATAGCTTGCCTTATTAAATCACTAAGAATATGGCTTTTGAGTAAAAAGAGAAACTGTTTAAAAATAATAATAATTATATTAATAATAGTTCTTGGAATGAACTTGATAGGTGGGTTAAAAAGCCAAATCTGATCTAAGAATCTGGCTGACTGTGCAACAAACCATAATAACAATCATTTATAATTACATGGTCAAGGCTTCCGGTTTTGCACAGTAGTACAGCAGCCGAGGAATCGTGGGCTCCGCACCCTGCAGCTGATTTCTGCCTGCTAGGGGACCCTAAATGGGCCTGAAGTTGCCCCGTAGAGGCAACAAAGAAGGAAGGAAGTCATGCCAATTGTGGAAAGATGGCGGTCGAGCCGATCAGTCCAGGAAAAGCCCTCCAGAAACCAGCAGGAGAAAGGCTAGCTTAACTTCAGAGTCTAGTCTAAGCTATAAGCAGCCGAAGCTCAAAAGCACTACTTTAAGCTGACTGTAAACAACGTGTTTGGACCTGGGTAAGAACAGTGATTTTCTATCTTCTACTTAAAAATTGATTTCCTGGGGGAAAAGAAAAAAGAAAAACCCCAAGAAGCAAAAAGCCTCTGAAAGTGAGAAGGAGGGGGAATCTGTCCCACCCTCCTGCAGATGGAAGTGGTGAATTAAACTTTTCAGGGGGAACAGAAATATATTGAAATGAAATGAATATAAGAATTTGGATAAGTTTGAAATCAGTGGAAACTGTTAAGATTTTCCTCTTAAACCATGAAAATAGAAGTAAATAATAGAAGCAAACAATTGTCTGTTACTGAAAAATGAACTGGTGCTGACATCTAGTGGTAGATGAAAATATACAATAGCAGTTGCTCTGTCACAGGAGCTGATAAAGCCCAGAAAAAGATAACTTGTTTCTGGTGACCTTCAGTGTCTTAATAACATAGAACAGCTCTGACAAAAAAAGAGAACATTTTGGGCTATTTATAAAGTGAGAACTATAAACTTTAGGAAAAAAAATGACCTTTCTGGATTACAAATACTAACTCAACTGTGATTCTAAAACTATCTGCAGAGAAAGGAAAACCTTGATTTTTGGCTATCATGGAAACCAGAGATCTGCAGAAAGAATATATAAAAAACCACAAATACTTTCCAGAAGGAGATCTATTCTATGTTGCAACAAATCCAAACAACAATGATCTCAAACCATGAGGAAATTAAACATAACCTTGAAAACATAAATGAACACATCTCCAATTTAACTTTACAACATAAAAGTTCTCAGAAATAAAAATAGAGAGTGAGCAGAAAAAACAGACAACTGAATTGAAGACAGAGAGAGATTTCAAGGTGGAATTTAATAATACAAGGAAGTATGTCTTAACCCAGATGGAAAAAAATGTACAGGAAACTCTGGACATGGAAAAGATAACCTATACTCTAAGATCACAAAATAAGTTTGAGGACAAGAAAAAAGATTTGACAAAATGGATTCTGCCAGAAGACCTACGAGAACTTGAGAGACAAAAAATAATAAATAAAATCAAGAAAGAAAAAAAGGAAAAGATTTTCAAAGAATATGAAGGGGCAAAACCTTCCTATAAAAACATCTTACCTGTTTTGCTTTTTGTACCGACAACAACATTTATAAGATTATGGGAAGATTCTTTGATTCATTGAAGCATATTGAATAGGGAAGATGTTGGGCAAAAAAAAAAGGCTAAAGTGAGAATTAAGAAATTAGATGATGGGATTTACCAGAGGGAATATTTAAAAATTAAACATCTGTTTGAATTTGGTTAAAGAAATAGAAAGATTTTGGATATAAATGAAGATTAGTTTAAGAGGGATGAACCCTTCAAGTAACACAGGTTTTTTTCTTTCTTTTTTCTTTTGTGTTTTTTTTTTTTTGACATGAGAAATATAAAAATGTTGGGATGGTTTATATAAAAGAAATGTTTTTTGTTTTTTTTTAAGATATGAGAAATGTAAAAGTGTTGGGATGGGTTGTATGAGAAAAAAGACTTAAATACTTAAGTATAACTAATTTTGAGAAAATCCTAATCAGTAAGAATGCTTTGAATATTGTGGGGAAAACAAATTTAAATAAGAATTTTGTAAACAGGATCTATGACGAGGCAATCAAGATGATCAATTAGAAAAGAAGCTTTATATTGATGTGGTTATTATTTGCAGAAACATGAGAAAAATGTCTATATTTAATTTTCATTTATTCAAATAATAAGAAATGTATTAATTTAATGTTGGCAAAAGAGAATATTATTGGAAGAAGAGAAAATCAAGCAAAGCCATTATATGGACTATAGAATTATAGAAATTAATTGTTATTGATTGTTTTGTAAATACTAACCCAGACAACATGCTGTTTACCAAATATTAAGGTGATTATGTTAAAAATCAATAAAACATATTTAGAAAGAAATATAATTACATGGTCAAATTCTACAAAAGATCAAGGGCAAAGTGGATAAAGTTAAAATGTGGCAATAGCTTACAACTAGAACCTTAAAAAAATAATGAAGGCTTGATTTTGGCTGCTCAAAAGCAAGCTATTGGAACTAATACAATCAAGGCCAGAACTGAAAAAATGTGAAATGATTCAAAGAAGCAGAAGAAACAATAGATCATATACTCAGATTGTGTAAGAAAATTACACAAACTGAGTATAAACAACAATATAACATGGACATCAAAATGATTCACTAGAACATCTGTTCCTTAATGAAAAAATGATGGGAACATAGCATTCAAAAAGTAATACAAAATGAGCTGGTTAAAATATTGTGGGGTTTCCAAATACAGACTGATTAAATCTTGGCTCATAACACACCAAATATAACTGTGGTTGAAAAGAAGAAAGTTTGGATAATTGATGTGATCTTAGGGGAGAATAGAATAGAAGATAAAGAATTGGAGAAAACCACAAAGTATCAATGTCTGAAAATTTAAATTGAAAAATTATGGCATAAACTGGACATGGTGATCCCAGTGGTTACTGGCACACTGGATGCTATATTTTATCAAGTCATTAATCTCTCAGTGCATCTTACCATCTCAATGCCAAACTCTATGTTTCTAGCCATTAAAAAATACTGATCTAAAAATAACTTTCATACATGCCAACTCAATGCATAATATTGTTTATTGCTTCAAAACAGTTTCCCATACCCTACAATTTGTACTAGAGGGCATTTTTTAGTATCACCCACTCATGCTGATACAACCTCAAGTTGGCCCTCACTAATTTACACTGGTACAGCAATAATTGGATAACTTGAGAATCTATAAGTCAGTAGCAGAGATGCTGCCATTATCCCAAGCCTATACACAATTATCCCCAAATGATACACACTAAGAAAATATGAGCTCAAATTATGAGCTCAGAGTTCAGCTTATATTAATAAATGACTGATGTTTACTGGTTATAGTGCTGGCAATGAATACACTCAACATATTTATAACAGTGTGTAACATTAAGGCATTTGAGTATCTCAGCTTCAGACTCTTTCAGTGCAAAGGTTCATGGTGAGGAATAAATTAGTGGTTTATCATTTAGCAGGAAGAAATACCAAGTGGGGAAATGATGTATGCAGTTAGTCTAACAGAAGCAAAATATCTATCTAGTTTCCCACTCATCAATGAAGATAATATAAATAGTTTGCTTTCTTATCAACAGAAGAAATATATCTCTTAGAATAAACTGGATGTTCATAAATATGCTACTTGGAAAGCAAATTTCTTTGTATTAACTTATTCTTTCTACATTAAAAGGCAATAATATCAGTAAGGGTCTATAAATATGAAAGGAAAGCAGTTTAATGTCTACCTCAACAACTATATACATTTTTAACTGAAGAGGATAAGGGGAAAAAAAAACATGCTTTGATTTTATCCCAAAGCGAGTGATCTGAAACCAGCAACCTTTCTGCCTCTAATTCAGCCAGACCTTTTGAGCATAAATAGTAGGGGTCCTTATCAATAGCACAAATGTGTCCACTGGCAGCAGCAGGATATGTAAATGTATACCAAGCTTTTGTGTGTTAGAGATGGTAGCAATGAACCATTGCAGAGATTGATTTTTTTGTAATTCTGTTTCCCAGTACTGCTTTCTTGAAAGCACAGTTGCTTTCCTGTGTTTGTGAGGATTTAAGATTTCCATGCCCAGTTCTTTCTCCTGAAATTTTATCTTGTAATATTGTCTCAGCATTTTTTGTCTTGTTTGCTTTAAAAAAAAAAGCAACAATATCCTAAACCACAGTGGAGACCTTTGTAGTGTATAATTATATAAAAATTGCAGCTTTTCCAACGGATGTTTTTCCAACCTATTGCTCCAATTTTCATTCTTTTTACTGTGTTCTTTTCACAATATAATTGGACAGCAATACTAGAAACCTCATAAAGCAGTTTTCATTAGCAGATCAAGTGCCATGTGTTATCTTACTTCAGTGTAATAGGCAGAGAGGTGGCAAAGGGGATCCATGATTAGGATCTCTTAAACTAATAGCAACCCTGATGGAAGCCACTGCACTGCAAAACAGAATTGACCTTTTAGCCCTGCACAATTTTCTGGATTAAATCCATACTCACTTGACACTGTTTGCTCTTTGCGGCAAAACTTGCAGTTATCCCATCATCTTTTACAAGCTCCTTTTCTGCAGCATTTTGACTGAATTTTACTTCAAAATTGCCTTAGGTGAGGAAGTGATTAACTTTCCTTTCTTTGAATTTTGAACTCTGATCTTCACTGGTTCTTATTAATTAAAAAATATTGGTGATCTAGTTTGAACATCCAGTTACCACCTAAGAACTATTAAATTGTACTCCTCTATAGCCTACTCCTGAATAACTCTAGTGAGATTTAATCTCAGAAAAATGTGCATACAGCTTCAGGGACTAGAATATGTATTGTTTTAGTTCATGTTACTATACATCTCAGTGACTAATTTCTAGTTTAAGGGGTCATGATAGTCTCAGTTCAGAAGATGTGAGGAACTCAATTTACATTTGGCATTCTTTCCCTTTTGCCTATCTTTCAGATGTGGTAGGTGTAAATTGCCATAATTCACAATCAAATAAAGAAAACTAAAAGTGAGTGATAGGGCACTATAAAAGGGAAGACTGATACAACATGCTTTCTATTAGTAGCAAATCTGCCCGAGACACATTGTGCTACCTAAGCCAAGAAGATGGGGGTTCCTCACTACTTTATCTGTTAGGTTTGTGTGTGCCCATGCAGGCACACAGGCATGCATGCACATGGGTGCCCATGCACCTCTGAGTCAGACCTCACTTCTGGCATGATTTTGGACTAATCCTTGCAGTTTTCTTGGCAAGATTTTTAGAAGAGGTTTCCCATTGCCTTTTTCTAAAGCTGAGTGAGAGTGACTGGCTCAAAGTCATCCATTTTTTGCCTAGTTGGGACTAGAACCTATGGTTCTAGCCTGATACCTTAACTACCACACAAAATTGGCCCAATACAAGTGTTGTCTGGACTGAGTTAAATCTTTCTGCAACCTTAGCAATGTTCCTGCATTTTTCCTTCACATTTGCAAGCATAAAACTACCTTATAGAATGAAAAAGCAGCCATTTGCTGCACAATTCTTTCCTCCAACATTTTCTTGCCTCTTGAAGAAATGAGATTATTTTGTTTAGATACAACAATGGATGTAAGAAGTGGATGATGTAAAATGTAGTATTATTTTTAATAGGGGTGCTGCATTCACTGAAATATTTGACTATAAGCCCATTAATATAAAATAAGCTGTTATTTATTATTATTCTATTTATGCAAATACTATAAAATAATTCAGGTGAAATTGAAATTCAATACTCATATAATTGTTTCTTTCTCATCTTCCTAAGTATTAATGTTATAGATTTATTGACAAATATTTTAATATAGGTCATGATTTGTTTCTACCATGTCACTTAGCACTAAATAATTATTAGACAGCATTGGTGTTTTATTTTGTTCTGCTTTTTGCTGCAAATATAGACTTGTTCTAATGACTAGAAAGTAGAACAACCTTATACCCATTTATCAGAATCCTTGGCAATGCATAGGTGTCATGCAGGTATAATCTGTTAACATTTTTGTGCTCAGATTGTAAAAGTTTGAGCTCTTGGAACAGACTGAGAAAATGAAGTGCAACTTTATCCTGACTTTATATTATTGTATTCCTTCATTCTGAAATATATTCTGATAATAGTTTTAAAGGTTGTATCCAGTTTTCTCTCCAATTATCCCCCAATGATTCCTTTTCAGTGAAAATGCTTTACATATCTTCTGGGTGACATTGGAGAAGGAACATTACCAATAACATGAGTAAGGCAGGAATGAAATCTTTATGGAGAAAAAAAGCTTTAAATAGTTCTTCTTTTCTTCATTAATAGGAGAACTAAATTCATATTGCGCAGCTCCATCTGAATTCCCAACAAATCAATCTCTTAAAGCTACCGGTCTAGGACTAGAAATACTTTATAGAACAGAGAAAAGCCTTAGAGCACAAATCTATATAATAGTCTGTGATGTAGAGCAATTGAAAAAGGGACTAGATAGGCCAGAGGCAAGGGGAATTGCTGAGAACAGACAAACATTTTAGGTATAGATACAGAATGAATAAAACAGGCTGGAATACAGCATATGTTTAATCAGTAAGTTTTGTTATGATTACTCTCTTCTTCATAAGAAAAAAAGGGGGGAGAGAGAGAGACGCAGTCGGATGGGAGCACAATACATGATGCTTAAAATCCTAGCAGCCTAAATGGAAAGCCTTTAGAAAATACATAATTAAGGCCATTGCAGCTTAATCACAGCACTTTGTATGATCAGTGTGGGTTATAGTGTACATAAAAGGAATGCTTTTGAAAAAGAAGAGGTGACCTGTTAGAGTAAAGAAAGGAATCTCTATTAAATTACAAATTGTCTAAACATTCCATAAGGGACTCTGAATGAGAGCACCTTCTAAAGCCCATGTAAATTTCATTGAAGTGCAATAATAGATTACTCTGAGGATGGAAAGCTACCTAAAAGAAACATCATTTCAACACTGATAACAGAGTTTAATAGTTCATTGCTTTGAGAAATAAGTTGCATCTCTGAGTCTCCCAGAAGGACTAAGTTTGGAGAAATGATAAATGGAGAAGAAAACTCTCTGAGCTACATAGAATGTTGAGATTTGAACTTACCAGACAAACAAAGGAAGTTCCTTGTTACAGTATTCGAAACTAGCTTTCACATTTTCTCTTTCTCTCATCACCATCTTCTATATCAGTGATGGCAAACTTTTTAAAGACCAAGTGCCCAAACCACAACCCAAAACCCACTTATTTATCGCAAAGTGCCAGGGCTGCATCAGCATTGTGGTGCCCTCAGGGGGGTGGGGTCCACTGGGTGGGCATGTCCCACTGGGTGGGCGTGGCTGTGATGGTCACAGCAGACTGGTGGGCATGGCTATGGTGGGCATGGCCACCTCAATGTTGCTCATGGGGGGGATGCCTGAGGGGGCCGGGCAGGGTTGGGGGAGATCCAGGGGGTCTCTGGAGGGTTGGGCTGTGGGCAGGAGGCTCATCCTGTGGGGTGAGGGGGCAGGGCGGGAGCACCATTGCTGCGGGGCAAGGCAAGGTGAGGCAGGGGCTGGGGTGGCTGCTGCCTGACACCATCGTCCCCACACACAGAGGCCAGCGAGCGCATGGGGGCTGACGGTGTCCATCAGCAGCCACAGCCTGCCAGCCCCTTGACTGGTGCACTCTGGGGCTCTGCAGCCTGCTGCCAATACCGGGCCAGCCCTCCAGCAGCAGGCAGAGTAGGGGAGGGGAAGGCACGTGATGCAGACCACCAGGCATGCCTACTTCATCCTATCTGTTTTTGCTTGCAGTTGGAGAGCAGGTCGCTGCTGGTCATCTCCTCGGCCCCCTCACAGATCTTGCCCTTGGCCCGCCCATGGAGCCTGTTCCCCTCACACACCCAATGCACTTTGGCCCCGCCTCGGGCTGCCACCACCAGCAGCTTGTGCAGGTCCATTAGGCCGCCATCGCCAACCTGGAGCAGCAGCCCCACCCAGCAAGCCAAACGCCACCCCGAGCGGGGAAAGCCAGATTCCCATCGGCACCATGGACCCCCCAGTCCCAGCTAGGATTGCGTGCCTCCCCCCATCTCTGCTGGGCCTGGGTGGCCTTTGGCTTGTTGGGTGTGGGCGTGCTCTACCACCTCTACTCAAGCTTGCTAGCTGGCCACTTCACCTCCTTTGTGCTGGGCGGGGCTGCCACTCTGGGTGGCAACAGCCTAAAGGACCTGCGTGAGCTGCTGGCAGTGACGCATGTGCCCACAAAGAGGGCTCTGAGTGCCACCTCTGGCACACGTGCCATAGGTTCGCCATTACTGTTCTATATACTTCTAGTCTTACCAAAAATAAAGTTTCCTGGAAATGAACTCAGCTCCTTGCAATTTCATAAGTATTCATATAGTTTTTTTAAAAAAAGATAATATAGAAGTGGTTTGTCTGATTTGATTTCAGTAAGGACTAGAACTGACATTCATGTTGAAATTAAATCTAGAGCCATTTGCTGTCTTTCAGGTTTGCCAACCTTATGATTTTCTTATGACCATTTAACTTTAATTATTGTCTACTTTTTAAATCCTATAGGAACAATCTCTTTAATAATAATAAAAAGTATTCCTGTTTATATTTGACAAGTTAAATATGAGAAAACAACAGATACATACATACACTCAGAGAATAGTAAACCAAAAAAATAAAAACAAAACAAAGTATTCCAATTTATGCTGTTCAAGGAAATATTGAAAACTTGGTTGTTCTCCCAGGACTTATTCCTGTTTTGTCTTTTATTTTGTTTGGTCTTTTTTGTTTTATTTTGGTATTTTGCTCTTCTGGTTGGATGTATTCTTTTATATGTTAGGTTCTTATTTGTAAGCCACCCAGAATAATTTAAGAATCAGCCTATTAAATTAACAAATAAATATGATAGTGTATATGTATATTTATGTGAGCATTAAATGAAAGTAAAATATTTTAATTTTATATGTTACCAATCAGTTTTAGATAAATTCTTTTTGTATGAACAAAATGTATGAACATTAGGAAAAAAATTAATTACATTAGCTGAACTAAGCTAGTGATGTTTTCCCCTATGAACTCTAAAAGGATTTACCAGCAATTTTCAGGATAGAATTATCTCACAATGTCAGATTTTCATGAAAGTTTAGATCATATTTAAGTTTCCTTTCCAACATCATTATTATATATCTTTCATCTAGAAAATTATAAGATCACATTTTAATACAATCAGCAAAACTGAAAAGAAACCAAATACCCCCAGATGATGCTCCAAAATTTAATTTGCACCATGACAAAGGCCTCCTTCACATTCAGTTCAAATCTAGTTTATCCAATTGCATTTTAAATACAAGACTGAATGAAAAAGAGAATAAAATGAAATAAAGGTTTTCAATGGCATAAATCACCCATACATGTTTGTACTAATTAGCTAGACAATTTGGCCTGTTCTTTAGCATCTATTCTTTTTCAGTTGGCTGAAAGTTGCTGTGAGAAAAAAGTGTGTTGCACTTGTTTGCAAAATGGAAGCCTCCAGTGTATATTCATCAATATGATTTAAGTAACAAACCATGATTAAATTGCTGACTATGAAAGGAGTCCCTCCGTTTAATATTAATTGTTGAATGCAAGTTGTTCATGGTGATGATTGTGATGACCAATTGTGGGCCAAAAAATGTGAAGATGGTAAATTGGGAAGAACTGATGTATGTGATCAAGAATGAAGTGAATGTCCTGTGGCAGCAACCAGTGAGATTCACATGAGAATGATTGATGAAGTGATTAAAGGAAATTGACAGATCACTCACAGGGAAATTGCTGTCAACTTGGGCAATTCACAGGAATAATGATGGGACAATATAGGTTCCTTGCATGCTGACCAAAGAGATGAAAGCTTCAAAAGTTGAAAATTGTCAGCAGTTGTTGTCATCATGCTGTGAGAATGAAGATGAGTTTCTTCAGAGAGTTGACAAAATATGGGCTTATGTTAATGACCTACATAATGACATGGCAGCCTGTGAAACATCATCAAAATGTTTCAACTGCAAAAAAAAAAAAAAGTTTTCTTCTAGTATATGAGGTGAACAAACTACAGCAGGGGGCTGTAGGCTGAGACTTTATTACCTCATTATGCAAAAGTATCCTGCCAAGTGTCCTATCTGTGAATTCTGTATATACAGTAGAAAAAATAAAAATCAGGCTGTTTTCCTTTTTAGTGAATTTAACGGCAAAGCTGTTATGGACATGGACGTCAATAATGAGTCAGGTTTAAGGGGTTGGGGAATAATGAAACATAGCAACCCAACAATCCAAATTCTGTCTATTTTTAATCATAATATCTAATACAAGTAGTTAAACTAGTTATACATGAAGGTCAAAAGTGGTGAAGGTCAAAAGTGGGAATGAACTTTTATTTAAAGACAATGAAACCAATAAGGACTAGTCTTAAAATATACTATTGTTGTTTTATTAAAAAAAGAAAAATTCCTATGAAGTCCAGATGAATTATATATCCCTCTGGATTTGTGTCTCTCTGTGTGTTTTATACAATCTTATTCATGTAAATAAATATTTAGTGATGAAGCAAAGTGTGAGAGATATGGACTTAGAAAATAGAATATTTATCAGTCTGTGTCTCTGTCTCAATAAAACAATGAAACAATATTTTAAAAAACCTTTTCCTGGTGTCATTATAGTTATTTAAACATTTTGAACTAATAATCTGCTGAATAGGTAAAGACAGCTGCATTTTAGATACCTCCCAATAAGATATTTTTTTTTTTAGAAAAGACATAGTATTTCAGCCGAATAACTATCTAGCTGTGATACAGTCCCTGAGCTGCCAAGATTAGCTGCTTCATTGAACCTTGTTTAATAAGAAGTTTTATGCAAGAAAGCTCCTCACATTGCTCTTCCAACAGAAATGTTTTTGTTTTAATTCTTACTAGAACTAATACACAGATAAAATTAAATAACAAAGGTTAAAGAAAAGCAATATTTGATTAAAATCAACTAAGCACAGAAGGATACATCTTCCCCTGCCATAATCCCATGGAATCATATCTTTTGTATTGCAACTTTCATCATGGCAGTGTTTGAGAGCTGACATTTCAATGTCCTGACATTGTGCCATGTACCATTTCATTGTAGCAACACCTCGTTGTACAGCATCTTGAGAATGACATTTCATCATGGACATTGTCTAGCACATTCCTTTATGCACCATCTCATTGTTGACATTTTTGTCATTGAGATATTTTTGTCTTTCTAAAATGATAGTACCATTATTGTACAAACAATTAAATGATATTCATTTGAAATCTCACTGGTGTGGCTATAAATTTAAATCAACCTCTACAACAAAAGGGAAATCAGAATGCATTTCCATGATTAAAATCAATGTGATTGGGATAGTTTCCTCTTTATCCTCAAAGCAAATTGCGCTATCATTTCTTAAAATATAAATCAGCATATTTTGAAAATTATGTTGGGAGTAAATGCAGATCATTGACTACAAGTGCTCTCTTTTGTCTAAGAGAGAAAATGTCATTAAGGAAAACTCTAACTGAACTGTATTGGTTTCAATGTTTGCATTTAAAATTGGTCTTGTGACAATAGTGCTTTTGTCAAAGCAGCAATATATTCAAATTGAAACAAACAAAAATCCACATTTTTGAAGCAACTTGAAAGGAAATAGTTCATCAGTTCTTTCTGGATGTGACATTTTCAGGTGATCCTTTAAAACACAAATAAACATTCTTCATTGGAAAGTTGTGAGGTTTTCAGTTGTAAAGAAATGCTATAAGAAACTATGTACATCCTTTCAGATAGAAAGCTTAGCTCCAAATTCTGAACATTATTTTAAAGTGGCGCAGCAAGACACTAGACATTCAAATTCTTTTGTTGCCTTTCTCAAAGCAGTTCCTGTAGCCCAGGTATGTCAAACTGGCGCCCGTGGGCCAGATGCGTCATGCGCAGGCCACACCCACCCCATCTCTGCAAAGGCAAAAAAGTCACGATATGTCACGATACGTCACCTGACGCGATTGAGTTTGACACCCGTGCTGTAGCCTACAACTAGGTGGTACTATGACTTGCTGAATTCCAGCTGCTGTTGTTCTCAGAAGTTGCACTCCCAGCATATCTGGGGTATGTTGTAGTCCATTTGGCTATTAGTAACTCTACCTTTTGAAATAGATACAGCTAAATTATTGAAACAGTATGTGGCTGTCTGAATATATAAGAAAATCTGAATATGGTACTGAAGAAGAAGAGAGTATATTTTTCCATAGGAGAGGGGACTGCTGCTGTGTTGGTAAGGAAGAGAAGAAATTTAGAGATTGAAATGAAAGACTTTTGGAAAGGGGAAGAAGGAGGTGCAATAGTTGGCAAAAGCAAAATGGATTTTAGATAGCATTGGCTTTTGTACATGTATTATTGTTTCTTCTGTTGTTGTGTTGTTGTTTTTCTTATTCCAGGAGAGCTGAGAACAAGATTTTTGAAGTGGAGGAGAATCTGAAAACACATAGAAGGAAAAGTGATTCGAGACAATTTAACCCAAACCTCTGTTCATTGCTTTATTGTTGCCAATTATAGGGAAGCAAAAGCTCTGCAAATGTTCCTGCAAATTACTGCCTCCTAACAAAACTAAGTGCTTAACTTTGATACAGTAGGTTTCACTAATAAAAAAGGGGGGAAGGGAGTCACAAGAAGGTATGCTGTATGCTAGAATCTATGAGTCCGTGTGACAGGAATATTATGATGAAAGAAATTGTTTAATTTGATATTGAACAGTTTTATTATAGCTGATTTCTTCCATGAAAGGTGGGTTTTTTTTGCCTTCACTGTATTAAAAAATTGCTTGAAGTTTCATGGCTTTGAAGGCTAAGATGGTGGGACATTTCTCAATGGGAACGTTATTAGATAAAAGCTTCAGATTTACCCCCCTATTAATTTCAAATGCATAGGAAAGATTCAAAAAGGCTTGACTATCACTTAATAGCAAGTGCCAAGGCATTAAACAGTTTTACTCCTGACTTTATTATTGGCTCTCTAATTTTGCTGTTTTATGCATTTAGTGCTAATGTTTGTTTGTTTCTTTGTTTAACAAGAAGGGTGTCGATTTTTAAAAAATAAACTTTTTTCATAATCTGTGGAATTGCCAATATATACTTAAACTTTAATACACTACAAGTTTGGGAAAAGTAGATTTAAGAGAAGTAACAAGTTACAATTTTGATGATTATGTCCTTTCAATGTGACAAAATATACAAAGATGATATTACATATACACATATTTTTGCACTTGTAAGTTTCAACATTTAGCAAGGAAAGCAATAATTAAACCTATATCTAAGACTTAGTTTTCAAATATAGAAATCAAGAGGTCTCAGTGGTATGAAAGTGCTATTAAATATGAGGAATTGTTACCTATTATCATGCTTTCTACCGGTAAGAAAGGATTATATTTTAGATATGCCTTTCTGAACTACTTAAAAGAGGGAAAAAATATCTCACCATAAACTATTCAAAGAGAAAATGTGTTTCACTTTCTGCTGATTACCATATTTTTAATAATTTGATTTGTATCTTCAAGTTTTTTGTATTCCTACTGTAATTAATAAAAAAGATATGACAGAACTTTTGACACCAATGCACATTTTAATATGCCCATAATTCTTTTTTCTTTAATGACTCTGTAATCCCTTGCATCAGGGTGGAGTCAGGGCGACTGAATTACCTTTGCAAAAAAAAATCAGGGAAGCACCAGTACTTATACTGCAAACCCATGAATGAAGAATCAGCCAGAATATGACTTATATGAAACTGTTGAAATGAGATAACGTCGTCTGATAAACATCTTACGTTGCTAATTCTGCTCATTCAATATTAGCAGCAAGGGCTTCAAAATGGTGGCAACACCTGGGCAATCATGCTCCCTCTTAACATGTATTACACACATTGCATGATGATAAAAAGGGCAGATAATTAATCAGGCTGCCATTTTAACAGAATAGCAGAATAACAGAGTTGAAAGGGACCTTGGAAGTCTTCTAGTCCAGCCCCCTGCTCAAGCAGGAAACCCTATACCATTTTAGACAAATGGTTATCCAATTTCTTCTCCAGTATCGGAGCCTCCACAACTTCTGGAGGCAACACATTCCACTGATTAATTTTTCTATCTGTTTGGAAATTTCTCCTTAGTTCTAGGTTACTTCTCTCCTTCATTAATTTCCATCAATTATTGTCTTGCCTTCAGGTGCTTTGGAGAATAGAGTGAATACAATATTCCAAGTGTGGTCTTACCGAGGCATTATAAAGTGATATTATAATTAAGTAATAGTCTACTAGGAAAATTTTGAAGACAAGGACTATCTCTGTGAATGATCCTGCAGCTAAGCCAGACTCAGTTTGAAGATTACATTATTAAAGGTCATTCTTCAGGGCATAACTCATGAAACTACTGAAAATGTGGCAAGCTAAGAATCCATTTCTATGTATATGTCAGTGGGCTGGGGTCCTAGGATTTATTCCAGGGGCAAAATACATAGTTCTAATTACTTCAAAAGTAATGGCAAACTCCAGAAGTGTCCATATTAAATTAGATTTTAATTTAATATGGACACTTCTGGAGTTTGCCATTACTTTTGAAGTAATTAGAACTATGTATTTTGACATCTTAAGTCTTCATGTAACCTGTATAATTGTTATAGCTCCTAACCAAGAGAACTACTGAGCAATTCTGGAAGCTGCTGTGAAAAAGATTTAAAAATTAAAGATTAAAAAAATAATCTTTAAATTTACAATTCTTAGAAAACGAATCACAAGCATATTTCAAACTTGTTTAAACCTACTTACTTTCTCTACTCCCTTGTTCTGTGAATTCTATTATGGAAGCTATTGAGAGAAATAGGTATAGCATCAAACTCTGAAAATCAGTGCATGTATTTTGAATGAAGTAGAATGTTGTTTCCTAAGTGGGGGGGGAATCACATTGGTTCTGGGATAGATGAGCCATTAGTAGTATTGATGCTAAAATAATAACAGAACTCTAAGTACATTTTAAGTAAGGAGGAAAGAATAACAAAAGGGAATGCTGACAAATTGATCAAAATGTCCTACTATCATGTCATTGCTGAATGAACTCATAATTTCAGTTCTTATAGTGTTGAACTTTAAAAATTATAAGGAGCAATAATATTAATAAATGTTATTTATTGTTCTACAGGAAATCCATCAGGTCCTGGTACTCATCACTTACTGTACATTCAAAAACATTTTTTGATCTCATCAACAATCAAAAGAATGACTAATAATAATTTTGTAAGTCATCTAATAGCATCTAAAAGCCTATCAGATAAGTTCTGTTTTTTATTATACGGCAAACATTTTAAAATTGAAAATTTATATTTTCAGGGTACCTACTTATCATATTCCCATCTTTAACAATGTTTGTTTTTTCTTCATATGATTTCCCAAGATCCTACTAGTATTTTCCCAGTGTTTTTGTTATAGTCAATATATTGAAATATCTTGGAGTAGATCTTTAATATCACTTGCTTCAGTACCATTCAAGAGAGATTTATGGAAATAGCAAGATCCAGATGGTTTAATTAGTTGTTATAGTTGCATATTTCAAATAATTGGGCTGTAATCTTATATTTTATAAAATCTCTTGAAATAATATTCAGGAAATCAAAGTAAAGAAGGCACATTTCAGATACACAACTAACCAAATGACAAGAATGAACAAATGGCCAATCATTGATCAACTCTATGTATATTCTAATTGTACTAATAATCTTACAAATTATTGTCATTTATGTTGGGAATATTCCTAATTTATTATTTAAACCTTGATTAAAATCCTCCCCTTAATAATTTGATTGCAACATATATGTACTAAATAATGAAAACATAGCAGGGAATATAAATTATGTGAATGCAAAACTGACCTTCTGCAAATAGATTCTTGCAAAGCAATTACCAGTTGCTTTTCGACTATGATAATAAAGATGATGTTGAATTAGAATAAAGCACTAGGCCTGGATGGGTTTCCTATAAAAATACAAAAATTATTCATTTACCTGCCCATACATGAATCACAGCATAATGGTTGGGTTTTAATTAATTCTTGTGTTTTAATATTGTATGCTACCTGGAGTCATTGTTGGTACAGTCTTGTGAAAAACTAAGTACACCCTCTTTGAATTCTATGGTTTTACATATTAGGACAGAGTAAAAAATCATCTAGTCCTTAGCAATTCTTCAAAATAAGTAAATACAGCCTCAGATGAACAACAACGCATGACATATTACACCATATCATCATTTATTTTATAAAAAGAAAGCAAAACTGGAGAAGCCATGTGTGAAAAACTCAGTGCATCTTATGATTCAGTAGTGTGGAGAGTCACCTTTAGCAGCAATAACTGAAGTGATTGTTTTCTGTATGACTTTATCAGTCTCTCACATTGTTATACAGGACTTTTGGCCCACTCTTTTTTACAACATTGTTTCAGTTCATTGAGGTTTGTGGTCATTTGTTTATGCACAGTTCTCTTGAGGTACCACCACAGCATTTCAATTGGGTTAAGGTCTGGACTTCACAACACCTTGATTCTTTTCTTTTTCAGCCATTCTATTATAGATTTTCTGGTGACTTGGGATCATTGTCCTGTTGCATGACCCAATGTCAGCCAAGCTGTCAGACAGATGGCCTCACATTTGACTCTAGAATACTTTGGTATACAGAAGAATTCATGGTCGACTCAACGACTGCAAGTTGCCCAGGTCCTGTCCTTGCAAAACAATCCCAAATAATCATGCCTCCACCGCTGTGCTTGACAGTTGATATGAGATGTTTGTGCTGATGTGCTGTGTTTAGTTTTCACCAAACATAGCACTGTACATTATGGCTAAACACCTCCACTTTGGTCTTGTCCATACAAAGGACAATGTTCCAGAAGTCTTGTGATTTGTTCAGATGCAATTTTGCAGGGTGCCATGTTCTCTTTAGAGAGAAGAAGCTTTCTCCTTGGCAATGCTTCCAAACAAATAATACTTGTTCAGTCTTTTTCAAAGTTGTACTGTAATGAATGTAATGAATGAAATGTAATTCTTGGATCTTTTGCAATTTCTCGGAGTATTGCACTGTCTGACTTTGGGATGAATTTGCTGGGTTAGGGTTACACACACTAGATTAATATGTTTTGGTGAAATATAGGCTACTCTGTTAACTGACACAAATCAGAATTGATGCCAGTAGGCAAAGATTTATTTATCTATACACAAAATGATTATCATTGTTGTATGAGTACTAGATTTATGATTTAGGTATTCTAATCCACATGATATTTCTAGAATAATTGCATGTAGGATAATAACAAATAATTACATAATTACAATTATTACATAAATCACATTTATAATAATTAATTTTGACTTCGGTATATATTATTTATTTATTAAATAAACTGCATGGAATAAATAATTGAAGACTGCCATTTTGTGTAAACAGATTTTACATGGAAACAATTTTTAAATAATAATTTTTAGATATGGAGTTGTCTTACATTTAAAATGTAGGGGGTTTTTCTTAACATAAAATATGAATACTCTACTTTTTAATGTTATCTTAAATTAAGTTAGCTTTTTATTGTTCAGTAGGAAATTACTGCAATTCCTTATTTTACTCTATTGCTTATAATGTGATTATTAGTGCCACTGATACTTATATGCTCATTGGATTTTAAAAATGGCCTGCATTTTCTTAAATGACATAAAGAACTAATGAAATATTGAAGATTCTTATCTAATTTATTTAATACTATAGAGCTTATTAATTTCCCAGAGTTCATTCATTTTATAGTTATTTGTCTTTCTGACTTTTTTCTTTCTCTCTTTTTTTGTTTTTTTTTCCCTTTCTTAAATGTTTAATAAAACTATAATAAAAATAAGCAATGGGAAACTGTTTTAACTTCAGATTTCAACAGAATACTGATTCAGCAAAAATAACATTCTGGACTTAATGGACTTGACTGTATTTATTTAGAACAGGAATGAGGATAAAACAAGAATCAGATTAACTCCTTATTCACTGCAATGCCAATATAAGACAATCTAAATGCTATACAGATCATGATGATATGACCATGGGGATGCTGAAACAGGCAGAACTCCAGGAACTGATAATAACCACCATTTGTTCAGCACTGTCCTTATTTTAAACACCAGTGAATGAATGATCATAGGTCAAGGACTACCTGCATTTATTCAGAAATACTGAAAATTCCACAGGGTTCATAAACTTTTAAACACTATTGTATGTTGGAAGACTAACACTGTTTGAAGGGAGTGCTAAACTAATATGGGAGATGTTGACTGACAAGTAATTTCATCATCTGGTAATTAGCTATCTCAAAAGAAAGATTTGTTACAAACGTATAGTGTCTGCACCTCGAACTCTACATGAATTGAGAAAACAGATCCTGTCAATACTTGTACATTATTTTAACTATATATTTTTGAAGTGTTCAAGAGATATGGAGAAGAGAGAGCAATACCTAATGGGAATTCCTGAATAGGAGGTATTCAGAATCTATTCTAGTGAAGGCATGGATGGAGCTTTCTACCTTAATTAGGTGAGCATACAAACAAGCTGTTGAAATCTATTTAAAAAAGGAAAACCTAATGTTATACAGATAGTCCTCAACTTACAACAGTTCGTTTAATGATCAAAATTAAACAGGACTGAAAAACTGGCTTATGACAATTTTTCACACCTATGACCCCATGATCACATGATTTACATTTGGATGCTTGACAGCTAGTTGATATTTATGACAGTTGTAGTGTCCAGGGTCATGTGATTCCCTTTTGTGACCTTCTGACAAGCAAAGTCAATGGGGAAGCCAATTCGCTTAACAACTGTATTATTATTTAACAACTGCAGTGATTCACTTAAACAAATGTTTCAAGAAAAGTCATAAAATGGGACAAAACTCACTTAACAAATTTCTCACTTAGCAACATAAATCCTGGGTTCAATTGTGGTCATAAGTCGAGGACTACATTGTGGTCATAAGTCGAGGACTACCTGTACAGAAAATGTATAACTCTTGTAAGTTTGACAACAATTAGTAACTTACCCTGCTTATCTATAAATGCTTTAAATCCCCATTCACTAGTTCACAAAGAACAATAATTGTTTATTGATCTCTCTACTAACAATGTTTCATTCATTATGCAGTAGGATCTAGAAATGTGATTACAAATATCTATAAAATGTATGAATTTGTTACTATTTATCATAATTAATCAGAAGCCTAGATTACTATTGCTTTTCCCCTGGCTCCAGGTTGGCAATGTGCTGGTTTAATAGAACATTTCTCAAAAACTATTTCTATGTGGATTTTAACTGTATTTTCATAGAGTAGAACATAGTAAGTAAGGGCTTATTCACACTGTCAGGTTTCCTATCATAAGGATGAGCCAGCAACCATTTTCTTAAGAGCAGTACTACATGACATTGCCATTTAATCAATTCTTGCCCACTTGCACACTGTATGTGACATCTGAGTGTGTTCCACTTTCAAAGATTTGTTTGTTGTTTTGTTGTTTTTCTTCCCTAAAATGGTGTTTCTGTTTTCTTAAGTGAAGCTGTCTGGGTTTCCTGCTACTGTACATTTAAGTTTCTTACAGATCAGACTCTGAACTTTGACTACTCTATAGAAGCAGAAATGCCCCCTTCCTACATTTTCATGGCCAATCCGGAATAGCATCTGTTGCAGGCTTTGCAACAGTTTTTCCTAATAATTCCTAGAATTATTCTAGTTTGAAAACCAGTAATGTTTTTAAAAATTAATTTTGTATCAGATTAGGCTCTGTTTTTCTTTATTTCACCATTTTATCATTTATCCAGTCACTAAATAGATCTTAAAAATAATGTAAGAGTACATAGTATGGCTTGCTTATTTATTTATTTATTTATTTGTTTGTTTGTTTGTTTGTTTGTTTGTTTGTTTACTTATTTACTTACTTGTTTATTTATTTAGCCTCAGGAGAGTATGATATGGCTAAATAAAAGAAAAGCAGTCATTTAAAACAAAAGCTTCGGCTATGTCACAGACACATTTCCTTTTTCAAATATCCCCCCCCCCTTCCTTGGTTTGGAACAATGATGGGTACTCTAGCACATTCATGAACTATACTATTTATTGGAATTGGTCAAACTGTATTTCTTGCTGTTTCAGTTGATTGTATAAAGCCCCCAAATCATCTCTTGAAATACCAGTTTGTGTTATTTTTCTGCAAAAACTACATATTTTCTGCACTAAAGATCCAAGACTATTGCACTTAGTAGGAAGATAATCCTAATTCCCTTTAAAAAAAAATCCCTATTTCCCTATGTATCAAAGAATGAAGTAACTCATGAAAATCAACATAGGCTGTCAGTAGTGATATCTGCAGCTTCAGGGGAGGGGGGAAAATTCCCATTACCATTTGAACATTCCATTCTATGTTCCTACTTTTATCTATATGAAAATAAAAATAGTATTGCTAGCTAGGAGCTGTGGTGGTTAGAATGCAGTATTGCAGGCTAACTCTGACCACAGCCAGGAGTTCCATCCTGACCAGCACAAGACTATCTCAGCCTTCCAAATTTCCAAGGTCAGTAAAATGAAGAGCCACATTGTTGAGGGAAATATGCTGACATTTTTAAACCACTCAGAGTGCTGTAAAGCACTGTGGAGCTGTATATAAGTCTAAATGCCGTTGCTATAGTACGTTTGCTAAAACTTGGTCTCTTCCAGTTCAGGTTTCAGAAAATTATCCTGTTAAGGATTATATAGACATATATAAATTATATATAAGCCCTTTATATAATATCTTCCCCATATTCCATTGCATTGGGAAGATTAACAATGTACAAAAAAACCTGCAGAACATGGCTTCTTAAATTTTTCCCCTGGGGCTAATCAGGATGCCTACATGTGTCTCACCTCTCTGTTTGTGAGAGCTCAATCAGGGTGGGCATTCATGTCTCTGGATATATTTCTGCATTCCCTGTGTACTGAGTCTATTGTTTATTGTGTTATGTATGCACTATTAAACATTGGACGGAGGAATAGGTAGGTTGGCAGCATCTTAGGATACCTTCCCAAAGGGATTATGGGACAATTTTATGGTCCTTCTTTTCCCTACAGCACCTGGCCTGATCCAGACCATTTTAAAGTTTGGACTGTCTTTTGCTAGCTTCTCTCACCACACCAAACTTTCTAATCCAAACTTTTTGGATCCATTTTGTATATTTTAAAGATCCTACTGATGGAAAGAACCCTGAGCCCCTTCACATACTTTTTTAACCACATTTTGTTGGCTTGGAAAAAAATTAAAAAGGCAGACTTCCAGTTTGCCATCACGGCCACCGCAGACGCTGGAAGGCGAGCTCTGTCTTCCACATTCGATTTCGCACCGCTGGGGGACCCTGGAAAGGGTTGAAAGTCACCCTGTAGGGGCAACCAGCAAGGAGGGGATCCCTGCTTGATCATGGGAAGGCAGTAGCCCATCCGCTCGACCAGGGATAGCCCTCCAAATAATCAAAAGACCGGCCATAGAAATATGGCTCATCACTAGGCTGCAGACAGCCGAAGTCAAATTTACCACCAGGCACTCCAAAGCAGCGCGGATGAGATTGGGTGAGATCTGAACCTCCTTTTAATCCCAAGTAATTTTTTTCTCCTGCAAAAGCTGCTCAAAGTATCTTCCCCCCTCTGAGGAGAGAGGGAAGGGAACTTTTATCCCACCCTCTAAGAATAGCGGCGACTGACTATCCAGGGGAGTTAAAACACTGAAAGAATAACCTTAATCTAACTGGATTTATATGCTTCTAGAATTTGGGGACCAAAAGATTTCTTATCCTTATCGAAGACCTTGGTTTTTATTTACAAAAAAGAAATAAAATTGGAAAAAGGATTATAAAAATTTTGCACTTAAAAAAAAAACCTTAAATGGCATTGGTGACATCTTGTGGCTAGGTTTGATATTACAACTTGTTATTGTCTAAAAGAGACTTGGCTGGAAGCCCAGACTACAGATAAGATTTTTTTAACCTTGACAATTATCAGCTGTGAGAAGCTCAGCTGTGTTCTATACTCAGTTATAAAATTATTTTCACTCTCTGACTTTAAAGCTCTTACTTTAACACACTACTAAGAGAATATGGATGTGTAGTAGAAACTCACAGTTTAGATTCAGAAGACAAGACCACGAAGGGTTGGAGAAAACAGGTTTATTTGCGCAAAGGTTCATAGCATTAGCATGGCAAATTCTGAACCCCGGGTTACGCCCAGGGTGTCACTTTTATACAGTTTGTCGCCCCCAAGGGATGACTTATCTATCTTTATCATCATAAAAGAAGAAGTTTATGCCCAGTTTAAACATGAAGGGAAAAAGGAGAAGTACATGTAGTTGGGCGTCTTACCACATCTACGGATGCTATCTTACACCATCTGTTACTTTCAGTTGCCACTTCTTGGAAAATGTTTCTTAACAGAATGTATCTTAGCACATAGGTCATTATAATAATACGTGTCTAAAGCTTGCAACATAAAGGTTTTGCTTATTTGAAATAATATTTTTCATGGTGATTTTCCATCTACCTCATTCCCCCCTTTGAAACTTCACTTAAATCTCCTTTATAACTGTGTAGTTTCATATAACGGGGGGTTATCTTCATCTGGTGCGCACAGTCTTACATATTCCCCCTCATCCTATAAGGCCATAACTTGGGCTTCTGCTCTCTTTTCCACAAGCATAGAAAGGCTATTTGAAATTGCACGCACAAATATTGGCAAAATACAGGGTAAAAGTACACATCCAGCTGCTATTAATCCAATAAGGGCTACGATGGCCTGTAGGCCAGGCAGCTTCGGAAACCAAGAGCCAAATGTTTGGGCAAAATCAAAACCTTTCCACTCTTGGTCAGCGTTGTGGGTAAGTTGTCGCATTTCAGTGGTTAATTGTTTAATAACCTTCCCAGTCTCATCAATTTGTAAGCAGCAATTTGAGAGATTAAACTTTCCACACACCCCTCCTTCCTTGACTAATATGTAATCCAAAGCCAATCTGTTCTGATACACAGCAGACCTGAGCTGATCAGTTGATTTAGCTAATATATTCAACCTTTGACCAGCTAAATCCAGGACTGCCTGCAGTCTAATAATTCTATTGATCATGTAGATTGGGGTTCTATATCCGTATGACCCATCTTCAGCCCAGGTAGCCTGCCCATATGTGCACACTATTCGTTCAGAGTCCCAAGTGTTGGTCTTTTCATATTCTGCTAGTTCCTTACAAGGAAACTTTGAAAAGACTGTCTCAGTGTCCCTTTTCCGACGGTGTAGACCCACTTGGTCATATACGGGAATGCCCAATACCTGTCTTGACTGTATAGGCAATAGGAAAAAGGATGGCTTAATCCATCCAAGCACACAGGATCCAGACCAATCTTGAGGTAGCTTTTCATAAACTAGGTTCCCACATATCCAGTACATATTGTCCGGGGCAATCCACTCCCCCTGAGTGTTATTAAGATAAGGGAGTAGTGTACTATTAAACCTCCTTGGCTTAGTACTGTTACCAGGGGAGGTCCAATATTCATATTTATAATCCCAGTGCCCTAGACAGATAATGTCCCCTACATGTATAGTGTGATTTCGCATAAAGCAATTCCGCCCCACTAAATTGGTAGATAATGTCCATATTATACCTGAAAAACGAGTCCTTGCTGTGAGGTTTCCTGCCTTCGACATATTATTATAAATTGTAGGGCTTGCTTCTAGGGCTTCCCAGGGCCATAGTACACCCATGTTAGTACCACCACACACAAAACAGTTCTTTACAGTTAGGGTTCTGGTCATTTCTTCAGCCATTTCTACAAACAAATTAACAGCTCTAGGGCTTACTGTTGTTGTTGTTGTTAGTTGCGAAGTCGTGTCCGACCCATCGCGACCCCATGGACAACGTTCCTCCAGGCCTTCCTGTCCTCTACCATCTTCTGGAGTCCATTTAAGGGCTTACTAGCAGAGGCTTATCTAAATTCCGGAGGTTGTCATAGACAGACCATCCCAAAGATTTGACCTCTCCATCATATATTGTCGTGACTCTGATTGTGATATACGTTTGTGGATCAGCTCCTTTACCATCAATCCCTATACCATAGCTTACCTGGGGTGGATGGGTTCTAGCCACTTGGAAAGACACTTTATTGGAACCTGGTAACCTTTGGAATTCAGAGATGTATTTACACCCTTTATATCCTCCTCCAGTATAGTCACATACGCATTCCCATTCCAGTACAATCCTTTCATGCTCCACACGGAATGAAAACATCAGGATGTCCATAGTCCCATTTTACATTTCTCTCACAGAGGTACTTATGGTTGGTTTTATATGCATCCCGCCATCCCTGGGTCCCGCAAGAGGTTGCGGCTACTTTATCCATTGCATCGCAGACATCCAGAACTATCCTGAGGGGCTCAGACCCTTGTTTTAATACTATCATGTGATTTAGATAATATAGCTTGGAGTCTTTGGGATTAAGAATCTGAGCTAATCCTGCCCATACAGACACATCTAACCTTACGGGGGTCTCAGGCTTATAGCAGACGAGCTCCTGAGTTGGGGATTGTTTGCAATAGTGATACATGGTCCCATTTGACAGGCATGTCATACCAGTGGGGATGCATTCATTAGGGGCCTGAGTGTGATATACAAGGGTTGTGACAGTACTTTCGCCAACCTTGGCCTTGGTTACACAGGGAACACACCGTTCTTGTTCATGTGAAGGTGGGAAGGTGGTCGGCTTTGTATGTCTAGGTTGACGAAGGAGAATGGGTGGGGAGTCATTATAACAGAGGATTCCCTCCGTCCCATAGCATCTCTTGTATGCTTCTGGTCGCTGATGGCCATAGACACAAGAGGGTAAGTCAAATTGATCACATGTCTCGGGCTTTCCATTCCTAGACAGTATTCTCCCATCTATAGTCAAACATCGTGTACAAGGTCCTTTCCCATTTTCTGGTAGATGAGGCACCTTGGTCATACTGCGGGGCATAAGGGCCCGTACAGTGGGGACCCATGGGGCACGTAGGCGATGGCACCTCACAGTGGAATTATATACACATTGCCAGTATCGGGTTCCCTCATGCTCACAAGGAGGGAGATCGAAGGCAGAGCAATTTGGAAATGGAGTAATGCTGTAAATGAAATGTCTTCCCGTGGGTTTTCCAGTCCTTTACCCAGACCTCCTGTCCTGGTTGTATATTATGTGTAGGTGTGACCAGAACGTGGGGCCTTTGGGTTAAGACATACTGTTGTAAACACTGGACTACTGTGTTAAGTGCTTGCAACTGCTTAATCTTGATATTATCTGCCACCTGTCCGGTGTTCGGGATATGTGGCCTAATCAAGTTAGGGACCCTACCATACAATAACTCAAATGGTGATACCAGTAGCCCCCTTCATGGGGTGCATCGTACGGCAATCAGAGCCATGTTTAAAGCATCTGGCCACTTAAGCTGGGTTTCCTGACATATTTTCGCCAACTTTTCCTTAATTGTTCTATTCATCCTCTCCACCCTTCCTCCTGACTGAGCATGGAAGCTACAGTGAAGCTTCCATGTTATTCCTAACATAGTAGCTATCTTTTGGGTGGCTCTATGGATAAACTCAGGACCATTGTCTGAAGAGATCCTAGATGGTAGCCCATACCGAGGAATAACAATGTGGAGCAATGCTTTTGCGACCTCAGTTGCCTTCTTTGTCCTCGTTGGTATGCACTCTGGCCATCCAGTGTATGTGCATACTATAACTAACATTGCTCTATAGGGTCCTGAACGTGGCATGTCAGTAAAATCAATCATCAAGGAATCAAACGGGTAACATCCTCTGGGTTGGTATCCTTGAGGCAGTCGGGGTCCTTGCCTTGGATTGTTTGCTGCACAGATTTCACATCTAGCACAAACGTTTGCAGCAATGCTGTGTATATTGTCAATGTAGACCTCTCGCTGCAAGGCATTTGCCAATGCCGTCTTCCCTAGGTGTAGTTGCTTATGAACCTGTTGTACTGCCTCCCATGCCATATAGCCTGGAATAAAGACCTGCTGGTCTGGCAGGATCCACCAACCTTCCTCATATTGTGCTTCCAGTGCTTCTATTTGATCCAAATCATCCTGGGAGTAATATGGTTTAGCCTGCTCTCGATCCGTTTTGACCCGTGCAACTAAACAGTTCGTTTGCACATCTAATGTCTTTTGAGCTGCTATACGAGCTTCCCGGTCTGTCTTATTGTTTCCTTGCTGAATGTCTGATACTTTCTTCTGATGCCCTTTGCAATGCATTACAGCTACTTCCCTGGGTGCCCACACACTGTCCAGTAACCACAATATCTGAGGTCCGTACTTGATGTCCTTTCCTCCTGAAGTGATTAGACCCCTCTCCTTATATAGTGCTCCATGGACCTGTACTGTTAGAAAGGCATATTTGGAGTCCGTGTAAATGTTAACCCGTTTTCCTTCTGACAACTCCAGGGCTCTGGTTAATGTGTGCAATTCAGCCAGCTGAGCACTTGTCCAGGGGGGGAGGGGCTCAGCTTCCCATACCTCTTCCAGGGTCACCACAGTGTATCCGGCCTTTCGAGTCCCTTCCTGTATGAAACTAGTTCCATCAGTAAATATTGTGAAATCTGGATCTCGAAAGGGGACATCCTTCATATCCGGACGGCTTGCATATGTCTCCTCGATGGTTTGTATACAACTATGTGTGGTTTCCAGGTTTGGTTCAGGCAATAATGTGGCTGGATTTAGGGTGTTTGATTGTATTAACATTATCATTGGGTTATGAGTTATCAGGGCTTGATACTTCAACATTCGTGGGTTGGTTAACCATAAGTGTCCCTTTGCTTCCAAAACAGCCTTAAGGGCATGTGGTGTATAAATATTCAGTTCCTGCCCAAAAGTTAATTTATTAGCTTCCTGTGTTAACAATGCTGTTCCTGCAATTGCTTTAAGGCAAGCAGGCCAGCCCTTGGCTACATTATCAAGCTGCTTAGACAGATAAGCAACAGGACGATGCCACATTCCCATCTCTTGGGTGAGAACTCCTACAGCCACGTTATTCTTTGTGTCCACAAATAGCCGAAACGGCTTTTCCAAATCCAGTAGCCCTAAACTTGGGGCGCGCAACAAAGCTTCTTTGAGAGCAGTAAAACTGTTATGTTCTTGCTTGTCCCATCGTAACGGTTCTTTATCACCCCCCTTTGTTGCCTCATACAGAGGTTTTGCTATTAAACTAAAATTAGGGATCCATATCCGACAGAAGCCAGCCGCACCCAAAAAGCCTCTTAACTCTTTCCTATTCTTAGGGACCGGTAGCTGGCAGATGGCCCCCTTCCTCTCATGTCCAAGGATTCTCCTTCCTTTTTCTATGTCGTAGCCCAAATATCTAACTTTCATTGCGACTAATTGAGCTTTCTTCCGGGATGCCTTGTAACCCCGTTCCTGCAGCAGCTTAAGCAACTCATAGGTATTCTCTCAACAATCATCATCCGTCTGGCCTGTGACCAATAAATCATCAACATACTGCAACACGACATCTGGGTAAGGGATGTTTAGGGCCTCTAAGTCTCTTCCCAATGCAGCCCCAAAAAGGGTTGGAGAGTTTTTGAAACCTTGGGGCAACCGTGTCCAGGCATACTGGTGTTTCCTTCCTGAGACTGGATTTTCCAACTCAAAAGCAAATAAATGCTGGCTCTTTTTATGTATAGGTATTGTGAAGAAAGCATCTTTCAGATCGATCACTGAGAACCACTTAGCCGTTTGAGGAATTAATCCTAGAATAACGTAGGGGTTTGGTACCACTGGGTGAATTGTGACCATAGCCTCATTCACAACCCTCAAGTCTTGTATGGGTCGATATTTGCCTTCCCCCTTAGGTATCGGTAGGATTGGAGTATTCCATTTTGATTCTGTAGGAACTAGAATGTGATGGGTCAAGTATAAGTCTATCACATCTTGGATAGCCTGGGTCACAGGTCGGGGATATGTGCGTTGCCTTATTCTGATTGGCACTTTTGCTGGGATTTCCTCCACTATGATTGGGGGATGATGTCCGGCAAAACTGGGGGGGTTGTCTTCTGCCCACAGGTATGGCACGTCAAATTCCTTCCAACTGTCGTCTGGCTCTACTGTTCGTGCCAGCATCATCATTCTCCATTCTTCTTCATGAGGTACTTCCATTAGTACTTTTCCATATTTTATCTCCATGGTGCCATCCTCAGCAAAGGAGATCTGTGCCCTTAATTTACATAGCAGATCTCTACCTAGCAGAGGGATGGGACAATCTGGCATATATACAAACTGGTGAGTTATAGTCTTGCCTCCAGTAGTACAACTTAGGGGTTCCAAAAATGGTCGTTGTAATATCTTTCCTGTTGCTCCTTGTATATTGATAGTATGGGGGGAAGCCTGGCTCAGGGGTTGGGTTAGGACCGATCGGGTGGCTCCAGTATCCACGAGGAAGGGAATAGGTTTGCCTCCTACTGTTAGACTGACCACAGGTTCCGGGAGGCGGACTGAACCCGGTCGGTCTCAGTCCTCTTCCTCCATTCCTGCCAGACCGATGAGGGGAGGTCTTGAAAATCCTCCTCTTCTTCCTCTCCCTCTCTGGCTTCTGCCTGGGCCACCTCTGTAGCTCATCACAAACCTACCCCTTCCCCTTCCTTGTTCTTCGTCCCGCTCTCTCTCCGGACATTCACCCTTCCAGTGGCCTTCGTTTTTACATATGGCACACTGGTTTCGTCCTAACGTCATGCCAATCCCTCTATCCCAGCTAACTCCCCTACTTCTTGGTCCCCCCATCATAGCGACAGCCAGCAGTTCAGCCTTCCTCTGCATTTTCTGGTCCTTTTTCTTCTCCTCCTCCTTTTCCCTATTAACATACGTCTTTCGGGCCACCTCCATTAATTCACTCATGGGCTTTCCCAAGGCTCCCTCCAGTCTTTGCAGCTTTCTATGAATATCGGGGGCACTTTGTGAGATAAAGGCCATGGCAAGCATTCGAGCATTATCAGGCTCTGTTGGATCAATGGGAGTATACATTTGTTACTTTCAGTTGCCACTTCTTGGAAAATGTTTCTTAACAGAATGTATCTTAGCACATAGGTCATTATAATAATACTTGTCTAAAGCTTGCAACATAAAGGTTTTGCTTATTTGAAATAATATTTTTCATGGTGATTTTCTATCTACCTCAGATGAAGATGAGGAACAGATTCTCCTTATGTTAAAAGCAATACATGAAACCATTCTTTCAGCTTGTGATGAAATAAGATGCTACAGAAAAGAACAAGATGTCAGCCTAGATATACGAACTCAAATTTTGACTACAACTAAAGAATCAACTACATAAAACATAACAGAAGAAGTGGAACAATTAAATACTATGACCGAGGATTCAACTGACCAACAAATACAGTCAATGGAAAGTCCAGAAAAGGGACTGACAACATTGAAAATGGAAAAGCCTTTCTATATAAACCAGAAGAAACTTGAGGAGCAAGAAGAAGAACAGACCTAAGGGAAGATAAACATATCAGGACAATTATGGCGATCTGGAATAATAGAGAGACGATTTATTAGCCCTTCCAAAAAAATTGCGACTGGATAGTCTCTTTTATTTCAAATAATATATATAATAACAGAGGGAGATCTATTTGATGACCTAAAAGCACTGACATGGAGGGCGAGATGGCAAAGGAAGAAAGCTAGAATAAGGCTAAAGAAAATTGGGGTTTTGATTTATCAGCGAAGATTTTATATTACTAATAAAATAGAATATACTTAAATAGACAAGATGTGTATTTTGAATACCAGATTTTGTTATGAATTGAGATAAAGAAAACTTTGGTTATTTAAAACTTGGAAGTATAAATACTAAAAGTTGAAATTGAATATTGATGGGAAATTAAAAATTGGTGAAAACAAATAAATAGGATATTGATTGTTTATAAAGATTGAATGTAAAAGTAATTAAGATACATAATAAGCTAAAAATTTATTGATAAATGTAACAAATATGTTTTTATTTAATTGAGATAATAAGAACTATTAGCTTAAATATGAGATAGTAGATATCAAGAGAAAAAGAGAGAAAATATTTGATGTTGAAATAGGGGAAATTTTGGTCATTAAATTTAAGACATTTGGAAACTAGTTGAAAATAAGAAATGTTATACTGTATTATTAATTAGATGATGTAAGATGGTGGGAAATAGAATATACTCAAATAGATAAGATGTGTATTTTGAATATTAGACTTTGTTAAGAATTGTGATAAAGGAAACTTTGGTTACCAAAAATTTGGAAATTATAAATATTAAATGTTAAATTTAAATATTGACGGGAAACTAAAAATTGAGAAAAACTAACTACAGGACATTGACTGTTTATAAAGATTGAATGTTAAAGTAACTAGGATATGTATAAGCTAAAAATTTATTGATAAATGTAACAATGCTATCTTTACTTAATGGATATAATAAGAATTGTATTAGTTTAAATATGAGATAGTAGATATTAAGGGAAAAGGAGAGGAAATATTTGATGTGATAGTTTGAGACTTGTACTAAAGATTTTTGTATGTTATTGAATTATTGATTAACCCAGCCACCACGTTGCTTTTTAAATACTTAAATGTAAAATTAGAAAATCAATAAAATATTACAATTTTTTTTTAAAGGCAAAAATAAATATTTTTGTATCTTATGTTTTCCTCATTTTGTGTCCTTTTTATTTATTTTCTCTATTTGTATAATGCATTCCTATGTTTGTTTTGCTAAGGTTGACTTCTGCATATTTTTAAAATAATAAATACATTAGAGTGTTATAATCAGGTTTGTTTCTGTCCTTTGTATTAATGTGGCTGCCCACAATTTTTAGAGTCACATGTCCATAGGCTTGTCCATCACAATCTGCTGGACATATTTCCCACTACGGAATGTGTTCTGTATTTAAATTAACTGGCATTAGTGCATGATTTTAAATGCAGTGAACAGCCGATGAAATATTGAGCTGAAAGATGGTGAACTATTTGAAATGAGGTAATTCATTACTGGTTAATAAAGCAGATGGCAGATAATCATTGTGATGGTCCTAAATAATGACAATGGCAGCAATTCAGCTATTGCACAGTTCTCACATAAGTACTTACTATGTTAGACAAGCACTCTAAAGTTTTCAAGTTCATGGCTTAGAGAAACTTTGTCGATGTGAGTGCAAGATAGATTCCTAGAGACTAGAGTGACAATTAGTTACTTATCTTTCAATTCTGAAAATGGAAGTTGAACGTTAAGTGGCAACATAAAGCAAAGCACCTCTGGGATTGGAGCTCCAGTCAAGACTAGACCAAAATGACAGAAAATCATTGAGAACTGAAGGCATTAAAAGGTCAGAAAGAAATTGTGAGCATGCCCTGTTTGATCATTTTATCAGTTGGTATTTTTCTGTACTTTAGAATAAACAATAGATTATTTTCTCTAACATAACATCCTAAGCACTGCAATTAGAAGAGCTAGGAATTTAACACTGACTTCTTATTTTGAACTCAAAGAGGGTATATACATTTTATGGGAATGTCTAAAATATAATTGTCCAGGTAAGACATCAAAGCGAAGTTTCCTCTTATTCCAACTAATCAACTAGATTTTTCTTTTCTTTTCTCCTTCCTGAATTTTATTTTTTCTAGATCTTAACAATTTGAGATGATGAAGAGTTCTTGAAAATAATTAAATGAAATATTTTATTTCATGTTTGGAAAAAGAAAAGATTTCTAAGTGTTCAGTTTTTTAAAAGACTTGGACAATTGAGTTAGGGCAGTGTCACTTTAAAAGCTGTTGTTGCCTATGTATATTTAGCATCTATATTGTTGCTAATATTAAACATGTTACTTACTAATACTATTTATATGTAAATCATTACATAGATTTTTATGAAATGAGAAGTAACTTTTTATATTTTTTGAATAGTGGGGGAACATGGAATAGTTTAAAATTTTCATAAAAAGTTCAATGTCATGAAACTCCCATACTTTCAGATATATCTGTCATTTTTTTAATAGGATCTCCTTAATAAAAATGTGCTATATCAATATCTTTTTCTTTCACCACTGAAGGCAGCAAAGGCTGAAAAGTCTTCATGCAGGATGCAAAAGAACCAAAACATATACGACAAAAACAGTGGATAAATTATTCAGATATATAAATATTTCAGATACATCATATCAATACTGAATATATCTTAGATAAGTATACTTGGAACATATTTTAACCCAGCCATTTACAGCATAATCAAGTCCTTATAGAAATGGAAAAAGGCTTTTACTATTACTTTTACAATCTTTAAAATATTAGACTATATATAAAAAATAAAAATCATGACACTTGAAAACAAATAAAATTAGCAAAGAAACCTCAACCACCACCCCTAAAAAAAAACAATCCCCCAAACATTTGTTCCTCCCAATGCCATTGTCCCTGAATGTGACTGTAAATTCTAATTGTTTCGGATCAGGTTACAGTATTAATTCTATATGCAAAGGGAATACAAATCAGTAAAAAAGGTATTTAGAAAATCTGCAGAATTCTAAATTGCCTATTTCCTCTCTTGTTTGTATTTCTGCCTGCTATAAAAAATAGAAATTCTTTACTCCAAACAATACTCTGTATTCCAAACAAATCCTATAACTTTCCAACGATGTGAATGGTACTGGATATTTTAAAACTACAAATTGGTGACATTTTATCTGATCTTATTTTGGTAGTCCTAAGTGATCACAAATAATAATAATGGTAGTTAATTAACTATTAAGTATTTAATACCTCAGATGTTTCTACAGCTACTTGTAAAATGGAATAACCAAAAGCCACTCTTTTTGGGACTGTCCAACAACAATTTGCTATTCCTGTAATATCTCTAATTTTTTGAGAGAGTGAGTAAGACAGCATGAGAAATAATCATGTGTAATATGTTGATATTAAGTTCTCTGGCCTTTTTATGCCTTGCCTATGTTCATATCTCTCTTTCACTCTCTCCCTGCTGCTGCCTGCCTTTTGTCCCACTTTGCCAGTTAACTGATTTGATATCCAATGATGACCAATTATAAATATACATCAAGATAGATTTTTTGCTAGCTGAGTTGAGTAGCATGTGTGCTTGCTTTGATCTGGATATGGGGACTGACTGAGAGTGTGCTGGATGCAAGTTAAACTTGAAATTACAGAGGGTAAATTTTTAGCAGTTAAGCAGTTATTTTATTATTATTTTATTATTACTATTTATTATTTTTATTTCTTTTATATTGTGTTTTTATTTCCTGTGGGCCACCTTGAGTTGCTGTGAGCAAGTAGGCAGCAATATAAATTTTCCAAATAAAAATAAAAATAAAATACAACATGCAAATTGAAGCCATGTACAGGACATTATGCTACAAGGCCCTATAAGCTTCAAATGCATTTCATTTCTATTTGTTTCTCTCTTCAAGTAGTCGTTTTTGTTCATATGTTAATTTTTGTATATTCAAAGGTGTTATGCTTACCAATTTTGCTATAATCATTTCTATTTTAGCATTTTTTATTATTTTGTGTGTACCTATTTCCTGGAAGTACACTTCCATAGCAAATTATTAACTTAGACAATAATCTCATTCTACTGCTTATCTGTTTTATATGATGATGAAGCTTATTTCCCCATTGATCTTCACATATACTTTCTTTTTACCAGTTAAAGGGTTTGGAACCAAGAAGAACAGCATAATAAAGGCTTAGCTGTGACAGGTCCACAATGGAATATGTGGTTTCAGGATGTCTATGGATAGAGTATTGAAATAGTTAGAGTAAAATATATGATATAATTGGAAAGAAGAAAGAAAGAAAGAAAGAAAGAAAGAAAGAAAGAAAGAAAGAAAGAAAGAAAGAAAGAAAGAAAGAAAGAAAGAAAGAAAGAAAGAAAGTCACAATGTAAATCATTTGATATGGCTTTGAAAACAAGACATTTGCATCAGAGCAAAGCACTGTCCAAAGCTGAAAATAACTAATAGAGTACATGAGGACAGGAAAAAAAAATTAACTCACATCTGAATTTGTTCTCCTTAAACTTTGGTTGGTCCTTCTGTATCTACTTTAAGCCATCAAACTATTCTAGCTTTGGTATGAGTCAGATGCATGACTCTCCATCAATTTAGCTTAGTATAGCAGAGAAGTTAGTGATTTTTTTTACATTTATCCATCCACTGTTATTATTTTAACACAAAAAAGGAATAACACTGATAGAAATACATAGTTAAAAGAATACAGAAAATATAATTTTAAAAAGTTGTTTCTTTCATTACACATTAATACCTATTGATGCTTACCAGTAGTAGCATCTGCCAATGGATTTCCAAGAGGAATTGAGATTTTGGAGTGGGATGAGGATGTCAGTTTGCCACTCAGTTTTGCTACTCAGTCTGAAAGCATCAAAATTGAAATAATCCCACCTCCTCCTCCTCCTCCTCCTCTCCTCCTCCTCCTCCTCCTCCTCCTCCTCCTCCTCCTCCTCCTCCTCCTCCTCCTTGTTAGAAGCATCTGATAGAATTGTACCTTACACTATAAGAAATTAAAAGGGCTCCAAAAATCCCACTTGTTAAGCTCTTTTTTGTATTATATTGGTGGACCAAATACCTTCCCTGCTCCTTTTAGGAGAATTTTGTTACTAGAATAGTAAAATCCCTGGAGATAACTTTTCAGATGACATCCCTATAAAGATACTATTGTGGTATAGTCTTCAAAGTTTTCAACTAGGTACCATTTTTCTTATATATATAAGAAATATATTTTTCATGGCAGAGTCAGCCCTATGGAACAGCCTCCCCCTAAAGTTTGGCAGGCCTCTACCGCTCTACTTCTGCAAAGCACTGAAGACCTCATTTTTCCTCGAAGCGCTAAGATAGGATGAAGTGACTTGGCATCAGGTTTTTGTTTCCATGTGTTTAGTTTTAATAGTTTTAATATTTTTTGTGAAATTTTAATTTTTGATTGGGAGCCACACAATGTTTGTTATAAGGTGGTAAGTTATATAAATGTTTTAAATAAATAAATAAACACATATATTTTTTGAAATATTATTTAAAATAATTTCATTTGAGGTTACAAATGTATTGATACTGAATGTATTTTTAAGTTGCCAGGGGTATCATAATATTCACACATGTTCAGATGTTCAGATGTTGACATACAAATATATTCATATATACATATACATATAAAAGTGCAAATTAGGTAAATCCAAATGACAAATGATTCATTTCCCCTATTTGTTGCCACCCCATTATTTATCATGCATGAAAAATATCTGGAAATTCTGACTAATTTAGAAGCTATAGCATCAACCTTGACATTTTCGATCTACATAAAAGTCTGAGGTTTTTTTAGAGTTTTAAGAGGTCATTTGGGCTATTGAATCTAACCTTACTGAGCACTGGAATCCAATTAAAGCTCCTCAACAGATGGCAGATGGACATCTGCTTGAATGCTTCCAGCAAAGAGGAGTTCATTACCTCCCTTTTTATTTACTAATGAGTAAGAATAGAATGTCTAATCGGTCACACTATTTTTCCTTCCCATTCACTTTTCATGCCCATTATAGGTATAAAAAATGAGACTATGATTGTACTTGAATATAATGGACCAAATTCCCTTTTGCTGATAGCTCAAGACTCAGGCCCTGTTCTAATAATACTACAATTTCCCCTTTTTACAAACTTACCTGGTTTACTGATGAAGTGGCTGCTTATAAACTACTTTACAGACTTAAAGGGAATATTTACTTCTGTTCTAAACCGGGGGCAGGTTGTCTCTTGGCTCTCTTGTCAGAAAGTGTTTTCAGCTTCAGGCAAGTATTTCAGCTTGGCTAAATATAGTACACACAATAGAAATGGATGCACTGGTTTTTCTCATAGTCTACTGACAAATTGTTGGGACATATTTACAGGAATGTCAGCAAGAAATTTGCATTTCCCACTTTTCTATTTGTTTTTATTTATTTGGTATATTTACCTCCTGTCAGAAAAGAAAACGAATATGCAATTAACAGAAAGTTATATAAATGGGATGATAAACATGAAGACTGAGGAGGACAAAACAGAATCTATTTTCTTTATTTTACCATTGTTTTATTTATGGTGCTATGTACAACAAATTGCTTTATTTGATTCTTTAATGTGATTTTACTATTATTTTTGTTCCCATTTTTTCTACACTTTAGAATTTTAAAATTTCTTTGTATGACATTATTTATTGATTATTGCTGTGGGAGAAAAATATATCTTAGAAAAGAAGTTGGTTCCTTAATAACTTGAGGCTACAGTACAAACTATTTTATGCTGATTGATATTCTGATGTATATTTTTGAAGCAAAGATCAATACACATAAACCTTGAATTAAATTATATTCAGCAACAGGAATCATACCTCAGTTATATATACAATATGTAGGTCCCAAATTACCAGGGTTTACAGAGTCATACATGGACCCCATATAAAGTTATATCAGCAAAATTTTATAGGACTTCAGAAAGCAGTGACCGACAGAAATGTTTAAATGCTTTTTATAGGAGTGTTCCAAGTTCCAAATTCTTCTTTCAATTTACTGTGTGCTCATGTGAGTGAAGTTTTTATAGATACACTGCAGAACTAAAACAAATATGCCACAACCAATTTGAATTCACATCCACAAACCATGATATAAACCTGAAAAAAGCTAATATATCAAGGGTCTGGTGACTTGCTTTTAGATTAACAAGTTTTAATAAAACACCTAAGCTTTCATGAACACATGAGCTTATGCCTTTTATTTATTTTATTTTATTTTATTTTTTTAAAAAAACTAAACCGCTACCAGATTTCTTCTGATTTTGGCTACCATAGACTAAAATAATTTTTCTCTTACATCGTCAATCCATCAGGTGGATTTTCTTAGAAGATTGTAAAAGGCATTGCTCCAACATAGCTATTTGAAAAAAATAATACATTGCAGTTGAATCTATTTGGTTTAAACTTTCCTTAAAAACTTTAGATATCTCTTACAGAAGTTTACTATCTTCTAGTAAAAGAATTATTGAGAAAATTAATTAAGAACAAGTTACTTAATACGTTTTTCTACTCATCCAATGTATTCAGGCAGGTTGGACTTGCTGTGGGTACCATCAACCAAGGAATGTTGACTGGCACGAACCAGAAGATATGCTTTTTCTGCTGTAGTTCCTGCCCTGTGAAATATTGTCCCTTAGATATTAGAAAGACCCTAATGGTCTTTTGCAAGGCCATTTATACTTCATTGTATATCTGAGCCTGAGCCCTTATGTGTTAAGGCCCATGTTTCCTGGCTGTATTAACTTTAATAGTAACAGTTTTACCTGGTGCTATATATATTTATTTTGTACTGTTTTTATTGTTTTATATTTTCTGATGTACACTGCTGAAGGTTACTTGTTGAGATGAATAGATAGATAGATAGATAGATAGATAGATAGATAGATAGATAGATAGACAGACAGACAGACAGACAGACAGACAGACAGACAGACAGACAGACAGACAGACAGACAGACAGACAGACAGACAGACAGACAGACAGACAGACGATAGATAGATAGATATGGATGGATAAATAATAGAAATAGTTGACAAATGAATTTGTATATAATTTTAATATGGTTTGCCTATATCAGAATAAAGTAAAATTGTTACTGAAATAAAAAATGAATTGTACTGATGAGTTTCATATCAAACCACTGTAAGTTGTAAAAAATAAGAACTTAAGGAAAATTTAGATATAGTCAAATACAGTCAGTGAGTTTCTGATCTAGGGAGTAATCAATATTATTCAGGGAGAGAAAATTACTTCAAAATGTTGGAAATTACAAAGACAATATTATACACTTCTTACATATACAGGTAATCCTTGACTTAGAACCACAACTGGGACCAAAATTTTCACCCAATTTTTGATCACATAATCATGTGGATATTGTGACAGTTGTAAATGCAAGGACTGGTTGTAACTCACTTTTTTGATGCTATTGTAACTTCAAGTGGTGACTAAATGAATGGTTGTAAGTCAAGGACCACCTGTACTTTTATGTACATATGCTTAAATGAAAATCCTCATCATCCATATTTGGAAATGCTGGATAATTTATCGATAAAGAAAAAATATGAAAAAAGTGGGAAATTACTGCTTCTCTTTGTTTCTATATGCTCTTCAAAACAGCTAGTGCAAGTAAAGGCTCATATAAGGCCCACAAATAAAAATGATATATATTGTTGATTCTGCTTTAACTACTAGCATACTATACTGGCCTGAGTCTCCACTCTGTGAAGTGGGAAATATTAAATTTCCTTCTTTGGAAAAGAGAAATTAGTAAACAAAAACCTGAAGATATTTAAAGTGAAAGGGGTTTATTATTACTAAAACTCTAATTTGGAATGGAAATGGTCAGTACCATTAGTTGCAAACAATCTACCCTCGACTAGAGCTACTAAAGTCAATGCAAGTTCTTTCTCTTATAGGTTTTATGACCTTTATACTTTTATGCCATTTTAATCACAAGAAGTCCTTCTAAAGTAAATGAGCTCACAAAAATGAACATTATGGTTGCAGCTGTAAGGTTAACTTCTAATTATAGCACTTCTAAGCAATTATTGGAAAAATTGATAGTGCAAACTATTGTTTCCACTTAAAAGAATATATTCACTTACTAGTCACTTGAAAAATTGAGTAGGATCACAGGCTGTAAATGTGTAATTATCAGTAAATAGGACCTGCTATCACAATGGTCTTCTCTAAAACATGCCTTTGGAATGAAAAGAATAGAATAGTCTTTATATACTTGAAAAATATTTGAAATATACAAGTGAGTATTCTTGAAAATGTCTGGAAACCTGAAATTGACTACATAGCAATGTTCTATTTAACACATTTATGCGTCTTAGTTTTACTGCTTTAAGGTTAGGTTCATGACTCTTTTGACTGACATGCTTTCAATCAAAATATCAATTGGAGTGCTGGAAAAGTAGATGGTTTTCCTTTAAAGCAGTAGCTAAAATTAGATGGCTTTTTGGTCATTCCAGTTCTATATGTGTTTTTTTCTAGTCTGCTTTTTCTGATATAAACTTCTATAGTATATCTACAGACATTATCTGCTTATTTAAGTACATAACAATATTCAATTTAACTATTTTTTTAAAAAAAAAATAAGTCATTTTCAGGTTTCCACTTGATACTATGATAGCTGAACACTTTATAGCTTGCTACTTAGGATATTTTCAAATGTTAAATTAATGACTTCTTACTTTAGCATATTGGTTCCCAACCAGTGGCGCTCATACCCCCTGGGGGTGTGAAACGATATTCCAGGGGGTACAAAAACTTGGGTTTCCGGCTTCTGGTTCCGGATCGCAGCTCTGGCAGACATGCGGGGTGATCGCTCCCTCCGCCGTCTGGTTTTCTCTTGCTGGGGGACCCTGAAAGGGGTCGAAAGTCGCCTTGGAGGGGCGACGAGCAGGGAAGAGGACCTTCCAATTGATCGCAGAAGGGTGGCAGCCCTTCCGTTTGATCCGGAGCAGCTCTTCGGACCGATAGAGAAAAGATCGGCCACTCATGTGGCCCATCATTAATGCCGTTTCCAGCCGAGGCCAAACTTACAACTAAGTACTTGAAAGCACCACGGAGGAACTGGGTGAGATCCTACCTTCTTTTTACTCCAAGTATTTTTTCCTGCAAAAGCTCTTTGAAATTGCTTCCCCCTATGAGGAGAGAGGGAAGGGAACGTCTTTCTCCCACCCTCTAAAATGGCAGCGGTTGCCTACATAGGGGAGATAAAGCCCTGAAAAATATAATTAAATAACTGGACTTACATGTTTCTCAGATTTGGTGACCCAAAAAGTTCCTACCTTCACGGGAACTGGCTATCTTAACTATCTGGAAAACCCCCCGAAAAGAACCTAAACTGGATAAAAGTCTAGCCTTTCTGAAAAGGATTTCAAATGCCATTGGGGACATCTTGTGGTGAAGCCTGGTATAACAAGTGAATATCCCTGGTAAAGAGATCTGTTTACAACCTAGATCTGTCCTTGGTACTATCAAAAGATAAAAAGCTGCAGCTGGGAGTTGAAACTGGCTCTTAAGAACTGTGAAGGTGAACATTCACTGACTCTTGTTTAAAAAATTAGCCTCCACTAAAGGACTATCTATACTATTTCAGAAATGGAGGGGTACCAGCAACAAACTTTGCTTGACTATAAACTTATACTTGAAAAAATCCTTGAAGCTACTGAGATAATTAAATCCATACTGAAAGACAAAGGCGCCAGCTTGAACCTACAAACTGAAACCCAGATTCCAACTAAAGAATTTACAACCCAGAAAACAACAGAAGCAGAAGAAATCAATACCAAGACAGAGGACTTTAAGGAACAACAATAATATACTGAAAATTCTGACAACCAAATCCTGATTGCAACCAAAGAACCTACAACCCAAAAAGTAACAGAAGTGGAACAAAGTAATATCAAAACAGAGGTTGCTAAAGATCAACAAGGACAGCACATTGAAAACCTAGATAACCAACCAATAACTATAAAATTGGACATGACCTTTTACCTAAACCAGAAGAAACCTGAGGAAGAAGAAGACCAGACCAAATTGAAGATAAAGACACTAGAACAAACACCGAGACTTGAACTACCAGGGCAACAACTTAATGATTATAAATGGACCAGTTCTTTTGAAAAATTGATCACTAGATGGTCTCCTTTGATTCAAGTAACATGTGCCAGAATGAAAGGAGACCTATTTGATAACTTAAAGCCATTGGTATGGAAACCTGGTTAACAGAAAAAGAAAGCTAGAGTTAGGTTTAAAAAATGGGGCCTTCTGACTTACTAAGAGAGATCCTAAAGTCTCAACTAATGGGCTAAAGGGAGACCTGGAGATGAAGGGAAATATGACTATTAGATTCAAATGTTGTTGGAAAATGATAACAAAATAATAATAATAATAATAATAATAATAATAATAATAATAATAATAATAATAATAATAATAATAATAATAATAATAATAATAATAATAATAATAATAATAATAATAATAATAATAATAATAATAATAAAAAAACTACTGGAGAGACCAAACTGGCCTACAAGAAAGACCAAATGAAGAACAGAATAGAGGCATGGGAAGACAAAACACTACATGGCCAGTACATTAAAAAAATAGCTGGGAAAGCAGATAATAACAAGACCTGGCAATGGCTAAGAGCAGGAAAATTGAAGAAAGAGACCGAGGGACTAATTCTGGCTGCACAAGACCAAGCCTTAAGGACAAATGCATATAAAGTCAAAATTGAGAAGACAGCAACAGACAGTAAGTGCCGCCTATGCAAACACGCTGAAGAAACAGTGGACCACCTGGTAAGCTGCTGCAAGAAGATCGCACAGACTGACTACAAGCAGCGGCATGACAAAGTAGCAACAATGGTGCATTGGAAGATCTGCAAGAAATATCATTTGCCTGTAAGCAAGAACTGGTGGGATCATAAAATAGAGAAAGTCATAGAAAATGATAAAGTTAAACTGCTCTGGGACTTCAGAATTCAAACAGACAAGCACCTGCAACATAACACCCCGGACTTAACAATTGTCGATAAGAAAGACAAAAAAGTCTGGATAGTGGACGTGGCAGTGCCTGGAGACAGCAGAATAGACGAGAAAGAACTGGAGAAGATAACAAAATACAAAGACCTACAAATAGAAATAGAAAGACTGTGGCAAAAGCAAGCAAGGGTAGTACCAATAGTAATAGGTGCCTTGGGTGCAATCCCAAAACAACTGGAGCACCACTTGAACACCATTGGCATTGACAAATTCGCCATTAGTCAATTGCAAAAGGCGGCCTTCCTAGGAACTGCTTCCATCCTGCGACGATATCTGTAATAACATCAAACATCCATATCTGCCTATCCCAGGTCCTTGGTAAGGACTTGATAGGTAGACAAAATGCCAAATCCAGTCTAAACATCTGGCTGACTGTGCAGTGATCCATAATAATAATAATAATAATAATAATAATAATAATAATAATAATAATAATAATAATAATAATAATAATAATAATAATAATAATAATAATAATAATAATAATAATAATAATAATAATAATAATAATAATAATAATAATGATGATGATGATGATGATGATGATGATGATGATGATGATGATGATGATGATGATGATGATGATGATGATGATGGACTAATTGGCCTAATAACTAGGGTCTAGATTTATAAGGGAAATGGAAATTAAATATTAGGAATCAGCCTTGAACTTTCGCTTAGCTCAGAAAATATAGATGATAGATTTGAGACAATAAAGGTTACTCTATTAGTAAGCTGTGATGTACTAGGATGAGAATTAGAAAATGTTTATGAAATAAAATAAGAATATATCTAAGTAAGTAATATGTGTATTTTAGATATTATAACTTTTGTGTAGTGAACTAAAGGAAATTTGGGTTACCAGAAATTTGAACATTATGGATGTTCTGTTCGCAACGCAGACATGAAGACGAGGCAGTTGGTACAAAAGATGTTCTTCATTGAAGACATTTACTGAACAGAAGCAAGCGAGAAAATGGCAACATGCCCTTTTATACTTCCCCTGCAGGAGAGGCTCAACCAATGAATGCAGGCTATTCTCCCACCTCGTGCATGCGCACGAGGCTGGAGACAGCCTGTCAGGGTCCCGGGCAGACATGTGGTCTGCCCGGGTCTCTACAACCGGTCCTGGGCAAACATGTGGTCTGCCCAGGTCTCTGCAATTGTCCTGCAGGTTTCCTGAGCCTTGCTGATTGACTCAGCAAGGCCCAGGACACAACACCCCTCCCCCCTTGGCTTGGACAATGCCATCCCAGCCAATAACCAGTACCATGTCACATTTAGTCCAAATGGCAGCCTGGCTGTTCCCTGTACCCCGAGTAACCTGGTCTCAGTGGGATTCAAGGTCAATCCACGTTCTTTCACTCTTAGATAACATGGGCCTCGCAGGATCTCACATACTCCTGCAAATATTTAGGCGGGGCCTTAATCCGCCCAGATCTTCGTGGATCCATAGTAGGGACGGGTGTGATGACATTTGGGGGAAGTGAATTGGGTGCCTGGAGTGCTTGCTCCCGGTTTGCGCACAACAAACCAGGACTTTGTCGCCCAGAAGACTCAGGGGTTCCCCCTAACTGCTGACTGGTTGGATCCACTAAACCCAAACCAGATTTCCTTGGAGGGGTCGAGTTCCCTGAGTTCCTTGGTGGGGTGGAGTTCCCCAAAAACCCTTGGAACTCCCCTTGGGAGCAATGTCCTTCAGGCCCAAGGCCAGCAGCAGGAGTGCCCTGAGTAGCCGATTTACGGCCATTTGCCCTAAGCCAGGGACCTCTGCCAGAATCAGAAGCCGCCTCCATGGCAGAACTCCCTGCTTCTATGCCAGAGTCAGGATCCGCCTCCATGGCAAGACCCTCATCTGGAGCATTTGGAGACCCCCCTGCTTGGAGAGACTGTGATCCACAATCGTAATTGGGGTCCCCCTCCCCCCCGAGAGCGGAGTCAGGGGAGGAATGCCGGCCTGGCAGCCGCCAACGCAGCTGGTCTATGTGGCATCTTAGGACCACTTTGTATGACAGAGGCCCAGAGACTTTAGAGATTACAGCAGGTACCCAGAGATGCCCCTGCCCATAGTTCCTGGTCCAAACGGGATAACCCACTTGAAGTCTCCTAGGTGCCCGCGGCTGCGACACCTGTGAAGCCACCTGGTCTGGGTGAAGCCTGTCCAGCTTTGTGATAAGTCTGCGACCCCAGCGGAGTTCAGCAGGGCTCTTTCCAGTAGCTGTGCATGGTGTGGTGTGGTGTGTGAGAAGAAAATCAGCTAACCTGTGATGCCAGGGTCCTTGAGTGATTCTCTTTAATGCGTCTTTCGTGGTGCGCACCATGCGTTCAGCCTGACCGTTGGTGGCAGGATGAAAAGGAGCAGATGTGGCATGCCGGATCATGTTGGCTTGGAGAAACGCCTGAAACTCAGAAGAGGTAAATTGTGGACCATTGTCTGATACTAAAACATCAGGAAGGCCATGGGATGCGAAGATTCCTCTGAGCACCTGGATGGTCCTGGCAGTAGTAGTGGAGGACACAGGAACAACCTCTAGCCACTTGGAATGGCTATCCACAAGGAGGAAGAAGAATTGCCCCTGAAAGGGCCCAGCATAATCTATATGGACACGTGACCATGGAGTGAGTGTCTCCTCCCACCTATGTACAGGGGCCTGGGGCATTTCTGGCCATGATTTCTGGCACACTTGACATCCCTGAACCTGGGCCTCGATGTCCTTATCGAGGCCAGGCCACCAAAGATGGCTGCGTGCAAGCGCCTTCATCCTTACTATTCCCGGATGTCCCTCATGAAGAGAGAGCAAGACTCTAGTCCTCAATGAGGCCGGGATGACTACTCGATTGCCCCACAGGATGTATCCCTTGAATGTGGACAATTCATGCTTCCTGCGCCAGAAGCTCTGGAAATCAGTCCCAGGACACGTGTCAGGCCATCCTGACAACACACATGTCAGCACGCGTGCAAGCGTGTGATCAGTGGCAGTTTCTGCAGCCACATCCCTAGCATTGAGGGGAGATTCTGGTAAGTCCTGAATAGACAGAATATGCACAGCAGGGGCAGGGTCTGCCTCTATTTGCTTAAGAGGTAACCTGCTTAGGCCATCAGCATGGCCCATCTCAGTACCTGGTTTGTGAACCAGGGTGTAATCATAAGCTGCTAAGAAGATAGACCATCTCAGCATCCTAGGAGATATAATCTGAGGGGTTTGTTTGTTGGTTGTAAACACCCCCAGCAAAGGCTTGTGGTCAGTATAGACTGTGAAATGGCGTCCATACAAGAAATCATGAAATTTCTTGATGCCTGAGATTATTGCCAAGGCTTCCCTGTCAATCTGTGCGTAATTTCGCTCTGCAGATGAGAGGGTCCTAGAATAGTAGGCCACAGGAACCTGACTTCCATCTTCCTTGAGATGGCTTAGCACTGCTCCTACCCCATAAGGGGAAGCATCACATGCGATGCACACAGGGAACTGCTCATTGAAGTGAGCCAGTACAGCATTGGAGGATAGCAAAGCCTTGACTTTTGTAAAGGCTTCCTCATGGACTTTTGTCCATGCCCAGGGAGCCTGTTTGTCTAAGAGCCTGTGTAGTGGCTCAGCCACAGCAGCCTTGTGGGGGAGAAAAGAATGGTAAAAATTCAAGAGGCCCAGAAAAGCCTGAAGTTCAGTCTTTAACTGGGGACTAGGGGCCAGTTGGATGGCCTGGAATTTGGACTCTGTGGGGTGGATGCCATCTGCATCAATGCAGAACCCCAAAAACTCGGTGGATGTCACACCTATTTTACATTTGTCTTGCTGTAGTTTCAGCCCAGCTTGGTGGAAACGCAGCAAGACAGCCCTCAGCCTTTCAGCCAAGTTTCCTGATGATTCTCCTGCAATCCTCCGGGACGCACAAAAACCCACCCTGTTTTGGCTGGGGACCTTGGTACCTTTCAGAGGCAATTCAGGGGACCTGTTCTTTGGACGACCCATACAGGCCGATGCTATATGGCCTTGCCTTCCGCACGCTCGACAGACCGCAGATCGAAATCGGCAGTCGGCCCTCCTGTGGCAACCCCCACAGCCGAAACAGCAAAGGGATGCAGGCGGTGGCCCTCTACGATCCGGCAGTCGTCTCTCCGCCGATGGCTGGATCTTGTCCACCTCTTCCTCCTCGGAGTCTTCTCCAGAGGCCTCATGCGCGGCCTCCTGGTGGATCGGGACGGCCGCTGAATGACTCTTCGTAGACCGCAAGGCCTTCACCGTGCCTCCGGCTGCTTCCTCTGCTGCGATTTCTCATAAGGCATCTTGAAAGGTGACGTCCGTCTTTGAAAACAGCTTCTGCTGCACTTCGCGGCTTTGCAACCCGCACACAAGTCTATCTCGGAGCCTTTCCTCCAAATCTTGAAATGCACATGGGCGTGCAGCTTGCCTCAAGGCCGCGACGAAATCCGCAGCTGATTCGCCTGGCCGCTGGTCCCTTTGCTCGAACTGATGCCTCCAAGCTATAATCGAGAGCTTAGGCTCGAAGTGTTCTCGCAGCATCTTCTTCAAATCAGCGTACATGATTTATTCCAATGGTGCTGGGGCAACAAGATTTTCAGCTATTTCAAAAGTCTCTTGCCCACAGACACACAGCAAGGTAGCCGCTTTCAGGCCGTCTTCCTGGACTTTATTCACTCTGAAATAGTTTTCAACGCGAGCTGCATACGAGCTCCAGCGTTCCGGATGCACGATGTCGAATTCGCCGAGACGGCCCAGCTTGGACATCTTCTTCCTCGATGGCCTCGCCCATGTCTCTCGCTGTAAGGAATTGAGAAGGGGTCCAACGAAGCCAAGCCCGCCTCCAGCGTATGTATGCTGGCCGGCGGCTGCTCCTCCTGGATGCCGCGCTTCTCTTCTCTTCCCAGCCTAGGTGAGTAGGCCTACTTGTTTCTTCGGGATTCCAAATGGTGAATCCCACCTTCGTCGCCAATGTTCTGTTCGCAACGCAGACATGAAGACGAGGCAGTTGGTACAAAAGATGTTCTTTATTGAAGACATTTACTGAACAGAAGCAAGCGAGAAAATGGCAACATGCCCTTTTATACTTCCCCTGCAAGGGGAGGCTCAACCAATGAATGCAGGCTATTCTCCCGCCTCATGCATGCGCACGAGGATGGAGACAGCCTGTCTGGGTCCCGGGCAGACATGTGGTCTGCCCGGGTCTCTACAACCGGTCCCAGGCAAACACGTGGTCTGCCCGGGTCTCTGCAGTTGTCCTGCAGGTTTCCTGAGCCTTGCTGATTGACTCAGCAAGGCCCAGGACACAACAATGGATGTTAAAGGTTAAAATTGGAATACTGTAATTAGAAATTAAGAATTAGGTAAAACTTAAAAACACTTTTTCTTTCGAAACCTCTGTGTCCTTTCCTAAATTTACGTCCCTTATAATTGAATCACCAACCAGAAGGTGGCTTCTCTTTTTGGGTGCCTTTCTGTTCTTGCATGACTGATGTGTAATATCTGATTTGTACTTCTCCCTGTCAAAAACAAGTTCTTCATCTTGGACCAAGATCCCCTGCTTATTTGAGTTATCATCACAAATACTTTTACCTGTTTCCTTAATGTCCCTATTAAGGTCAGCAAGGGCACTGTATCTGTTGTGCAGGGACACACCGAAAGCTTTGTGTTTGTGGTTCACAACTCTCACCCTGCCAGATCCCACGGTTGTCCACACTGCCCTTCTCCTGAAGGATCTTTGTGGTAGAGGGGGCTGATAGCGCGGAGGCTCAATGGAGTAGAAGGGCTGAACCAGACACCTAGTTTCTGCCTGAAGAGCAGAGATTACAGACCCTAGATAAATAATCTGTCCTTGTAGACTAGTATACTAAAAATGCTGTTACTAAACTATTGATTACCCAGTCACCACGTTGCTTTCTAAATACTTGGATGTTAAATTGAAAAACTAATAAAATTTGTTATAATAAAAACTTGGGTTTCCAAAATTATAATGTATGTGCATAATTCATTGCCGTTATTTCGAACTTTTGTAAGCGGTGCGAGAATATATCAGAAGCATTCTAGGGGTGCAGGGTATAGAAAAGGTTGGGAACCACTGCTTTAGCATATTTGCTACCTCTTCATGAACTGAAATACAATGGAGGAGAAAAAGTAGTAGGGAACAACAATATAACTTACCACAAATATAATTTAATACCCAAAGAAATAAGGAATGGGTCATATTTATGCAGAAATTTGAGGGTTTAAAAGGGTTAAGAACTTTTAATCACAATTCTATCTTAAATCAACACATGAATAATGATTGCTTTGAGGAGATATTATGCTCGATGTCTATATCGGCTTGGCAGTAATTTTGTTATTGTTCCTAGTGTTTTTCCCACAGGTGCAGGATCCACATTTTTGGATCAACCAAATTTGACCCAACGGTTGTGACATGAATGGATCAACCAGCTTGATATCATAGGCTGAGAGAGAATAACTGGCTCAAAGTCAAAGTAAATATGATTTTGAATTATATTCTGAAAGTATTGAATTCAATACTGATTTCTACCATGAATCTACAGTCAACGGAACTTTGAATTTTTTGGAGCACTATTACTACAGAATATTAAAATGAAGACTCAGGATTACTCTACCTAAAGAAGAAATCCCATGATACATAGAGTTCATAATCATATGGAAAGCAAATGAGACAAAGCAGATACTGATGAGGTTAGACACCTGCAGTATTTCTAAATGAGGCTTTCATGAGCAGTCATTTTTTCCCCTACATAGAGTTATATAGGCAAAGCTAAGTTGTAATTCCCCCTGTGATTTTTCATTGCTTCTAACGGTCTCTCCACACACACACACACATAGCCCTCCGCACACAAAGATCTGCTAAGGTGGAAAAGATAGAATAATTGTATAATATGTTTTGACTAGCAGCTATTTGCCTGAAAGCACCCTCATTCTCTTGGAACTGATTTTTTTCTCATGTAATTTCTTGCAAACTTTTATATTTATCTAGAGCAAGAAAATTGGACATATTTTTTAAAAAAGAAAATGAATAATTAACAGTACAAACTGCAGTGTTTCTCAAATTTGAAAATGACTATCCATTTTTGTCAGATTTTGAAGTGCTTCCATACATTTTACACCATTTCTAAACCAATTATACACCAAAGTACAAACATTAGAGAAACATTAACTATTCCATAGGGATAAAATAAAGTAGCTACTCTATGAGGAGATTTAAAAAAAACAATTTTAGACAAGCATTTCTTCCTCAACAACAAGACAATACTGATGGAAGATATAGATTTGTGGCAGGTATATTTGTGTGGGGAAGTGTGAGTAGAGGAAGAGAGAGAGAAAGCAAGCAAGAAAAATTACATAGTTTACACATAAATTAAGAATTGTTTGGTTGAGCTGAGGTTTGCTTTGGGGGTTTCTTTTTCCCCCAGTGTGTGTTATAAGCATAGTTGCTTATATGTCATCTAAAACTAAAGATTTTTCTGTTTCTGAAGCATTCTGTTTCCCCAGTATTTCACTGAAAACTGTAACTGTGTCATAGGAAAGGAGCTATTATTTCTGTCAAGACGGCCCAGCCACAGGTGGTAGTTTTCAAAGAATTCATTGTTAAACCATCCGAATATATTTTTATGAATGCAAGAAAGAAGAGAGGAAGAAGAAAAAAGGTTTCATAGACCACATTGCTTTTCAACTTCCAGAATTGAACACATTTTAGGTCTTAAACATTCTGTAAATTATTTATAACATGAATGTCTCAATTCAGTTGAGAGATATTGATCAAAGTGACCAATTCACAAGCAATAATGAGGAAACTTTAGACAATTTCTAGAAACTGCTTTACTCAAACAAAACTATTACAACCTAGTTATTTAAGATAAAAAGGGAGAAATTGCTTATATATAGATAACTAAGAAAATTCTGAAAAGCTATAGCTAGCAGTGAGATATCATGAATTGCACAATTTGTACTGAAATATCATCCTAAAGGCAGATCCTATTGTTTCACAAGCTGATGACAGAATAACACCACTGGAAAACATTAGAATTGGAATGAACCTTTGGGTCAACTACTCCAAATGTCTGTGTTTATGTGCATGCACTATAGCTAAACTCTGCTTGCTGAATGCAAATACATTATACATGTTGTATACATTATGACTTTCCCCATCATATTGTAAGCTGCATTTATACTTGACAGAATGTTGAAATGAAGAGTTAAGTCTTGCCTTTTTTTTAAGGGGTGGGTAAGCCAGTGTGGTCTAGTAGATAAAATTAAACCTTTTTAATGGCTACATTGCATGGTTTGGAAAATATCTATTACTGAAGCTCCATAGAAATGTTCAAATGAATTAGACAAAGCTGCAGAATCATAAGCATTCTTTTAATGGATCTTATCAGTTTCCAAACATAGCGTATCCAGCTCTAGTGCAAACTTGTAATTGCTTTGAGGTGAAATAAATATGTTCATTTCATTGAAATTCCATTTTTAAAAAAGAAATGTTCAGAATTGTGGAAGTCTAAGATAATTATTAATAGATTTACTCACATAAGAAATAAAGTATTCTATTCATCTGGGTTGATCAGACTGCCATAAATATGGAGTCTGCATACATGGTTTTGGTTCCCAGTGGATGGGAGACCCTCAGTGGTCTTCTTCTGAGACTTAGCCTTCAATTCAGGCAGTAAGTTATTTCAAAATGGGGTTTTGTTTGACTGAAGCTTGACCCCTATTTACAATGGGGTTTGGTGTTTTTTTTTCAGGTTTTGGGCCTTTTTGGCCAGTTTCCAGCAAAAAATGATTAGATTTGCTTAACAACTACAGTGTTCACCTAATGACTGCCATAAAAAAGTAGTAATATCAGGTCCAGTCATATGAGTGCCTCAATTTATGACCCTAAAAACTTATGACAGAAATTCCGGGGTCCATTATGGTTGTAAGTTGAGAACATATGCTTCATGGAAGGCTCTCTTTTAAAAAAAATCGCCAACTGTCACATCTAAGGATTTCAATGATATATATATATATATATATATATATATATATATATATATATATATAGATAGATAGATAGATAGATAGATAGATAGATAGATAGATAGATAGATAGATAGATAGATAGAGATAGATAGATAGATAGATAGATAGATAGATAATAGATAGATAGATAGATAGATAGATAGATAGATAGATAGATAGATAGATAGATAGATAGATAGATAGAGATAGATAGATAGATCTAGATAGATAGATAGATAGATAGATAGATAGATAGAAGATAGATAGATAGATAGATAGATAGATAGATAGATAGATAGATAGATAGATAGATAGATAGATAGATAGATAGATAGATAGATAGATAGATAGATAGATAGATAGATAGATAGATAGATAGATAGATAGATAGATAGATAGATAGATAGATAGATAACGGAAGGTGGAATTACTCCAAAAATTGTTTATTGGTGAAGAATTGACATAACATTGATTTGCTAGGAAATGAACTTGTCTATAGTGTAATTGCATAGCAAAATAGGGGTCCCTTAGAATTTGAGCTGAGCATAGCCTTATACAGGATAACTGCAAGCATAAAACCTGTCATGATAGTTAAAATCTTCAAAATGTTTTGAATCTCACTTTCAACAGCAGTTTTTGTTTCAGTGCATTTCAAAAAAAAATATCAAAGAAATACAAGGATTGTTTGAGAACTGGGACTATCTACCTTATTTAAACATTTCAAATTTGTTCATTTACAAATTATAATTGGACTCCTAAATAAGAAGTTGATCATCTGGCTAAACTATAACACACATACTGCCATCATGTGGCTTTCTGTTCCGGTGGCTCACTGATTCCCATTTCTGAAAACACAATAGAACAAATTGTGGGGTGGGGTGGGGGTGGGGAATCTGTTGTTCCTCTGGATATTTAATTCAAGGCTAAAGGAATTCAAAGAGGAAATATGTTTTAAAACTCAGTTCTTCTTCATGCAGTTCTGACATGACCTTTATATGCTTTCATATAAAGGAGACCTGTGCCCTTCATATCCGTCAACATCTAAGGCTTAGAAAGTGCAGTAATCGCAAAAGCTTTCACTTTGGACTCAAGGACAATGACCCCAACAATGATAACTACATCCTTCAAATGGTAGTGCTGAAAGTTCATCCAAATTCTGGATCTGTAAATATTAGGATAAGCTAAATACTGTGGCACATCTTAAGTCAAACATTGAAGTACCACACAGTACTCCCTATCAGCTATAACCAGCACTGTGTGTCAGCATCAAAGTTAAACAGCTAATGCCTGATAATTCTGTATGCAGCAGTTTTCTTCAGCTTGGTTGCCTGTCAGAAGTATGGATTTCAAGTCTGAAACTTTCCCAGTCAGCTTGGCCATTCCTGTGAATTGAAATCTGTATCTCTGCAGGGTGCCCTAGTTGAGAAGATTGTTAAATAGTCATCATAAAAGCACCAGGTATCAAATGCTGATATGAAATACTAGCAAAGTTCAACATAGAGCAGAATTTTATAGAGCAGAATTCTAAAGCTGAGGTATTTGGGGCACAGAGCTCATTTGAACTAAATAGTGTTTAATTTACTACATATGCTTTACAGTTTTCTCTCTGCTCTATAACCTGTTGCCCTACAAATGTACTGGAGCTCTGAGAATTGGGGAGTTGAGTAATACAGTACTTTATGCTTCTAATGAAATAGAATCTAGCACATGAGCATGAATTTGTACATCTTCAAGATATCAAAGGTCTATTTGTTATTTCCTGGGTGTGCAGCTAACGAGTAGGCTGGCTTGGTCGCTCAACAGTGAGAAACTGGTGAAGCGGGCACAGCAGCGCCTGCATTTTCTGCATTGCATGAGAAAAGCACATCTTCCTTCCCCTGTCCTGACCACTTTCTACAGGGGACGATCGAGAGCATCCTGTCATACAGCCTCACAGTCTGGTTTGGAAGCATCACTGCTTCAGACAGGAAGGCGGTGCAGAGAGTGATGAGAATGGCCGAAAAGATCATTGGCAGTTCCCTCCCTCCCATCCAGGACATAGCACAGAAGCGTTGCTTGAGCAGGGTCCGTAAGATTATCTGGGACACTACACATCCTCTTCATGACCTGTTTTCCTTGTTACCTTCTGGGAGGAGGCTTCGTGGTATCCGAAGCAGAACATCCAGATTCAGCCATAGTTTCATTCCATACAGCATTAACCTTGCGAACTCTCAAGCTTCCTCCTTCCATTATATATTCAAGATGGACAGTATTTAATATTTATTTGCTATGTATATGTAGGGATGTGGGTCTATATATATGTTGTACATAGTATGTTTAGGTGTGTGTCATGTATATGTTTCACTTTGAGAGCGGGCAACTAAATTTCATTTTTGATGTGTGCCGTTGTACCCGCAGTAAAAAAAAATGACAATAAAGGTTATCTTATCTTATCTTATCTTATCTTATCTTATCTTATCTTATCTTATCTTATCTTATCTTATCTTATCTTATCTTATCTTATTTTATCTTATCTTATCTTATCTTATCTTATCTTATCTATATCAAGATCAATGCTGCACTTCTAAAAGGTCCATATAGACAGAATATTCATGCCCTAAAATGAACCAAATTAATTGTTTGTTTCCTACCAGAGAAAACAGCAATATTCAGAATATTCCCAATATTTTGAAACAGAATACTCTGTTTCATGAGTTCCCTTGAAAACCTGGGATTCTGGATACTTCTTGCTATATTTTTTTAGAAATTTACCTCTACTGAAGCAAATATATCATTGTTGGAAGTCTTACACCATTTCAAATGAAATAAGTCTATAGCAGACATTTTCCATGCTTTAAACAAACTTTTTACATAATATATACATCTACTGTATAACATTTTGGCAACAATTCCACCAGATCATTTAATCCTGTTATATATGTTAGGATGATGTATTTTAGTAGAGAAGGGCAAGATTCAAGCTATTTGTGAACTTTGGTATTTTGCCATCAATCCTAGAGGAAATATAAACTTCTGTGCTCAAACAATGCGGGGAGTTTCTGAAGTAGATGCACTGAACTTTCAAGGGGATGGGATGCTATGAGTAACATATTTACATTGATGCTTTGAATGGATTGGACGATCCTGTAAATCACATAATTGTGAAATGCCAACAAATACTAGAATCATTTCAAAATATATTTTGATTGTGAAGTGGATTTCTTCTGTGCTTAAACACTTCTGATTTCCTAATGCTAACTCCCGGTTGTAAAGAATTTAAAAAGTAATGGCTTCTGCCTGTTCCCTTAATTTTGCAAATCAACAACAAAAGAACATTTAAAGTCTGTCTCTGGATAGATTTCTAAAACTCATCAAATAATAAAAAAAGGACAAGCAAATAGAGAAAATCAAGTATGCAGACCTGATGAGGATCAGAATTCTGATCACTGTAAACAAAGGGATAGAAAGTAGATAGTTGGACATGTTTTCTAATCAAAATGTTTTTGGACTAATGAAATTGAGACTGGTGAACGATACATATTTTCGTTTTGGGATACATGAACTAACATCTTACTAGCATGGCTATCCTATAGACTAGAAAGCAGTTTCAAAATCTTTCAGCATGTAGGACTTTACTCTTGCTCCTAGAAAATGTCATATTTAAAGCAAAAACAAAAATCAAAGGCTTTTCATTGAGTGTTAAAAAGCCATGAACGCTTTTCTTTTGAAGAATGTTGTTGAGAGCTCATGCACAGATATAATCTCAGCACTAATCTGTTTTCATTTCTTGATTTATCAAAGTAAAACTAAACAGGTATTAACTGCTTTCCCATCAGACAAGAAAAGCACTGAAGAACTGAAATTATCAACTTCAAGCAGATAATTTAGCATCAAATCAAAGCCCTTAGGGAAATATTTACATTTTACCAGTTTAGTCAGACAAACAGCTCTGGGTATCTGTAGATATCTACTGTGATACAGTTTTTTTCCCTTTTTTTAACTGAAAGAAACCTTGATGCCAAAGGTCAATACAGTGATTTAATCAGAGGGCATTGCAGCCTTAAGCAACCTAGTCTTGGGGGGGGAATCAATATTACCTTTTCAGCTGTTTTTTTTTACTTAAAAATGAAATTATCTATCTATCTATCTATCTATCTATCTATCTATCTATCTATCTATCTATCTATCTATCTATCTATCTATCTATCTATCTATCTATCTATCATATACTTTTCATACACTGTTTCTATTATTGCTACAGAGTGATTGACAGAAGCCTTCATTGAATATAATTCCAACAAGAAATTCCAACAAAGTATTAGAAAATAATACTTTGCCTGTACAAACTGTATGACCATTACCATAACATGGAAAAGATTAAAATGACCAGGTAAGTTACTGATAAATAGAAGACAGACAGATATTAATATGCAGCCTAGAGATAGCTAGAAAGGGAAGAAAAGACTTCAAGTGACAGAACATGCATTGCGATATCACTGCACAAACTCTACTCCTTATATATTTACATGCCAATTAGTGACAGGAGTGTGGAGATATCTACCTGTATCAGCTTCATTAACATTTGAACTCCATTAAACAGAACTTTAATATATTCAGTATTACAAACATAAATGCATTAAAATTTTATGTAAGCAGTTTTTAGAAATTTAGAAAACCAAAGAAAGAGATATACAGCAATAAATGAGTAATTCTATATCCATCCGTTTGATGTCAAAAAAAGGGGGGGCTGCCAATCAGGTCAGCAGGAAAAAAAATCTGTTCAAATACGTTATTTCATATATCCTAAAAATGAATTGTTTCCTTCCAAATCTAGTTTTATTGTTTTGATCTCAGCAACAGTGTGTGTAGACAGATCAGGAGAATCTATACACAATGATGCTTCTAAGATTCCTGTGTCTTTATAAATTAAGCCTTTTTTCCTCCCAAACATATTCTTCCACTTGATCATCATTTATTAACTGAGGAAATAGGTTTGAGAAGACAGTGTGTGTATATTTCAGTATATTTATATATTGCCTTAAGCAGTGATTTTCTTACAGCCATAGAGTTGAAAAGACCCATTAAGGCTATGAAGTCTGAAACCTAGTTTAGTGTAGAAATTCAAATTAAAATATTCCCAGTAGAAGGCTGTCTAGGCTCTGCTTGAATACATCCAATGAAAAGAAATTATTATCTCTCTGGGGAATTATTTACACCATCAAACTCTTTTTAATCTTAGAAAATCCCCACCCCCATGAGAATTTGCTTTCTACAACATAAATTCATTATTCCATGTACATACTAAAGATGGCATCCAATTTGTTAACTACATTTTTAACACAGTCTAAAATTGTCCTTTCCTACTCATATTCACTTTGCAGTAAGCAATTCTTCCAATATCTGTTTCACAATTACTATTACCAAGTTGATCTATTAGATAGACCATAATGGCTAAATTCATGCTATAAGGTAAATCAAATATAAATAAACATATTAAATAAAGCAGTATTTGTTTAATGCTATATGTGAACCAGGGCTCTTGTATTAATGACATGTACATATACATGAATAATGTTCATGTGTGTGTGCGTGTGAAAATGTAGTGATTACATGTCAGTGATGGTTATGATAGGGCAGGGCATATTTCACTACTATTTTAATTCTTCTGAAGATAGGACTGTATCCTAACACATATGTCCTCTGATTCTATCTAACAATAGCTACTTTGAGAGAAGTATTTTTCCAAATACCTTCAGGTGATAAATATAGCACTTTATGGGATTAGTTATGGCAGAAACAAGAATTAAAATCAAGATCTCTTATTCCTTTTAGCCACAAAAGCATGCCTTCCTTGTTCATCTCACTAATATGCCAGAATGTCCCTAGAGTTCTCTCATACAAACACTGACCAAACTCGACTTTACTTAGCTAATGAGATCTGACGAGATCATGGCTCAAGGCGGTATGGCTGCAAAAACCACATTAAACATGTCAATGCAACTGATTCTCCCAGTATATAAATTGACAGTGGAAGCTTAGCTTGTATTGCATTGGAAATCTATTAACATTTGAAGTAGTTTGCTTGAATTAAAAGCCTTAGCAGAATTACAATTACTTTCCTTCTCCTTTGACAACTTTGCAAGGTGTTTTTTTTTTCCTTTCCTTTTTTCTTTTTGTTTCAATCTTGGAAAGTTTATAAACAAAAGGACACTTTCTAAAACTCAAGGCTGGCTATGCAGTGATACTTATAACTGGCATTTTAAACTTTATTTGACATTTCTTTTTTTTATCATTGATAAACCTGTCTGCCAATTAATCTATATTGGGTGCTTGACATACCGTTGAAAAGAGAACATTGGGTTAACACAGCAATTCTAGCTCTGATATATGTTAACGTATTAATAATCCAGCAGACATGATTAGAATGACTCACCCATCATACTTTATTTAACTGCAAGTTAACTTTGACTAGTTTGACTATTTATTAATGGTAATGGTATTTAATTCTCTAGTTAAGATTCTTTATTGAAATTGAAAAAGGAGAACATTGAAACTTAAAAAAAGAAAAAAATGCACCCATCCTTATCTAGGTTGTGCATGTGCCATATGAAATGTATAAATAATAAAAGACAAAAGACAAGCAGGTATTTTATATTTTTTAAAATACATTAATTATAATAGTCAGATGGAGCAGTTTAGTTACATGATAGCTCAGCATTCTCAGCTTGTTCTTTTATTTGCTGATATTCCATGACTTATCTAGGTAACGTCATCAGTGCTGTAACCATGCACAAAACAAACATCACTTCTTCAGCATCTATTACCAAGGTGAGTCATGAAATATCTTAAAAAGAAAAATCAAGCTCAGAAAATTCATACAACACAATAAACAGCTACATATATTCTCTACAACCACAGTTACATAATTCTTCTGCTTTCTTGTCTGGTGTTACTTAATAATTCAGCATTTTACAGCAGATTGGCATCCATTTTTCTTATGAAGTCACAAGATTTGCATCCATTGTTGCATTGATTTATTTTACCAACATATATCTAAGCTTTATTGAAAATATTCTCGTATCCTAAGCCATCCATACTGTCATTGAATAACTTCTTGATTGTGAGCATTAGAAAAAAAAATAGAATGTCTGATATTGTCAGCCTCTTATTAAAAAGCTCATATTAATGATATGAAATTTAATATTTAGCAACACACTAAGAGTACCATTAAAAGGCATTGAATACTAATTTGTGTTTTCTGTCAGATGTTGTAAAATATACATATTAGACTATTATTAATTGGCAATATGAAAGCTCTCCAGTACTGCTTTTTTAATGTGCTGAATTATTATTCAATATCAATGGTTTCAAATAGCAGAAAAACTGACTATATTACTGAATATTTAAGACAAAAGAAATCAAACATTTAAGACAAAAGAAACTAAATATTTGGGGATATTCTGTGATAATTTTAGATTTTCATGCTTATCATTTATGGATAGTAACATGCAGAATGGGAAAAAGTGGTCCTGAAGGTACTTTCAAAGTATCTACATTATTTTGTGGCTGGCATTACATCTTAAACTCCATATCCAAGTGTTTTTAATGATAGCTTCAGAAAGTGATTGCTCTGCTGAAGGAAATACATTTAATATAATAAGTAGAAGGTAAGAGTCATGGACTGTTTATGGCCATTTATCTGGAGAAATCAAAATGCCTATTTTTGTAACTCTTTTCCTGCCCCTACCCTATCTCGTTTAGATCAGATAGAAATAATTATGCTATAATTTTTACATTTTGCTACTTTTAAATTTTGCTACTTATTCAGGCACTGGTGGTATTTTTTAACATAACAACAAGATAGGATATTATAGCTGTTTAGCAAGAAACATGCTACAGCAGAAAAAGACCAAGCACCTGTATGGAGTGACCAAAGGGATGGGGAAAAAATCATTGCTGGGAAAGAGAATTAAATGAATACAGAAGGGGATATTATCTATTTGGAGTTCAGTTTTTAAACTTAAAAGGCAGCTTATCAATGCAATTATCAATGATTTTGAAAATATCATGCTATGAGAGACAGAAAACATCTTTAGGTGGGCAACAGAAAATATGGGAACGAAGAAAAAGGAAAATTACACTGAGAGAATATGTGTACAAAGACAACTGGAGGAAGAAAGAAAGAAAGAAAGGAAGGAAGGAAGGAAGGAAGGAAGGAAGGAAGGAAGGAAGGAAGGAAAGAAAGAAAGAAAGAAAGAAAGAAAGAAAGAAAGAAAGGAAGGAAGGAAGGAAGGAAGGAAGGAAGGAAGGAAGGAAGGAAGGAAGGAAGGAAGGAAGGATGGAAGGAAGGATGGAAGGAAAGAAAGAAAGAAAGAAAGAAAGAAAGAAAGAAAGAAAGAAAGAAAGAAAGAAAGAAAGAAAGAAAGAAAGAAAGAAAGAAAGAAAGAAAGAAAGAAAGAAAGAAAGAAAGAAAGAAAGAAAGACAGGAAACAGATAGAGTTAGAATGTCTGCAATCGCAGCTCTCCTGTAATCAGAAGTGTGTGATTATGTAAAGGTTTTGAATTAATTGCTATTGTGGTCTCCTGTTTTAGACTGAGCCATTTTTTTTAGGAAACTGATTCATCACAATTCAAACTGATATTTAATTCTAGAATTATTTTGCTTTTGTAACAGTACTTTCTTTACACTATTTTATATAATTCTATTTCTAAACTAAACTAAGGTGGCCAGGACTTTCAGGGAAGAAATAGTGAACTGAAGACATCTCTGCTAAAAGCAGAAATTTTCTATTTCTTAAAGTTTGTGCATATTAGTTTTCCAAAACTAGATATTTAAAGTCCTCATTTCACATATCATATCTAGGACTAACACTGTGATTTTTAATTTCAGTCCATGCGAAGTTGTAATTGTTGGCTTCAGATCAAGCACTGCATCTCTTAGATTTCCTCAGATTTCAGATATCTCTAAGCCTGCTAGACCATGTGACTCCCACTGTTCTGCCAATATACATGCCAGGAAGATGAGAGCCAGTTTGGTCTAGTAGTGGCTAAGGCACCAGACTAGAAACCAGGAAATGAGTTCTTACAGGAGCAGGTGATTAGATTCACATATATAGAGTTCAAGCTAACTACACTGTATTCTGCTTTTAATACACGAATCTCTCCAGACTGCTTCACTTTCCTTGGAAACAGAGAGATAATTTGTGATAGAGCTAAATGGAGGGGTCAGTCTGGGATCTCTTGCAGCTGTCCAATGACCAGTGGTGGGATTCAGCCGGTTCGCACCACTTCGGCAGAACCGGTAGCTAATTTTGTGTTGCCCAGGCACAGAATGGACTTCCGGAAGCGTCATTCACACAGAGAACCGGTTGTTCACATATTTGAATCTCACCACTGCCAATGACTCATGGCTAATTCCCCACTTGATCCCTATTTCCTATCTGGCTGGGCACCTCCCAACAGTTCTAGTCCCATGTTAGCCATGAAAGCTGGCTGGCTGACTTTCTACCAGTCACTGTCTTTCAGACTAACTCACCTCACAGGGTTGTTCTTGTGAGGAAAATAGGAGAAGGAAGGAGTATTAGACATGTTCACAACCTTCAGTTATTTATAAAAAATAAAGTGAGATATAAAAACTAAAAAAGTTTTAAGACACAATTTGAAAAGACTAAAGAGGAAGGCATATAAAGTTTTTTTTTTAAAAAAAAGGTTAAATCAAGGTTAATATATATATGTTATCTCTGGTAACCATTAGAGGACTTTTGCTGATTGGGACTGATCGACAAGTCTTTAAGGATTTCTTTATACATAATAGATGAGATATGGAAAGAAGAGATCATTTGTTGTATTTCAAGAAAAAGTGACAAGTTACTAAAATTATTTATAATTATGATGTAAGAGAAAGTCATTTCTTTATATATCTGTTTTTCTTTTTCTTTACTATAGTCTATTATTTTCCTACTTTTCTTTTTTCTTTTTTGCACCTTCCATTTTTTAATCCCCTTTTTAGCTTGCATTCAATTTCATCTTTGCAGTTGTAATTTTTAATAAAATTACTTTTAAAAAAGAAACTGAAGTAGCCAGAAGAAGATGTTTACATGTAGACACTTTATGTCTACATAAAAAAACATTATTCCTCATTTTCCTGAGCAAAAAATCTATCATTACTACCAAGAACCCTGACTAGTTGTACAAAGTCCATAAATAGTAGATGGCCACTGAAGGGGAGAATGTTAATTATCTAGCATTTCAGATCTGGAATCTAACATTTAGATAAGGCCTACCATGAAAGACTCAGGGGAATAATAATCAAATACTGAGAATTCTATCTCACTATTCAGGACTTCAGACTCAGTCTCTTGGGCTGAAAAGTTATTATCATCTAGCATGTTTTTCATAAACTTATATCAAAGGGATTTATGGTACCAGTCCCTTTTGCAAGAAATACATGCCCTCACACTAACCCAGTTAAAAAAAAATACCAACACACTGAAAGGGCATATCAATCACAGTGTTCTCTTTTTCATACCGATCAAAATAGGCAAAAATATTTTGAGGGTGCAGAAAACTTTCTGTTTCACTCCACTTTTTCTTATTATTATAGTGGGTCCTTCCATTAACTACAAGCAAATTATTAGTGCTTTGTTCTTGTGTGTGTGACTATGAATATTTTTTTGCATCACTGATTAAAACAAAGCCAAACTGCCCTTAGCAATAAATTGCCTCTATTTTTATAATTATCACCATGATAATTATATGAAGATCCTTTGCTTAAGGAAATGTTGGTTGCCAATTAATTTTTTTCAGTGTTTATGAATCAATGTGATGTTGGAGAGAAACTCACAGAAAAAAATATACTTAAGTTTTGAAAAACAAGACTTATGTCAGAGGTCCCAGCCATAGCCCTGAGCCCAACAGAAAACAGGACATTGGGTTCAAAGGAAAACTGGTTTATTGAGGTACACTCTGGTTTGCAAGCTCAAAGCTATTGCAAACAAAGTCAGCACTGGGAGCAACTGCCTCCCAGCATGCTAAATAGTCAGCTCCCACCCAGTCCCATCCCCACCCACCTAACCAGCATCCAGAATGACAATCATGAGTGTTTAGTTCATAGCAGCAGCCCTCTGTTCTCAGCAAACAGCCCTGCATGGGCACCGGTCTGTATCAGCAAGTCAGCAAGGCTGGTTTTGAAATCCCCGCCATTTCTCCGCACTGATCAGCTGTTCAGCAGAGCTAAGCTGGCAAACCCAGAAGTTCGGCTGGCAGCCATTTTCCTGCATGATGGCCTGGCAGCAGCCGGCTCTCAGCCGGCTGGCCACATCGCCTCCCAGTTGTGCTCCAAACTGTCCCCGGTCATCACGCAGGTACAGGGGGAAGGGCTGTTGCTGCTGTCATTGCAGCTGGCCCCAGCCATTGTCTCCAGCCACTGCCGTCTGGTTGACCCCTCCCCCCTCCTGTTAGTGGCAAGCCCGCAGGGGCTTGACAGGTGGCTCCCCCTACCAGGGCTCCACCTGGAAGGTAAGGAGATACATGTGATTAGTCATTGATTACAGTGGTTTCCTCAGTCCCCTCCCCCCCGGTTTATGGGGATACCTTCGGTGGAACAGTCTAAGCAAATGAGGGGCTTTCATGTCCTTTTCCCCCACCCACGATGCATCTGTGGCAGAGTACCCCTTCCAATGTACCAAGTACTGCAATCAACTCTGGTGGAATTGAGAATCTAACACCTCGTCAACCTCGTATTGGTCCCCTGCGATAGGACCTGGTAACCGTGTAATGGGCAGTAAGAAGGATCCTTCCACTGGCTTTAGTAAACTACTATGGAACACCGGGTGCACCCTCCCTAAGAGACTGGGCAGCTTTAGTTCCATAGTAACTGGGTTAATGACCTGTACAATCGGGAACGGACCTATAAATGGACTTCCTGAGGGCACTCGGGAATCGGGATGAAATCCACCCCATGGACCACCCGGAAAGGGGCAAATCCAGTGCTACTGTGGACTGTGTTGTTATATGCCACTTCAGCAAATGGCAATAGGTCAACCCAGTTCATCTGCTGGTATGAGACATAACACCGCAGGTACCGTTCAACCATCGCATTGGCTCATTCAGCTGCCCCATTGGTGCTTGGGTGGAAAGCTGAGCTGAGCCCCTAGGATGACCCGATTAAGAGAACAAACTCCCTCCAAAAGCATGCGGTGAATTGCACCCCCTGGTCCGATATTATTCACCGGGGCACCCCGTGCAAGCGTTACACCTGTGATACAAACAACTTTGCCAATTTCCGGGCAGACGGCAACCCCTTGCATGGGATGAAATGGGCTTGTTTTGAGAAGAGGTCAACCACTGTCCATATGACCATGCAACCGTGGCTTTCCGATAGTTCTACAATGAAATCCATGGCTATGTCTTCCCACGGTCATGATGGATCCACCACGTGCTGCAATAACCCAGGTGGCTTCCCTGTGCAAGGCTTTGTGGTAGCACACACGGGGCAGTCTCTTACGTATGTCTCTCTCTCCATCTTCATCCGGGGCCACCAAAATTGGCGCTTCACCAGGTGCAGGGTTTTGAGCAACCCGAAATGGCCAGCTTGCTTGACATCATGGCACTTCCGCAGCACCTTTGGTCTTAACGCATGCAGGACGTACAGTCTGCTACCCTTCCATGCTAACCCCTCCCTTTGTGTCAGGAGGGCTCGATGTTCCAGAAGCCAGGGATCGATCTGGCCCACTCTTTGCAGCTCCTGGACCAAATCATCTGCAGGTTTGCGTGCGGTTACCTGAGCAGCTAATTGTGTGTAGGGAGGCATAATGGCCTGCACTATTTCCTCCCATCAGCTGTTGTACTGGGGCATGCATGACAGAGCGTCGGCCATGAAATTCTTACCCCTGGCACATACTTCAGGCAAAACTGGAATCTTTGAAAATACTGCGCCCATTGAACCTGCTTCGGGGACAGGCGCCATGGTGTCTGTAAGGCCTCTAGGTTCTTGTGATCCGTCCAGACCTCAAACGGTTCTTTGGCTCCTTCTAGGAAATGCCGCCAGGTCGATAGCACCCACCGTACGGCAAATGCCTCCTTCTCCCATATCGCCCATGCCTGTTCTGTTTCTGTCAGCTTTGGGGAGGTGTACGCACAGGGCTGCAGTGTTCCTTGTCCATTCATCTGTAGCAGAACCGCCCCAACCGCGACATCACTAGCATCAGCCTGGACGACAAACGGCTGGTCAGAATTGGGGTGTTTCAAGACAGGCTCTCTTGCAAAGAGGGCCTTCAGGTCCTCAAAGGCTCTTGGCAGGCTAACGTCCATGCCAGTGGATGACTGGGGCATGGTTTGCCCGCCATTTGTTTAGTTCTCAGCAGGTTCGTCAAAGGCAGGGCCACTCTAGCGAATGAGGGGATAAACTGTCTGTAGAAAGCTCTGCAGCTGACGGTGGGTCTGGGTGCCTGCCATTCTACTATGGCCCTGACTTTGGCAGGCTCCATCTCCATGCCTTCACCCAATATACAGTACCCCAGATAGTCCAGTCGGGTTTGGTGAAACTCACACTTGGACAGCTTCACATATAGGTGCGCCTTCAGTAGTTTTTCTAATACCTGTCGGATTAGTTGAATTTGTTCCGCCATGTTGGTTGTGTAAATCAGGATGTTGTCCAGGTACACGAGAACCCTGTGGTATAAATGCTCATGCAACACCTCATTAATCAGTTGCATGAACACTGCAGGGGCTCCCTGTAACCCGAACGGCATCACCCAGAATTGATAGCTCCCTAACGGGCAATTAAATGCTGTCTTCCATTCATCCCCCCACTTCACATGAACCCTATAATATGCCTCCCGTAAGTCCAGTTTGGTAAAAACCCTATCCTTCGCCAGATGAGCCAACATGTCTTTCATCAGCGGCAGGGGGTACATGTTTTCTACACATACCCCATTGATGCCATGAAAATCCACACACAGGCATAGGGTCCCGTCCTATCTTTGGTACCAGAGGAAAAAAATGACTCAGAAGACATCAGGAAAAAAAAGGGAAAAAAAGGAGGAAAACTATGGAAATGATTACTGAAGTACTTAGAAATAAAATGAATTTGGGATAACCACATATCAAGCAATGTCAGTTTTTTTAAAAAAAAAAACCTTGTTAATGCAATATTTTAGAAAAGATGTACAGAAAAATAATACATAATACTAAACAAAAATAAGGGTAGCAATATCCAACACTTTAATTAATTTTTAAATTGTGATTTGGCTTTTCTGCCAATCCTAGTGTCATGGTTCCGACAGATGAAACTCTTCAAAGAACTTCGAGGCATTGTTTACCTTAAAGAATCTTTATTCGAGTAGCATAGCATCGGCACGTATATAGGCAAAGCCAAAATCTGAATTCCCCTCCCCTGAGCACATAGTATCAAAGTACAATTCCCTCCTCTAATTAACAGTCATAAATCACATTCTCCAATTAGTTTGAAATGCAGGCTTTCCCTCCAGTTCTTCAACCCGCCATTTCTTATCATCTCTTATTTCAAAAAACCTTGGTTCTCACACTAGTTACAATATTGTTATGTCTAACTAAACTCCCATGCACATTCCTCCTCCTCCCCCCAGTATCATCTAATTCTAATTCTAATTCTAAGAGTAAAACATAAGAAGGAAAATGGCTGCATCTCCATATGTTGTCAAAGCAAGAACATCCAATATTAGCAGCGTTGACATCTAGCCTATATATTGGTTTATATTAACTATAAATCTATGTGGTGTATGCCTGCTCTGCAAATCTTATAAAAAGTCTTCATAATTGGTACTGATACAGGAGAAGGTATTGTTGCAGAGGCTCAATAAGTAAGGTTTTGCTGCTTTACTCTCTTGCAAATCTTACTGGATACTATTTCATAAAGAGGTAAATATCACATAATGGTATACCAATACTTTGAGCAAGCTCTGCTGCACTGTTATATATACATTCACTAGTAAAATGATAAGCTCATAATCCTTAATCAGATATGCAATCCTATCCCAAATTAAGTCTTTTTCCTAGAGGTACTTATGAATGTTATTTATTCATAAAATATATAAATAATAACAAATACACAATTCCCACTATTTTTCTTCCATTACAAATGTGTCCCTTTTTTTTGAGTAATCAGAAAGCTTACAGGCCAGTATTGCTTCAATAGCATCTTCCTTGTTTTTAGAATTGGGTTTACTGAAGCAAAAAATACCAATATGTTTGATTTGTTCCAGCAACGGCACCTGATTCAAGAATAATTCCTTAATGCTAACTTTTTAACAGGAACTATTTCAAATTGAGAGTTAAAAACAATCACCCTATCAGATATAAAAGATGGAATAGGATCAATTTATCTCATTTTATATATGCCTTCATGAAATTATTAATCTTACTTAAGCATTCAAATACTGTAGGTCACTTCCAGTAAGCCAGTTTTTTTAGCTCTTGGGCAGCAAAATAAATTTGTTGTTGTTGTTGTTAGTTGCGAAGTCATGTCCAACCCATCGCGACCCCATGGACAACATTCCTCCAGGCCTTCCTGTCCTCTACCATCTTCTGGAGTCCATTTAAGTTCACGCCTACTGCTTCAGTGACTCCATCCAGCCACCTCATTCTCTGTCGTCCCCTTCTTCTACTGCCCTCAATCTTTCCCAGCATTAGGCTCTTCTCCAGTGAGTCCTTCCTTCTCATTAGGTGGCCAAAGTACTTGAGTTTCAACTTCAGGATCTGGCCTTCTAAAGAGCAGTCAGGGTTGATCTCCTCTAGGACTGACCGGTTTGATCGCCTTGCAGTCCAGGGGACTTGCAGGAGTCTTCTCCAGCACCATAGTTCAAAGGCCTCAATTTTGAACCAATCAGTGGTTCCGTGTCCAGTTTTCACTGTTGCTTCTTGACCTGCATATAGGTTTCTCAAGAGACAAATAAGATGGTCTGGTACTCCCATCTCTTTAAGAACTTGCCACAATTTGTTGTGATCCACACAATCAAAGGCTTTAGCATAGTCAATGAAGCAGAAGTAGATGTTTTTCTGGAACTCCCTAGCTTTCTCCATGATCCAGCGTATGTTGGCAATTTGATCTCTAGTTCCTCTGGCTCTTCAAAATCCTGTCTGTACTTCTGGAAGTTCTCAATCCACATACTGCTGGAGTCTAGCTTGTAGGATTTTAAGCATAACTTTACTTGCATGTGAAATGAGTGCAATGGTGCGATAGTTTGAACATTCTTTGGCATTGCCTTTCTTTGGAATTGGAATGTAAACTGACCTTTTCCAATCCTGTGACCACTGTTGAGTTTTCCAAATTTGCTGGCAAATTGAGTGTAGCACTTTTACTGCATCGTCTTTTAAGATTTTGAATAGCTCAGCTGGAATACTGTCATCTACACTAGCTTTGTTGTTTCTCAGCTTTCCTAAGGCCCATTTCACTTCACATTCTAGGATGTCTGGCTCGAGGTCAGTGACCACCCCATCGTGGTTATCAGGGACGCTAAGCTCATTCTTGTATAGTTCTTCTGTGTAATATTTCCACCTCTTCTTAATCTCTTCTGCCTCTGTTAGGTCCCTGTCATTTTGGTCCTTTATCATGCCCATCTTTGCATGAAACGTTCCCTTCATATCTCTAATTTTCTTCAAGAGATCTCTGGTCCTCCCTATTCTATTGTTTTCTTCTATTTCTTTGCACTGTTCATTTAAGAGGGCATTCTTATCTCTTCTAGCTATTCTCTGGAATTCTGCATTCAATTGGGTGTATCTTTCTCTTTCTCCCTTGCCTTTCGCTTCCCTTCTTTCCTCAGCTATTTGCAAAGCTTCCTCAGATAGCCATTTTGCTTTCTTGCATTTATTTTTCTTTGGGATGGTTTTAGTTGCTACCTCTTGTACAATGTTGCGAACCTCCGTCCATAGTTCTTCAGGCACTCTGTCTATCAGATCTAATTCCTTCAATCTATTTGTCACCTCTACTATATATTCATCAGGGATATGATTTAGTTCATACCTGAGTGGGCTAGTGTTTTTCCCTACTTTCTTCAATTTAAGCCTAAATTTTGCAACGAGAAGCTCATGATCTGAGCCACAGTCAGCTCCTCGTCTTGTTTTTACTGACTGTATAGAGCTTCTCCATCTTTGGCTGCAGAGCACATGGTCAATCTGATTTCTGTGTTGACCGTCTGGTAATGTCCATGTGTAGACCCGTCTCTTGGGTTATTGGAAAAGAGTGTTTGCTATGACCATCTTATTCTCTTGACAAAATTCTATCAGCCTGTGCCCTGCTTCATTTTGTACTCCAAGGCCAAACTTGCCTGTTATTCTAGTTATCTTTTGGCTTCCTACTTTAGCATTCCAATCCCCCATGATGATAAGGACATCATTTTTTGGTGTTGATTCTATACGGTGCTGTAGGGCTTCATAGAACCGGTTAATTTCATCCTCTTCAGCACCAGTGGTTGGGGCATAGACTTGGACTACTGTGATATTGAATGGTTTGCCTTGGATTCGCACTGAGATCATTCTGTCATTTGGGGGATTGTATCCCAGTATTGCTTTTCCTACTCTTTTATTGACTATGAAGGCTACTCCATTTCTTCTGAGGGATTCTTGCCCGCAGTAGTATACCTGATGGTCCTCTGAATTAAATTCACCCATTCCTGTCCATTTTAGTTCGCCGATTCCTAAGATGTCAATGTTCAGTCTTGTCATCTCTTGTTTGACCATGTCCAGTTTGCCTTGATTCATTGATCTTACATTCCAGGTTCCTATGGAGAAAAGATCTTTACAGTATCAGACTTTCCTTTCACCACCAGATGCATCCACAGCTGAGCATCCTTTCGGCTTTGGCCCAGTTGCTTCACTCTTTCTGGCACTACTAGTACTAACCCTCTGCTCTTCCCCAGTAGCATATTGGACACTTTCCGACTTGAGGGGCTCATCTTCCAGCATTATATCTTTTTGCCTTGGGGTTTTCATGGCAAAGATACTGGAGTGGTTTGCCATTTCCTTCTCCAGTGGATCATATTTTGTCAGAGCTGTCTGCTATGACCTGTCCGTCTTGGGTGGCCCTGCACGGCATAGCTCATAGCTTCATTGAATTATGCAAGCCCCTTCGCCACGACAAGGCAGTAATCCATGAAGGGGCAAAATAAATTAGTAATATACTAATGGTACTGCTTTAGCAAGTTATTGTTAGGAATATCTTTATAAATGAGCAGTATGTAATAGTTAATAATAATTACTGGGATACATATATACTGTAAAATACACACACATATTTAGTACATTTTAATTGAAAATGCTTGTTATTTCTATTATTTCATGAAATTAACTAACATGTGGATAATTTGTATTTTATAAAATTCAATTAGAAACTTAGTTATGCAGGAATACAGGTGTGGGGAAAGTAAGCCAATAAATCAAATTAATAAAATAATAATAATAGTTGCTATAAGACTAAAATCCATTCCAGCAAAATAAAAAGACCATTAATATAGACACTACTGACCAATTACAAATTTATTTTTCTATTCTTATTTGCAGATGGATACAGAACGACACAGTTCTTAGAAGAAACTGAAGCAAATTGTTTTGATGTGGGGTTAAAAAAGACCCAGTTGTTAAAACAATGTTCTGGAAGTTAGGTATCTACATTTTTAGTGCCAAATCACTCCATGAATAATGCCAGTTAATTCAGAAGATGGATTCAAATATGTTTCAATTCATTTAATTCAAAAAGTAATGTAGGCATCTTCTCTCGTAAATAAACTTTTAAAACTTTTTTTAATATATGTTTAATCAAATATTTAGTTGGGTTAGGATGATTTAAAACTTCCTGCAACATTGTATTTCTTTATAGGGTGAGTGATATGCCATAATGCACTATAATACATTATTCTTTTTAATTTTCAATTTTCACAGTCTTTATGAGAGAAAAGTTCCCCTAATCCAAGGATAATTAATAGGATAGACTGGAATTCTTTCATGTCATTGTACTCTTTCTCTCACCTTAATCAGTTTAAGGACCTTAATCTAAGGGCTGTTGACATGGAAAATTGTAGTCCTCCAGGGAAGCTCTTGCATTTTCTAATATGTTGAGGATTACAGTGATTTAGAGGTTATTCATGATTTCTGAATAGTGCATAACACTCATTTAGGAACAAAAGAGGTTTCAGAGAAGGAAGGAAGGAAGGAAGGAAGGAAGGAAGGAAGGAAGGAAGGAAGGAAGGAAGGAAGGAAGGAAGGAAGGAAGGAAGGAAGGAAGGAAGGAAGGAAGGGAGGGAGGGAGGGAGGGAGGGAGGGAGGGAGGGAAGGAAGGAGGGACCATAATATGAGTTTTAATTTTCTTAGCAACACTATTTTATTGGACAAAAATGTATGAATTGAAAAATAGCTTATCTGAATTATCATATGTCTGTTATAGGTAGAAGTATATCATGCCATTTTCTTTGTATTCCATTTTGTTCATTTTGTTTATTTAACCCTAAGAATTTTCAGCATTCTATGGCAATTATGGTCAATTTTTACTGACTTTAGCACTTATGTCAGAAAATCCCTACTATGCTTACTTGAGTTATGATTCAGATAACATTTTCTTAACTTGAGAATGTTTCTCCTGTTGCTGTTCATTTTTTATTAAAGTTTAAACAGAGTATTCCATATTTGTATGTTTTTGAGAAGGCTATTTTAATATCATTACTGCTGTTTCAAAAATAAGATTGTCATGACTGTTAACTAAATTATAAATTTCCAGTGGATATTTGTCACCTAATTTATTTTATACATTAAAAAGATAATCATCTAATATGTTTCTAAGCTGAAAAGATAGAACTTTACACACCTTAGAGTAAGAAAGAATGATCAGTTGAAGGAATATAATTTTGTCATTATGATGGTCACAATATTGCTAAGGCCTATTCTGTCCCTGTTTAAATGGATGCTTTTTAACTTATTTGTCATATTATGGATTTTTCCTACCATTGCTTGAATCAATATAAATCAGACTGGACTTACTCTCCCGTCTAATACATTTCAATCATTTTGGTAAAATTTGATAGTTAATATTTTTGTGCAGAATTTTTTCTTAATCCTTCTCAGTATTGATTCCTGGAACCTCCTTCCTCACCCCCATCTTCAATTATGAAAAGTGATAATTATCTGAGAATTATACATTCTAATAGTAAACTTTCACCTGGTATACAACATACTTAGAAACCTCATCAAAACAGCTGCTGCTTTGCACAATATGAAAGTAGAAAAATAAGCCACTGGGATTATCTGTGACCACATACATAGTATATAAAAAAGGTAAAAAGCTAATATTGCCAATCAGAAAATTTTAGAATTCTTAATACTCTACAATTTATAATATATTTCAACATTTAAATCATATATATTAGGGAAAGCTGAATACAAAATGTGTATATTAGAAAACCTACGTGCAATACATTAGGAGGTTACAATTGTGTTATTTCATAATAAAGTTAAGCAATATAATTCCATTAATATATTTTTCTCTGTTAATAAATATTCTACTACACTGCACATATATTAAAATAAAAATAAGAACCTTTAAAGAAAATGAAAGTTGGAAGAATATTTTTATCATGATAATTCTTCAAGCAGAAATTCAACTGATCCAAATATAACAATGATTACTAGAATCATACCTGACAGCTTTCTGCCTGAATTATATTAATTTAGTTATTTTACATTTGTTCAAGCATATATTTTGGATCTTATTTACTTAATGTATGCAAAATATGTCATAAAATGCAGAAGAAATAGAAACTGGAGTAAACAATTATTGAGAGAAACTTCAACAACTTCAGATAATGTATGTTGATGAAACCACACTTCTAGTTTGAAGGAAGAATTATTAAACCAATTCACTGTGAAAGGTGAAAGAAGTACAAATGTAGTCTACTGCTCAGCATCTCTTTAAATAAATCTAAGATCTTTGACTGTTCAAGTGCAGAGAACAAACCCTTGATATTGTCAAGGCCATAGGTTTCTCAGTTGTAAGATATGGCTGTGAAAGCTGCATCATTAGAAATGCTGAACAACAACAGCAGCAGCAACAACCACAGATGCCTTTGAATTGCTGTGCTATAGAAAACTGTTGGAAAAAAATTGCACCCAAAAAACCAGACCAACCAATCAACGAAACTGATATTAGAAAAAGCAAAATAAAACTGCTGATTAGAAATTCTTATATAGATATTATATCTTTTGAATATAAGGGCAAACTTGGAAAATTGCAAGCTATGGAAAATAAGGTGAATTAGATGTCTTAAAAGTGGCTAGACGTCACTGATGATACAAGCATGCATTTATTTGAAGTCAAAGAAATTCCTAATAGATGAGCCTGATGAAGTGTTGTCCATTGGATTACAAAGAGTTGGAAAGGGATGAACAATAACAACCTTAACTATATTGGGATCATTTAATAAAACTGAATTTCTTACAATACTACAATAGGTGATGTTTTCCCTTCTGTTTATGTGATAAGAATAATTGCATCACTGGTACATCTATGAAGTGATTAGTATAACCTCATAGCCTCCACCCCACCTAAGCTTATATTTAATCTGAAATGCCATTTTTCACTTTGTCTGAAAGGAATGATATATCTAAATCCAGTAGACTGTACAAAGCATTGTATGTTTGCTTATAGCTAATGTTCTTGGCTTTTATGTGCTTAATTTTCAAACTGCTGCTTTTTGAAGCATGATTGCAAATTGGAATTGTTCTAATATGTTTAATATAATCTTAAGCTTATTTTTAAGTGAATATATATTTAGCAATCCTCAGATGGATGGCTAAATAAAATAAAACAGACTTAAACTGGTTGAAGCAAGAGATGAATGAAAAGCAACTGTAATTTACAAATATATTTGTGCCTACTCCTTTTCAGATAGCATAAGTGTCTGTACACACTGAAGCATTCGTATGTAAGCATACTTTTATGCTTAAAAAGTATGTAGTATAGTATAGTATTAGAATAATTTCTAATGAAGGCTGGCAGCCTGCAGCTTTTAGACAGGACAGAGGTCACAGGAAATAAGGGCACCCCTCGCTTTAGAAGAATGCTCAGCATCATTTGACAAAGTTCAGCTTCCATTTCTAAACTAATGATTTTGACTTTCAAGCTGAAGTGTAAAAGACTATGTGTAGCCACTTAAAATAGCATAATTGCAACTCTGAAAAATTATATGTCCCAGAGGTTACATAAGTGCTGGTAAGGTATTATAGTGGTTGCTATGGCAATACCTTATATTTTATTGATTAACAGTAAATAGTCCTGAAAATCTGGTGGCAAAGAAGGGAACCTGCTGTTCCACTGTACATCTTGTTATCCAGGTGATGTGCTCATTAGTATTAATTAAAATCATATATTTTGCTAAAAAATAAGTTGCAGAACTAATATAAATGATTGTTATGTGAGGTTATTTTAATTGTTTAATAGTTTAATCTGATAGAAATAACATTTTAAAAACAAAATTAATAAAATGCCCTTTAGAGCAGGGGTTCCCAACCAGGGTGCTCGTACCCCCTGAGGGTACAAGACGATATTCCAGGGGGTGCAAAAACTTGGGTTTTCAAAATTATAGTGTATATGCATAATTTATTGCCGTTATTTCGAACTTTTGTAAAGGGTGTGAGAATATATTCTAGGGGTGCGGGGTATAGAAGAGGTTGGGAGCCGCTGCTTTAGAGGATATATTCTATAATATGCTAAAACAACACTGGAACACTGAGAATTTATTAATGGTCAACTAAACCTCTTTTTCACCAAAACCTTGTGTAATTGTCATAATAGTAACATCCAAACAACATAAAACTTTAGTGTCATTGCTACTTGTATCGGATGTTGAATAAATGTTCTCTTTATTGTTTAATGGTCTTTATATCCTATATTTCAAATGTTTCAGGGTACACTGTCATGCCAAAAGACTTTGCAAAACTCCTATATGTTAACAGAAAATCCCTTTTAATCCTCCCCAGGTTCTTTGTTTCCAGTGACTACAGCCAACACCAAAAGCAACACGATACAGCAAGGTTTATGGAATCATAGCGTGAATAGAGTTATCCCTAAAATACATTTCTTAGCATCAACACAACTAATTACTTACACCTCTCTGTCCAACATGACTTACCCAATTAATGTAAACAGAGAGATAGCAACCACCAATTATCTTATACTTTCCTGCATTGGAAAATAGAAATAGAAAGTGGGTTCTAACTGTTGCTGGGTTGTTTCTGGTTATGTAATTTCATGTCTTCCATTAATTAGATTTTGATCTACTCCTGGATTTATGGCATTTTATCATTTTTTAGTACACTTTAGCATATTGTTGCACTCTCTATGCTTCTACTGTATGCATAGAAATGAACTATTTACACTTAATTAGATTGGCATATTTACCATAAGGTTTGTTAAACCTAATATCTATCATGATTACTTGTGAAAAGTATTTTCTAGGCAAGCCTGCAAAGAGCTTATATTCTTGTTCAAATATGAACTCTCTCAGGTTCAGCTGGCCCTTAGTTCCATGTTCTCAAAGTACCCTTTCAACAGAACTTGACACAGTATGTGTTCCAGCAACCTATACAAAGCTTCAGTTTGCTTAGAAAACTAGTTTAATATTTACTTTAGAATTTTTCTATTTTATAAATAAGGGAAAGTCTCAACCAAGATTCTTCAACAAAAGATTTCTACAGTACTTTGTCTATTGCACCTGTTCCTTTTCTGTTGAAGATTCCTGCCTTGGTCTCACATGCTGACTTGGGTTCCCCTAGCCATAAAATGGGACATGGACTATTAACACCTGAACCAAGATATGGAATAGTGGGCAGCTCTACTGGACCGTGGCAGCTTATCTTAGATAGATGTTTGTTTGCTTTTAAACATATGCCTTTGTAATGCCAATTGTATTGATATGTAATATAATATGGCCAATATATTCCTATTATATGATATAAATGTTAATATGGCCAAAATTCAAAGTAGCTGCAAAATATATAACATTCAGTCTACATATATGCAAGAATCAAGTATTCTCTTTTAAGCTGGGAAATGTTTGTTCTGTGCAATTTATTACAAGACAGCATTTTGTAACATAAAATAAGGCTGATAATATAAATAAAAAAGGAATACCCTTCAGGAATGACAATTGTAATGTTTGAAACAATAATTGCAGCATATTCACTCCTAGTTTTTATAATTTGACTTATATGCAAATAAATTATTATTGCCTTCCATCCATGATTTTCATTGAATATTCAGTTTAAAAACTAAGATCCATGTATGTATAGTTATAGTTATATAACATCTATCATATGTTAAAACATTGACAGAGGTCACTTGGGACCTACATCTCTATTTTTCTTTCTTATTCAGTTCCTATGGAAATACATGAAATCTATTCCAGGATAAAAAATAATAATGGATTCCTTCTATCCTGGGGTAGATTTCAAGAAGGCAGATTTCAGTTGAATGTTAGAGGACACAGGAGAAACAATAACAGCAGTTTGAGTGTGGAATTAATTACCTAGAGAGAGTGAGCGCAAGCTCCCATTCACTGAATATGTTCAAGCTGAAGCTAGTCCATTATCTATCTGGATTGCCTTAATGTAGATGCCTGTGCTGATCAGGGAGTTGCATTTGATAGCCAAAAAAATCCCTTTCCAAATCTAGGAATGTTAATTGTATTTAATTTAGAAGATTAAATATAAGTCTAAATTAAATTAAATCTATTGAGTTTGTGTCCTGGTTCTATGAACATGTCAATCAACCCTAAAATGTTACCATTGGCCTATACATCCCTGGCATCAAATTTATCATATGGGTGGATAATGTTGCTTTAGCTTTTTCGCTTCAGTCTAGCTGGCTCTTTTATAATTATACTTTCATTTTCTTGTTAGATAAGATAAGATAACCTTTATTGTCATTTTTATACTGTGGGCCCAACGGCACACATCAAAAATGAAATTTAGTTGCCCGCTCTCAAAGTGAAACACATACACGACACACACCTAAACATACTATGAACAACATATGTTCTGTTCCAATCCAATTCAATCATCCCTTGTACCATACTAACATAATTTTTAAATGTTTCAGAGCCTCTGACATGTGATGCAGAAAATCTCACAATAGCTAAAATCTGTCAATTATTTATCCATGAAAGGCTCCATAGAATCAGAATTGTTATACTCAGTAAAGCTTCTATCTACCAAATTTTTAAATGAGAATTTAATTATTTGTAATCTGTGTTTTATTTTAATTTTTTAACATTTTATATAATCTACTCTTGAAGCTATTACTAATGCATTTAGTCATTTTTATTATTAGGATAAATAACAAATATTTTTGAAATAGTTAAAAATGCTTTGGGTTCTGAAAATGTCTAGAGTTTCACTCTTATTACTCCAATCTAGTCCCACTCTGCAACACAACTATTTTTTTAATATGACTGTTGTTTTAAAAGCATTGATTTAACAAAAAACAAAGATAGATACTATATCATATCAAGAGCCAGTAATAATACCTTTTGTGAAGTATACAAGAAATGTATATGTTATAATTTTTCATAATATAGATTAGCTTATATTTCATTAAAACTATTTAGAGCCAGTATTTTAAGGTATAATCATATAGCTAATGCACAGCCATATTTAACCTTGCTAAAGTGATGACATACACAACTTTTGGTTTGGACAAGCATTAGTTACATTGTACAGATAGGCAAGGGAACGGAGTTGAAACATTTGTATCATCCAGCTTAGACAAACAAGCTCCCATTGTGAGCTGAGTTGGTTGAATGTCACAAACATGAAAAGGGAAATATAAAGATAAAGGTAAAACAAAGGGAAATTATTAATTGTACAGCTGCAGTGTCTAATAATTTTACTAGGTGGTTGGAAAGCACGTGACCAGACCGGACCTATCAACTGGATTTGGAAAAGAAGGATGTGGCGTATTCTATGGGACAGATATAAAAATTTATGCTGAACTAATTTGGGTGTGGTCTCTGGAATTGTATTTGCCGAGATCCACCAGCCTTTGCAAACGCTTCAATAAAACTTGTTTTGTTTTCCAATACCTTTGAAGTAGAATTTATTTTATTCCTAACACTTTGAAAACAGCAACAGAATTTAAAAATATAAAAAGATACCAAATTAATCATTTTCTTCCACAAAAAACTGAGCAGTTATTGAGTGCTTCTAGCAAAATTATAGACGATGTGTAAGCAGAATTCAATTTGCATTTTGTAAGAAGCATATGCAATAGGAATAATAGTTCTGTTTCAAATATTCAGGAGAAACAATATAATTTTCAATGAGTGCATGACTCTTATTTCAATGAGGCCCTTAAAACAGGAGGAGGAGGAGGAGGAAGTGGAGGAGGAAGTGGAGGAGGAGGAGGAGGGCCCCAGTGCTGTAAATATAATATAGGTTTGAGTGATTCAGGGCTAATACAAGCACTACATCTCTCAGGCATTTGTTACAGTAGAACAACTTCTATAATGAAAGAGATGCAGTTACTTTAAGAATCACATTAACTTCATTACATTAAAAACTACCACTTTTTTCAGGCTTATATGAAAAGATAAAACACAAATCAGGTTTCATTAGGCGCATTAATATTTGGGTGGTTGTTACATTTAGCTCAAAGTGACAAGCATACGATTCTCTCCTCACAACATTTTCCTCACTGTCTTGAGAGAAAATGACTGACGCAAAATCACTGAATGAGTTACCATGCATGAGAATAGACTAGAATATAGGTCTGATCACTTCTAGCTGAACATCCTAAGTACTACACCAGTATGTGTGTCTCTGTGTGTAGATATATTGTGTAAATATGATGATGTAACTATGATGTAAAATATATGATGTAAATCAGATAAAAAGTTTGTCCAATAAGCTGTGATCCACAGAGCAGCATTGATATTATCATAAACCTTCTGAAAAGCTAATTAACAATTATAATGGAATACAAGAATTACTGTCATGGGCAGTGAAAGTAAGTATCTGGGAAAGAAAACTGTATGATTTTTATGTTGAACTTTCTTTTGAACTTTCTTTTAAATATGATAAGTATTAGTTGTTATGTTAGGCAATCAATCTTGTTATATTAATCAGAAAGTGCTCATGCAAACACTATGCTAAATATTGTTTTAAGTACCTTAAGATATTTGTTTTAAGTACCCCTCTCTCAATAATCAGAAAATGAAGAGAGACTTGGAAAAGAGGTCAAGGAGGAAAATGACTTGTCTTATATATAGGCAGTTTGTGAAACAAAATCCATATTCAAAATTCAAAGTATATTTCCCTTTCTTACAATTAATTTCAATACATAAATATTTTCTCACTTCACAGCTTTATGAACACAGCTCTCTATGAACAAGTGTTGAAAGTATTGTGCACAGTTAAAGTAACTGCAGACTTAGAAGATAGTGTCATTTGAGCTGGCAATGTTTTCCTTCCATTTACTCAACTTTATCTCTGACAAATAGTACACACGGGAAGTTCATATCTAGACTATTTTTATTTCTAAGAGATTTATAGCCTTCTTTTTCTTGACTCCTGAACCAGTACTTAGGGAGTGCTTCATGTTTGTCTCAGAACTTCAAGGTCATAGCTACATACCTACAATTTGAGGAGATAAAAAGTATACAACTGAAACGCTTGCTTGGCATTGCAGAAAAAAGATTTTTTGTAGTTTGTAAATGTGCAGCTCAAGTAATAAATGCTGATCATTTGAGGAAAGTGCTCCTTAATTGCTTATAAAGCCAAAGCAATTTTAATAGCAGAATTGCATTCAATTCTACTATTTATTGGAGGAGTTTCTACAAGGCATTTTAATTTCCTTATCAAAAGTCATCTCTGCCATTTTATATAAAAAAGCAGATTACATATTTAAAATTTTTAAAAGAACACAGAATATCTGTAACATAGATAACTTAATGGCCAAAGATTTTAGAAATAGTGCTCAATCATTGTAAAGGTATGATAAAAGTCTCATTACACTTCATGAATTAACTATGTTATTGAAAAATGCCTATTTTTCTTCATAAACTGATAAAGATCTGAGAATTAAGAGAAACTCACAGTATGTTTACACAATTTATCTGCTTTATTACAAATTTTCCATGGCAAGATATATTACCTAATACAATTAATGCATATTTATATGAATTTTAAAAACTATGGTTGGCTTTGGATTAAAAACCTTTCCCTGCTGTTGAGTTGAAATGCTATTCACCATGTTTAAATACCAGAAAATTATATTGGCATGACATCTGTTATTCATATTATCTGTGTCCTACCTCTGCTGCTTTTACATACTACGACTGCAAGAAGATTAAAATTCCAGGAAAGGAAGAACCACACTAAAGGGGATGGGCCATACTTTCTCTCTCTTGATGCTGATGAATCAATAATATAATTATGCTTGATCATACTATTAGTTTTCTCACCCTCTGATAAGTTGAAGACAATGAAAAAGGTACAGTTTAGAGAAAGTCATCATGCAAAATATTATTGTATATTTTGTTCTGCATGAAATATTAGAAAAGAGGGAAGAACAACCTAAACAAGCTCTTGTAACAACTATTTCATTCAAAATAGGAGCTATAATTTGTTTACAGTTTAAACCTAGCCACATATGGCTGGATTGCCTTAGGCTTATCAAAATTATTTTAGATATTGTGGTAAGAAACAAGGAAATTTTCTTTTGGATTAGTACAATATGTGAAACAAAGGAGTTTAGAATATTCAGTAAGCCATGATCTGATTATAGCCATTGTCTTCATCAGCATCATGAAGACTTTTATAAGTTGTCTACTTATGGAGACTTCCAAGGATGAAATGGCAAACTGAAGATGTCACTGCAAAACAGTGGCGCTGACAACAACAGGTAGTATATTTTATAACTTATTATGCCAGTCCTTATTTCATAGAATGCCTGAAGACTAATATTTTGTTTGTTTTACTATGGTCTTATATGTAAAAAAAGTTTGAATGATGGAATCTTGAATTTGTTTACAGATCTATTATTGTTATTTCCAGGGAAATCATTTTCGAATATGATTAAGATAAACAGAGGGAGAGGGAGAGAAAAGGAGAGATAGAATTCTGTAAGTGATTTATTGGTCTTAAAATTGTTATTAAGGGCAATTCATGTTATATGACCAATATCACTGCTTTAAAATATTTGCTTTTAAATTAGACAACTTGCACATTTTTACAGAAGTTCTTATTAGAGATGGCTAATTCAAGATGATGTCAGAGTGTATGGCCATTAACAGAGAAGAGGAAAAGAGTCAACTTATATCATAGACTTCATGGCATCTGTATTTGTGATATGTTGTATGCTATTCATGTCATGATGCAACTGATACAAATTGCATATTTCGGTCATTTTTCTGATGAAATCATAACCCACAAAGTTTCTTTGTGCTATCTGTGTCACGGATCTTAATGGACAGAAGTTCAAATGGTTATATCTAGATAATATTCTTTACAATTAGAGGAATAGAAAGCAGATAAATACTGATTGCTTCCTGTTGCTCAGAGTTTACAAGGGGTTAGTTTCAAATTACTTTATGAAGAGTTAAGGAATGAAAACTAAGAAGTATGGATGTATTTAGTTTTAGAATACAGTAACACAGGAATAAGATGATGGAGAATTAATTTCTAAGTTTCAGGTGACCATATTACAGTTAAGCTTTGCAGTGCATCCCCAAAATCAACTTCATTCCATCAATAAGCTTACTATTTCCAAATTTTGTCTAATAAATTAACATAGCAGATTTTGCATAATCAGATATCATAGCACAGGAGCTATATATCATACATCTGCAACCAATTTATTTCTTAGTGATGAAGAATCTTGATTGTACCAAAAGTATGCAAAAATAAATGCAAGAGAAATTGTGAAACCAATCATCTTATGCTGAAAACTGAGGTCATTTTTAAAGTTCAAGAACCTTTTTTAAAAAGTGGAGAGGGTAAAATGAGTGTAATCTCTATAGGAAATGTCAATTTTATTCTCAGTAACCGCATTGAAAATATTAGGATTCTGGCAGAAATGGCAAAGAATGGTAAAAATAGAAAACAAAAAGAGGAAAATAGTCATACAAGGAAAAGATTAATATATTGACATTAAATTATAGTTTGGTAAACTTATTTGCATGTATTTGCATGTGTGTAGGTGTAGAATTTATAGTATATGGTCACCCATCTGAAGCAACTCTAGGCAGCTCACATGTGAGTATTTCTTTCTCTCTCACACACACATACAAACACACATACACACACATGCACACATTTATTTCTCAATATTTTAGTTCAATTATGCTTTTCAAGTATATGAAGCCCTCTGACCAACCTTAAATACCTCTTTTGCCAACCCACAAAGCCCATTAAAGTTGATTGATATCCAAAACTGGCCCTAGGTTCTGCCTTGGTTTACCTTCACAATAAGCAACCAAGTCGCAATTTATTAGGGTACTCTGATAAAGTGGGATCTCTCTATGAAAAGGAAAGAACCCTGAGACCCATGTTACATTCCTTTGTATAGTTAACACAACAACAAAAAATGAAAGGGGAAAGTTGGTTGGACAAGATAAGAGTAACCCCTCCTAGCACAGTAAATCAACTACAAAGCTTGTTTGAAGTTAGATAACCAGATGCCAGTTGACACTAAGAAACTTTTTCTTATCAGGAGATAGGATCCAGACATACTTCTGTAAATTATTTTTTTCAGTTTAGGAATGTTAAAAGCTATCTAATCAATCCATACAAACCATAGGATAGAAGTTTTCCTATATTCCAATCTGTAATGAACCTGAACATTATTTTAAAAGAGAGAAAATAAGTCAAATTAAAATACAAAATAACTTTGTAAGTTAACAAAGTACAAAATCCATGTCATGGGCCCCTTGCTGGAGCAATATCTCTAATGGGTTATATTGCTAGATGGAATGATAGAAAACTTCCAGATGTACAAATTATATCAGATATTGACTTCACACTCTGGTGAAGGCACTTGGCAATCAGCTTGTATTTATGACCATTTGTAGTATCCCATGGTCATGGTCATGCAATTGCAATTTGGGGCATTTTTCTTTTTGCCATTTTCAGCATTTGTTTCCAATTTCTGGCAAAAAAAAAAAATGGCCGTTGAGGAGGTTCACTTAACGACCATGGCTTTTGCTTAAGGACTTCAGTAGTCCCTTATTAACTGCAGCATTTGCTTAACAACCATCATTAAAAAGGCCATAAAACCAGTTGCAGTCACATGGTGACACACTAACTGCCATGACTTATGACCACCATTCCAAGCTCAGTTATGGTCATAAATTGTACTGGTATCTAGAAATGAAGCAAAGATGGAGCTTTATTAACATTTTAGAAATAAGGGTATATATTGCTTCACAGAGCATCTTTAGAGGTGCTTCACTTAAATACATTTTTGAAGCTTTGCAAACATTATCATGGTATTCAGTTTTTTAAATTTTAATTTATTAAATATATATTTTCTATTATGTCTTTTCTCATAGAGGTCAAACATGCATACTGAATCACTCATATTCTATTATAAGAAGAACTCAGTGGCATGCCTTATTTGAGGGGTAATTATTGCTTCTTTGGTCTCCTCTGTTAAGTCCAATACCTTAGTTTTTAGAGATTAGAAATTAACTATTTTTTTGGTTCAGTAACATAGCAATTTATTAGTGTTCCATAGCTCACCTCAGACCAATACAGCAAATCTGTAATATAGGTAGACTTAGTTGAGGGATAATTATTTCTTCCTTGGTCTCCTCTGGCTGAGTCCAGTACCTTAGCTATTGTACCACATCAATGGATTTCATAGTCTACACTAAAAAACTTAGCAACATAATTCTTAGTATTCATGAAACAAAATAAGACATAAACATAACAAACCCTAACAGAATTGAAGAGAGATGTCCTTTTAAAGGGGCTTTGTCACCTGAATCAACAGGATATTGTCATCCTAATGGCACTTTCATCCTGGCAGCATCTCCTAGACCAGAGGTCCCCAATCTTTTGGGCAACAGGGACCGGTTACGTGGGGAGAAGTTTTTCTACGGACCGGAGGAGGCATAGTTTTGTGTGTTGACTGCATCCCGCAGATGGGGCTTTGCTTGTTTGTGCAGCCCAGTTGCTGATGTGCCATGGCCCGGTACTGGTCCACAGACTGGGGGTTGAGGACCCCTGTCCTAGACCACCAGGGGAGATGAGATTTTATACTAAAATGTAATTTTCATAGTAATATTGCACATATGTTTATACTGCTTTGTTGAGGACATTTTTAGCAAGAATTGCATTTGAATTTAATGACCTATTCTGATTTATTTGGTCTTCTGACATATAGATTCTTCAAAATACACAAAAGAAATTTCTTGATTGGATATATCTAGATTTATTAGTAGCAGATATAAAAACTGTCTATGCAACCCAAACAATCAATGTATCAAGATACAACAGCATCACGTTACATCAAAAGAGAAAGAGCAACATCCTAGTGTTCTATCAGAAAAGGTAGTGTTTGGACTCAGACTTTACTTCTAATGTTTTTATATGAGTAAGGTCCATTGAACAAATGCATACTTACTTGCATAGAAATCATGTATAACATTGTGTGGCTTGTCCCGCATGGTGATGCTAGGTGGCACACAACAACCAATAAAGTCTAAGATAAAATAGACAAACCCTTCCCAGACCACCTTTATTATTAATCCTCTGAGTCAATCTGCCTCAACCCCATCCTAGCCCAGTAAGGGATATGACAATGCAGTATAAAATAAGGATTTATAACAGTCTGATTTACTCCCAACATCAGAAAAAAAATAATGAGGTATATTCTATATATTTTCAATGTCATATTTCAATCAAATAAATATTTTGTAGAATGTTAATGAGTGTTTTCTCTGAGGTTGATTTTTTTCACCACTTTGCACATTTCCTTTACTTTTCTACTAACAGGATTATCTATATGCTACATGCTATCTTCCTTTATTGAATCCAGCAATTAATTGTTTCTATATACTAAGTAAATATCTCTTTCACTTCTGGAATAGAATTGACATATTATCTACTTAAGAGTGTCCTTGTTTTTCCTGAGTAATCATCAGTGTTATTTCTAGTGGCCTTAAGAGATGTTCCAGATGTTTCATCTATTGCCTTTACAAGCTAATGTAGACTTCTGTTTGTTAGCCTCAACTTTAGGAACTGACTGAAAACAGTTCAACTATTCTTCAACATATTCAGCCAACACTAGAGGTTTTCAAGAAGAGATTGGACAACCATTTGTTTGAAATGGTATAGGGTTCCTGCTTGAGCATGGGGTTGGACTAGAAGACCTCCAAGATTCCTTCCAACTCTGTTATTCTATTCTGTTTTTCTGTTATTATTACAAAAGTATTAAATAAATAATTTGTAATAATTGACATATAATGGTTTAATCCTTAGTAGTAATTATTAGAACTTAGTAATTAACTATACAATTCTGAAAAAGAAAAAGAAAATTAATACTGTTCTAATTATTTCTTTGTTCAGTAACATAGTAATTTATTAGTGTTCCATATCTCATGTCAAACCACCCAACAGAACTGTAATAGAAGTAGACTTCTTGAGAGTAATAAAAATAAGCACAGAAAAAGGCAATAGTTGTTGTTATCAAAGACTAGCCATTGGACATATGAAAAAATCATGAGGACAAAATGCCATATACATTTTTCCTCCTTATATACAACAACTAGCTGCCTAAAGGATACTTTGACCTTTACTTTTCATATTTCAGCATTAAGAGTGTGGCAATGACAAAGAATAAAATAAAAACTCCTCTCCCATGGCATTCAGGAATCTAACTCTTCTCTAGAGCTTCTTACTGTAGGCACTTAATTCTAGGAAATTACAAAACTATTGAACTGTATTGCTTACAAAATGATATGTGAATGACAACTGTATTAAAAGACAAAAGGGCTTAAAACATTCGGTCAACTATTTATTTGTTTGTTTATTTATATTTCATATTTCTAAACCACGCATCTTCCTCAAATCTCTGGGTGGTGTACAATATAATAAATTATATAAGCATACAACTATGCTTACAAAACTCTTGGAATCCTTCAAGCCAGTGGTGGGATTCAGCCGGTTTGCACCACTTCGGCAGAACCGGTAGCTAATTTTTTGTTGCCCAGGCCCAGAATGGACTTCCGGAAGCGGCATCCACACAGAGAACCGGTTGTTCACATATTTGAATCCCACCACTGCTTCAAGCTCAATATGTGATGGTCTTTAGAAGTGGGCAGGACAGTTGTTGGTATGTCTAGGTGTATGTCTTGTAGTTTTAGTTATATTTCATGTGCTTTTGACTCACTTCATCCATAGAATGCTAAATGGCATGTATATATCAGTAATCTATAAATTATTATACTTAAATTATTATATTAACTTTTATTGTTTGCTATTTCTTTATGGTGGTATTGTTTTATTGTTTTATTGTTGTTATATTGTAGATATTTTACTTAGTTTTTATACCTTGTGCAAGCTACTTAGAGTCTCTGGATTGCCTGAAGAGGGGAAACATGGAAATTAAATAAATTCAAGCACAACTTTAATATACCCAATTTGAAATAAAATTAAGAAATAACATCATGATGAATATCAGTAGTCAACATTGTTGTGACTAACCATGGCACATGGAAAACTGTGACTTGGAATGTAAGAAGACTAAACTAAACATAACATGAATTAACATATGAACTGAATAAAAATAAATATGCTATATGTTTATGAATATAAGAAGTGGAAGAATGTAACAGAACTGAATAAAGATAGTATATTATTAATAATGAAATGGCTAAAATGTTAGTTAAAAGATTAGAAAATTTTTGTGGGTGTTTATGAAAAAAAGAATCCAAAGACAGATGAAAGCTTGCTTCTTCATTCATTAATTTCTTCAATTTATAAGGCTGCCCATTCTGATCAGCTTACACAGACTTGAAAACAATAGATCATGAAATAAATGTAGTTATAACAATAAAAGTATTATAAGATTTTTGGAACAACCATCTCAATATTTGTCTATACAGAGCAATAGTAACTTATTAATCCTCCAATTTAATTTGTAATTTTCTGCATGCAAAACATGCACCCTAAAACTCATATTTCAATTTCCCTTTGTAGGGTCTGTAACTGGAATCAGAAAAAGAAACAAATTATGTAGCCTTGCCTAACTATTGCTATCTCACTTTTGTAATCAACATTTGCATCAGGGACAAATTTCATGCAAGTGTGGGAAACATGTACACGGATGTGATGTACTGAAGGGGGGAATAAGGGAGTGTACAGGAATGGTTGATGTCTTCTTTATATTGTAATAACTCTGTTGTCTGATTTTCATTGGCTAATAAAGTTTATAAAGCAATGCTACTAACTTTCTAAGGGGTGGCACTTCTGAATGCAACTGCTGCAAGTGTTCAGATTGTGTTCCCACCCAGGACTTATTTCGATCGAAAATAAAGTGCTGTACATTTAAGAAGCCTCTGCTTCAGTTTTCATGATTGGTTTTTTATGATTTCTCAAGTTTTGCAAAGGGCCAATGACCTTACACCTTATTATTAGATCACAATTTTACATTGCATACTTTCTTATGCCGCCTGCAACATGTTCTGAAAACTGCTTAGAAAATCTGAAGCATGGGCCTTCCTTTTTTGATTATTGGTATACTACACTTATCCTTGCCACCTTAGCCGCAAAGGTAGAGTTATCATTCTTCTTTAACATTTGTCTCTAGAATCCTGCAACAGCATATATTATTTTACCACTTTCTTGGGCATTGCCTAGAAGTTTCTATTTGTTGCATAGTCTTGCTGTTCTGTTGTTGTTTAATAACCAGCTTAATTATATACTGAAGCTCAGTGCACTATACCTAATAAAATCAAATGTTTTGGGAAGGAAAGTAATTTATAAAATATCAGTTATCTGTGACACTCATACCTAGGCATAGACACATGCATACACACATAGATAGACAAATTACACACACAAAATAAGTCTACAACTTAATGCTACACATATGGATCTGTGAATGCCTGGCACTATACAATGCCAACAAGACACTAAAGACTAAGTATTTAACTTTTTTAGCCATTTGAAGATTTGATCTTTCTGCAAGTTGAGATCTCTGTTTGTCTGTTAGGTTTTTTGTTAATACTTTAGTCTTTTCTTTATTTATCTTCAAGCCTGCTACATCTCCAAATTCCTCTATTTTCTGCAGCAGTATAGTAACTGTTTCCAATGGTTCCTCTATAATAAAGACTAAATCATCCGCAAAAGCCTGTAATTTATATTTTTGTTCTTTTATTTCCAATCCTTTAATTTCCGTATCTTGTCTAATGTCTCTAGCCAACACTTCCAGTGTAAGAATAAATAACAAGGGGGATATTTAACATCAAAATATACAACAATAAAAGAAGATAATTATGAAAAACTAATGAAACAAATAAAAGTAGATTTGGAAAAGTGGAAAAATCTTCAATTGACATTTTTAGGCAGAATAGCGACTGTGAAGATGAACATTTTACCAAAAATACTTTTTCTATTTCAAACGATCCCTGTTAAATTGGGTAAGAAATTTTTTGATGATTTAAATTCAACAATATTGAGATTTATATGGCAAGGGAAGAAAGCACGAATTAAAACTAAACTACTACAAGAAACAAAAGATAGAGGGGGCTTTGGACTTCCGGACTGGAGACTTTATTACCAAGCTTTTATGTTACTTTGGCTCAAAGAATGGATTATGCTGAGAAATAAACGACTTCTTTATTTGGAGGGACATGACTTACAATTGGGCTGGCATGCGTTCTTATGGTATGAGAAAAACAAAGTACATAAATATTTTCAAAGACATGCCATAAGAAATGTGTTGTTCTCAGAGTGGGAGAAAATTAAACATAAAATATATATGAAAATACCAGAGTGGCTTTCAATGATGGAAGCATTTGCTTATCCAAATTTAATTAATTATGACAAACTTGTTACTTATAAAGACATTTTAGATAAGGATGGAAAACTTAAAGACAGACAAACTCTCTATCAACAAGGCATTGACTTAACATGGTGGTCCTATCTGCAAATTCAAACAAGATATGAAAAAGATGTAAAAGTAATGGCCTTTTATAAAGAACAGACAGTATTTGACAAAACACTTTTGAAAACAGATGAAAATTTGATTAAGAAACTTTACAAATTTCTATTAAATTGGAAAATGGAAGAAGAACAAGTAAAAGAAACAATGATAGTGTGGGCAAAAAACTTTGGATACTCCATAGACTTAGAAGACTGGGAAAAGCTTTGGGAGAGAAATATTAAACTTACTAAAGCAGCTTCATATAAAGAGAATTTATATAAAATGTTTTATAGATGGCATATGACACCAGTTAGATTAGCGAAAATGTTTAAAAATGTATCGAATATTTGTTGGAAATGTAAAGAAAAACCAGGTACTTATTATCATATTTGGTGGATGTGTCCTAAAGCTAAGAAATTTTGGTTTAAAATTCATAAATGGTTAGAAAAGATGACTAAAATACAAATAGAATATAAACCAGAATTATTTTTGCTAGGAATATTAGGATCTAACTATGGTAAAGAGAATGAATATTTAATATTACATGTATTGACAGCAGCGAGAATTGTATTTGCTCAATTTTGGAAAAATGAAAATTTACCACACGATCAGATTATAATTATGAAAATTTTAGAATGTGCAGAAATGGACAGATTGACGTTGGAGATTAAGGAGAAAGAGGATTCAGTGTATTTTAGGACATGGGAAAATTTTTATCAGTGGTTAGCATTACGTTAGAGCTAAATTATACTTAATTAGTAAGCTTTTATTTTATGACTATTTTTAGTATTAATGACTATAATTGTTTAGTATTGTATTAATTACTGTTATTCAATATGTGTACCCGGACGAGAGTCTGCTTGTGCAAGCGTTGGATTTTTTATGTGGGGGTAACCCCACTACTGTACCTATCCCTACCCCTATTCCCATCCCTATCCCAACTCCACTCCCTAAACCCATCCTCTACCCATATTATCCCTATCCTTCCCATACCCATATAAAATTTAATAAAATATATTTTTTTAAAAAAAGACACTAAAGACTTTCCTCAAAAACTCAGTGGCACTGTAGAAAACAGCACTGGAAGTCAACAAAACAGCTCATACAAGTGACTATTAATTGCAATAGTGCCAAGATGATTCATTGTTCTTACCGCTGTTCTGCATAAGCTTGAACCTTATCAGCCAGATAATTGCAAGGATTGGATATGGATACAAGTTCAAGAGTGAAACTACCATCAGTCATCTCCTCTATATGAATGACACCAAGTTGTATGTTAAGAATGAACAAAACATTGACTCTCTGATCCACTTGGCATGGTATACAGTGAGGACATTATGATGTCACTGTGTGGAGATGTGTGGGTGGATGGTAGTCAAGAGAGGAAAGGTAGTTAACACTGATAAGTGGGCTTAGCAGCAGGCCATATAGTAGACATACAAACCAATTATAAGGATCTTGGTATCCTATAGTCAAATGGGAACAATGAAAGCAAGGAAGACCATTTGGTCTAGAGATTAAGGAACCAGATTAAGTACCAGAAGATTTGAGTTCTAGTTTTCCTTAGGTCTGAAAGCCAGCTGGGTGACTTTGGGTTAGTCACACTCTCTCGGCCCAACCCACTTCACAGGATTGTGGGGAAAATAGTAGAGGTTTTAAGTATACTTGCCATCTTCAGTTATTTATCAAAACAAGAAGGTTGGATAAAAATAAATAAAAGACAGCAATATCTCAATACCACCAAAGGATAAGACAAGTCCTGAAGAACCAGATCAGTATGCCCTGCCAGTCATCAGAGACTCTGCCAATATAGTGAACTGACCAAAGAAGGACATGGAAGCTGCCAATATGAAGACCTGGAAGCTCCTCAAATGTATGGAAGTTTCTACCCCAAATCCAACACCCAGAGACAGTACACAGGGTGGGTCTAATGGATATCAAAATCACTGTACTGCACAAAATCCAGAGCATCCAGGGTATATCACAAAGATGGCATCCAAAGAGAAGCTGCTGAGAAAAATGCCTGAGGCAGCAGCAGACTTGGGAGGAAGATTAAGCAGAGGAAGTGCCATGAAAGACAATATCCTTCATGGTATGCACTATCAACAGAGAGCTGAGGTGGCAGACCTTTGGAAATCCTATCAGTAACTGGAAAAAAATCTGGACTAAAAGGTAACTAGCCAATCAGCCCAACATCATGGTAGTAGGCAAGGAGCAGAAGACAATAGATGTAGCAGTGCCAAGTGACAGCAACATCAGGAAGAAGCAGTATGAGAAGCTGGAGAAATACCAGGGCCTGAAGGAGGAGCTGAAGAGGATGTGGAAAGTAAAGACCAAAATGATCCCAGGTATGGTAAGAGCACTCAGGTCTGTGACTTATAAGCTGGGAGAGTGGTTCCAACATATCCCAGGAATAATATCAGAGCTCTCTGTCCAGAAGAGTGCAGTGCTAGAAACAGTTAAGATACTGCACAGAACCTTCAATCTCCCAGGCCTCTGGTAGAGGACCTGAGATTGAGGAAGACATAGACCACACATTAGGGTGAGAAGAGGAATTTTTTAATGCATGCATAAATATACATGCATACATACATGCATTTATGTATGCATCAAATAGTTGATTTGCTAGATTCTGTTACATCATGCAAGCGTTTATATTTTTGTTTCAGTTGAGAAAGTATGTCTATTTCTTGGTAAGCTCAGGAAAGGAATGCAATTGCTATATGCCATTGGGCTCTTTCTTTTGGTCAGCAATATTGGGGAGAAGTGTGAAATGGGGGACAGGTCAGACTGAGGAAAATGTTGTGATGTTGATACAGAAGTCCTATCTCTCTCCTTTGTGTGTCATAACTTTGCATGCAGCACATTTTGTTATAACTATTGGAACAGAGGTAGAAGTTTGTGATGCTGTAGAGGTTGTTGGTATGTCAAGCTACAATTAATACTATCAGGCTCAAAGCTATAATCCAATAGGTTTCGGAGATCCATTTTTCTGAATCCACTGGGCAAATCTAAATAGAAATAATTTGTTTCACATTCTGTTTTAAGTAGCATCAATTTGAGCTCTGGATGGGGAAAAAACATGTGAAAAAATAAAAGGACAATTGCTAGCTAATTTTTTTGTTTAAAAAGAAAACCACTCATGAGTAACCTTATCAAGGGAGTTAAACTGCACCATCTGGAAGCAACTGAAATTATATTTGCTGAGGAAACAAGTTTACACATAATGTTGAAAGACACCTGGTGTTAAATGCTGAATGTATTTGCTGTAGGTAATACATTTTGTTATGTCTAAAATTGTAGAGGATATGGGGAGAGCAGTTCTCTCTCCCTCCCCCCTCTGTCTCTCCTTCTCCTTCTCCCCCCTTTCCCTAATCCCACAGAGAGGTTAATAACTGAACTTTGAACATTTCCCCTCCTTTCTCGCAGATAAGTAGCTGCTGTTAGGTGGAGGAGGGAGCAAGGTATTGTAGAGTGGCTGGGAAGCTGTCAGGGAATATTGAACTTGATGATCACATGACCGTTGCAGCATGGCAGTGGCACTGAAGTAGTGCCCAGCAGCCCTGAAGTAGCCAGTTTCCCCAAATTTCATTCCCCTGGAAGTGATGGATCCTAGTATTCTGTCAGTTAGCACATCTGAGGTAACTATGTTGATGTAGTTTGCTGTATAATGTAGTGTTTTGCCCAAATGAAGGTTACAATGTACCAAACAGACATGAGAGTTTTAGTAGTATATAGATGTTACAGTAATTCAAATAGGATTCTAAGCTAAAGCCTCAAAGCGACATATACATGAAGAAGCACAACACAATACAGACAAACTTTTCTTTATTATTATCCAGAATATGCTCGACTTAGTAGAACAAAGACCTAATTCTAGATTTTGTATTTGTTAAATCACAATATTCAGTTAAAGTGAAGAAAGCCAGTCCATGCTTTGAGTCATGCAATCATTCTACCGAGTTGTGAACCAGACTTGTCCTTAAAGTTGTGATAACACTATCAAGGAGACAGAGTTAAAAGGAGAACAACTTCTTTATCCATGGTTGCCATTAGCTCTGAAACTGCAAATGGCAACTCACATATTGCAATGAGTTTGGGAAATGATTTAGAAATTTTCTCTTGACATCATTTGTTAAGGAAAGATAATTAAAATTTAAAATACTATATCTCAAAAAGCTGTAATATTAAGACGTTACATAGGTTGGTATGTTATGAGAAAAGCCATTGTGACCTCAACATTAAGATAAAAATTAATTTTTAAAGTGCGTATTTTCTGTATATTCTGGTACAGGAATAAATGAAGTATACAGTAGGAGCAGATTTTACTTCATTTTACCTCTTGTAGTAGTCCATGAGAAAAAGAAACAGATGCTTTACTTTTTGATTTAGCTCTTTCTGCATCTTTGCTACAAAACAAATTATTATAGTAAAGATTTGTCAGATCCACTGCCTATCTTCACAAAAGTAATATATAAATGTTAAAATAAGGTGGAACAGGAAGTCTATGAACATTTACTCATAGATTCTTGATGGTTTCAAGTCATAAGATTAAATGACTGCTCTCTTGCTTGGAACTCACAGAGGAGCATTTAGGCGGGATTTAGTGCCCAGAAAGCCTTCCTCACCTTTTAATTAACTTTTATTATTGAATTTTAATCATATTTGCCTCTTTTTAAATTTTATATACTATTTTTTATGTTTAAATATTTTATTTGTACACTGCCCATAGATCCTCTATGAAGGAAATGGGAGATTTAAAGTTTGATATATAAATAAATAAATTAAATAAATATTTTAATTACCAAGACATTATGAGACTTGGCTTATAAAAATAAATGAATGAGGAACAATATATATAGTTACTGCTGTCCCTGTACAAGGCAGACATAAACTGGATGTAATTACAAATTCATTATGTTTTGATCTATTAAAAGAAAAACAACTCCAACTCTGAAGTGAACTCTCTTCAAATATTTACTATATTTTCAGCAATTTGGAGCACTGCTATTTAAGTTATTTTTAGCATCCAACCCACTCAAAAGAAATGGATGGAATGCAATAAACATGGAATCCTCTTAGAAGCAGTGAGTTACATGAATTGATTTTCCTGAAGAGCACAATGCTATAATGAGAAGAGATTGTGAAGGTATTATACAGAGTTCCTTTTTACATGCAAATGCTCATGTTGTGATTACCGTTTCTTCTTCTTCTCCTCTTTTTGACATGGCAGCTTGAGAGGAGTTTAAAACATAGCAGTGTGCAGAATATTTAATGAATAATTTAAAGCAAATGCAAACAGCAGCAGCCAAAAAGAATGTAAGGTTGCTTCTGATGTCCACACCAGCTGATGACTGGAATTCCTGACAAAGACTTCAATCTATTTTTGCTTAGCAATGCTTCTCAACAGAATCAAGCTACAAACTTATCATTTGGAGAATCAAATGATTTTGATTTTGGAGTTCATGTTAGGGCATAATTTTAACCATATTATTTAGACAATTAAATAGTATGTGCTATTATAAGCTATTTAGTTGTTTCTTTTTGGGGGGGATGAAGGAAGGAACCTGGACATCATGGAAAGTACTGGAAAAAAGATTCTCTTCTTCAAACAGCAGAATACAATATGTGAAATGGAAATTGTATACTAAAGAAAATAGTTCTCCAGATCACCCTTGCTCATGTTTTTCACATGAACATATATATCTTTTATTTAATAAGGGATGCTGGCAGATGACTTTTAGCATGAGGGAGGGATTACATAGATCTTATACAGGGTGACATATTTAAGAGAACTGAATCTAGTTCCAGCGAAATGATAAGAAATAAGGAAGAATATGAAAAGTCTTTTCTAGCTGTACCTGAAGAGCTCTGCAGCTGCAGTTTGGGCTCATTGTATTCAAAGCATATGCTCTGCTATTGACTTATGACTCTTCTTCTTGTATTGGAAATATTTATGCCAATCATAAACACTGAAAAGTCATTTTTATCACCAATAGTATATGCGCAGAAAGGGATTTACCAGCCGATATATTACTCACTACTCTCTACATTGTTTGGACCACTTCTACTTTTTGCTTTAAAAAACACCTTGGTAACTTTTTTCTAAGGTTTAAAGCAAGACATTTTGGCTATATTTTCAGCATTATGATTTTGTTGAAGTATATTAAAAGCTTCATTCATGAAACAATAGGCTACTAATATATATATATATATATAGTTCAGAAATATATTCATCAGAATTAATTTTTGTCATAATGTTTCTGATAAAATAAATAGGTCTTATAAATAAGAACATGAAAACAGGATGTATGCTTTTATGAAACAGCTCTATTTTTCCCGTCGTATATTCTGTTTTTTCTTCTTAGGATATTTGTTAATTTCTTTGTAACAGCTTGAAATGGCTTGAATTGTCACAAATATAAGTGCTCTTTCTTTCCCCTCCCCTACTTTTATTGAACATTTTAAAGAAAACAAATACAAAGAAATATAAGAAAAACATGAAAACGTGTAAAATATAATAGAGATAAATAAATCAGGGATTTTAAAATGTCATAGAGATTATAGTATTCTAAAATACACTACTCTGCTATTCTCAGATACCAATCTTCCTATAATATATATGTGGTAGGTTTGTGCAGCAGTACTTAAAATATGTCAGATTAGCAACAAATTGACTTTAATGAGCATCTAGACTGTTATTGTAGAGTGTTTTGCACTAGTTGATATTTTTAATCCCAATGTATTGCTTTATAAAATTATTTTTAGTTTTTAAAGATTTTTTTAAGGTTTTTATGGAATTTTAATACTTTTATTTTTTATGTTTTTTTATTTTTTTCTGTCCCACCCTCCTTATGCTGATCTTTGATTTTAATAAAGGTTGATTCATTGAAAGTTCTGTGATAAGGACACAGAATCGTGATGAAATTTAGGACCACTTTATAATGCCTTGGTAAAATCAGATTTGAAATATTTCATCTGGTTTTGGTCACCACGATATTAAAAAAAGGTGTTGAGACTCTAGAAAGAGTGCAGAGAAGAACAACAAATATAATTAGAGGTCTGGAGGTTAAAACATATGGAGAATGGTTGCAGGAACTAGGTATGTCTAATTTAATGAAAATTAGGATGACAGCAGTATTCCAATATCTGTCATAAAGAAGAGGTGGTCAACCTATTTTTCAAAGCACCTGAAGGCAGGACAAGAAGAAATCAAGGAGAGAAGCAACCTAGAACTAAGGTTTCTGACAGAACAATTAATCACTGGAATGAGTTGCCTCCAGAAGTTGTGGGTGCTCCATCATTGGAGGTTTTTAAGAAGAGACTGGACAGCTACTTGTCTGGAATGGTATAAGCCATGGGTCCCAACCACTAGTCTGTGGACCGGTACCAGACGGCGGCATGCCAGCAACCAGGCCGCACAAACAAGCAAAGCCCCATCTGCAGGATGCAGGCAGCACACAAAACCACATCCCCTCTGGTCCACGGAAAAACCTCTCTCCACATAACCGGTCCCTGGTGCCCAAAAGGTTGGGGACCTCTGGTATAGGGTCTCCTACCTGAGCAGCGGTTTGGACTGGAAGACCTTCAAAATCCCTTCCTACTCTCTTATTCTGTTCTGTTTTTTTGTTATTACTATTACAAAACCATTAAATAAGGAGCAGTTACTTAATATTTTATAAACGTGCATGGCCTACCCATAAAAATTAGAGGAACTTGGGTAAAGGTCATCTAAGTGTGAAACTAATAATCTCACAACTTCTGTTTTTGTTTTTTCTCTAAAAAGGTAGCTTGGTAGTTACTTGAAAGTATCAACATTTGAAACATAAGTGTAACTGCCAAAAGGTCAGTTCTCAGAGACATAGGTCATAGATTATTCCAGAAGCTTGACAATACTAAAAAGCAGAATTCATGCAAGGTCTAAAAGATATCCAGCTTGTAAGTTACTGCTCAGCTGCTTGCCTAGGGCCAATAGCAGTTGGCCCCGAGTGAATACCTAGGTGTAAAAGTATGCAGTACATCAGAAACTGAGCTAGTGAAGTACTGCCCTCGGCTACATGCAGAACAGAAAGAGCAAGAGAAGACAGCAATGAATTTGGAAGGCTGAAGCATTTCTTCTCAATCTGTTTCCTTTTGCTGCTTTTGGTGTAAAGGTGTGCATTGGAAATAGGCAACAAAAAATAATAAAAAAGAATAAACTGCGAAAGATTCTCCTTTGTCACCAAAGAATAAAACCAGAGGTGTAGAGAACACATACATATATCTCAATGCTCAGTGAGAAATTGTGGGAAAATTAAATTTTAATAAAAACTAGGTACCGTGAAAGAGATTCCAAAATATGTTATTGTGCCTTTTTGAGTTCAAATAACAATGCAGTAGTTTTTCCATGCAAAATGTTGACTAGTGCAGTCTTTTTGTTATTTAGTTGGAGACATTTAGGATAGTGGTTTCTCCACAGCAGCTCTTATGTGATATTTTGTAGACTTCTGCTTAAATTGGATCAAATTTACTACATTTGTTACAAAAAAGGTATTTTAGTAAAACTAATTCCAAATGGGTGATGTATGACATTGTACCTTCATTTCCACATAAATTGTCATTGTTAACAATACTAATATTTTGGGAGCTTCATCAAATAATATGTAGCAAACTGGTTCTTTAGTAGAGGCCCTTTTGGGTTGTGGTCTTATCTGTGAAGCAATTTTATCTGATAAAGGGTATGTCATTTCTGTACCAATGCTAGAGAGAGAGAGAGGGAAGAAGGGAGAACAAAGAGTGGGGAGGAGAGGTTTCTGCATAAGGAGCTTTGTCTTTAAAAACTTTTTTTTACACTAATTTGTTGGAAAACTGGCATTTTCCCTCCTTAAAATAAATGTAGTTTAATAATACAGTGACTTAGTCAGTAAATTTAATTATTAAACAATATGTATGCAATGTAAATAAAACACATAAAATAATTAACTGTGCATATATAGCTGGACTGGGTTTCCTTTCTTATTCTGGACTTGTTCTGGAAGGCAAATATATGTCTATTCTGTTCTTTGAAAGATAATACAGTCTGAAGTACAATTCTTATTCAAATGAAAAAGTGTCAAAGTAAGTAGAACAGTGTGGGAAAGATTGATTCTATCTGAAATATGATGCATGAAATATAAGTAATGGGAAGATTAAAAGTAAGCATCTGGAATATGCAAGGAATTAATTATCTGTTTAAAAAGAGACCAGAATATCTAATATTCTTTTACAAGGAACAACTTCCCTTGAAGCGGCCTGAAATAGAGTTTTCTTCTTCCATATTTCCAAGAGCTACAATTTTAATCACTATGAAACTCAATTTCCATCTAGCTGAAATGAAAATTGGATCGGGCAAAAAAAAAAGTGCTATAGTGCTAGACTGATAGATCATAAGCTTTTGTTCCACTTAATGTCCTTTTTAGCAAGTTATTTGCAGTACTAAGCCATCAAATATAACAATAGAAACAAAGAATTCTGAGGTAAACTTAATGATCAACAAAGTTATGATGGCATAAATTTGTAGTCCAAGCCCATTTCATCACTGGCTTGGTGATTAATGTAATACCTAGGTATATGTATTTTTAATATACAGAAAACAAATATAATGAGAGATTATACTAAAAGAGATAAACTGAGATAGAAGCAGGGATATCATAGTACCATGCAGAATTCACCTTAATGCAGTACCTAAACAAAATAATATGATATTCAGTATGTAAAATTTAAGGATATTGGGCATGGCTAGTTCAATTAAAAATATTTTTGTTTACTTTTATTATGTTTATTATAGATTTATTTGTTTTATTTATACTATTAGTTTTACTATAACTATTGTATATATGGTAATCCTTTGGATTTGAAGAAAACACTTGATTGTGCAGCTTATCTGTGAACACCAAGTCTTGAAGCATAAAATCTAGTACAGTGGGGGCCCTGGAAGTCCATTGTTGTAGTCACTGTGTTATTCTGAAACTCAGATCATGGTTTTCTATCAGTTTTTGTTGGTGCCTGCCTTCAAAACTGGTTGAAGCTTCCTAGCACAGAGATCACCAGCAAGTTTGTCAGCTGCTGAAGCTTCTAGTTCCCTTGGCTGGATGTTACAGTGGCATAGGGTTTTTCACAATGGCTTTGTAGCACTTGCATGGTTGACCTTGAGGGCTCTTCCCACAATCCAGTACACTTTAGAGAAATTGGTGAGGCATATGGTGCCCATTCATTTTGATGACATGCCCTACTCATCTTATCTGTGCTCTGCATAATCTAAGACCTCTAGACTGGAGACATGATCTTGCCAATGAATGTCAAGGATGGAATAGGGAGCGCACATGTGAAATTTCTCATTGTTTGATATGCCTTCAGTATAGAGTCTATGACTCACATCCATATAGGAAGGAAGGGATAACCATATGTCTGTAAACTTTTAGCTTGTGGAGATATAAATGTGTGGAATGAGCGCACTAGTACAGAGCCACCCTAGTGCCTGGCTGGCCTTGTTGATCCTGGAATAAATTCCATTGCCCAAAGACCCATCGCTCAAGATGATGCTTCCCAAGTATTCCCAATTTGTCAGTTAAGTGTCATTGAATTGAATACTTTATCTAGCCAAGTGTGATCAGACACAAGAAATTTGTCTCTGGTACAGAAACATTCTGTGTACTTACAAAGAAACAGACAAAATAATAATAATAATACCAATAAAAGGGAGAAGTAAAGAATATAATACAAAAGATAAATAATAATACCACAGCCATACTGTATGGTTAATATGCATACACTTTGGAAAGAACTGCAAGAATTGGGTGTTCAACAGAATGATGACATGAGGGAAAAAACTGTCCTTGTGATTAGTTGTCTTGGCATACAATGCCCTATGGTGCCATCCTGAAGGAACGAGTTGAAACAATGATTTTTGGTTCTATGGGTTTGGTATTTGGCATGGACTGGTACTTCAATTTTCTTCAGACTGATAGTCAGACTGAAGAGTATAGCAGATATTGAGACTTTGTTCACAATCAACTCTAGATTGCTGACTTTGTGTGCCAGGACTGCACAGTCATCAGTAAAAAGGGCTTCTTGAATGACTATATGGAGACACTTCATCCAAGTGGCGAAAGTCAGAGAGACAGCTGTCTAATTGGTACCTGATACACACTCAGCCAGAATAGTTGGGACAACATGCAAATGAAGAACATTTGAATAGGATTGGGACTAGCACAAAACCTTGTTTTACCCCATTGGAAATGGCAAATGCAGTTGATACATCATCATTATAAAGAATCTGTCTTGCCCTATCATTCCATTGTGCAATATTTGAATCAGCTTCATGAATCCTTTGAGCATCCATAATATCTCAGGAAAGTCCAGAGAACCTCTCTGTTTACAGTGCCAAATGCCTTCATCAGGTCAAAAACAAAGTTAAGAGGCTTGTTCTGTTCAATTCACTTCTCAATGGACTTGCCTTATGACAAATATCTTATTTACACTATGTTTATACTATTAATATTTACACTATTGATTTTACTATAACTATTAATTAGCAGTATATGGTAGCCAAAATGAAATCATATCAGTTCTTGTCTAGAAACTATTAAAGACCAGATATTACTATAAATTTTGAGTGCTATACTTCCAGGATATCTAAACATTTAGCTATGTATTGCTTTACAAATTGCTGCTGTTGATTTATAAATTGTCTTATGTATATCCAACATTTATAATGAATCTGTCTATTGCTGATGCTATCTCAGAATAAAAAAAGGGAAGAGACATAAATGCCAGAAGTTCTGCTTTATCCAAAAGAATTGCAGAGAACAGAAGAAATACAAAAATTTGCTTCAGGAGTGGGTAATCATGTTATCAAGGCACAACTATAAACCCTAAATTGGACAAGAAGGGAAGAAAGAAACAAGTTATCTAGTAGATAGACTACAGACTATGACTATGTACACAGAACACATCAAAGTCTAATGCTAATCTTAAGGAGACAACAAACCCATTGGTTTAAAATAGGATAACATGGCATGCTAGAATAAAATGTGTTTTGCTAATTGATTTTAATTAGCTAAAATAAGTGCTGTTCAGTTTCATCCATTCATTATAATGGTGGCTGACCAACACACACACACACACATGCTTATAAGTTTATGAATCTACTTGAATTTTCAGTATTTGTGCATAAATATGACCTAAAATAACTGTTTTCCAACAACCAGAGATTCAGTTAAACAAATGAGTCAAAAACAGTATACTTGATCATTTATTTACTGAGAATGATCCAAGCTACATCCTTACAAATAGAGAAGAAGTGATAGAGGGAATCGAAATTACAGAACCTTGGGTAAAAGTGACCACGTCATACTGGAATTTAATATAATGCAAACACTAGCAATAGAAAACAATCCAACCAATGTCCTAAACTTCAAAAGAGCTGACTTTAACAAACTCAAGAACATAGGAACGATCCCATGGATGAAAATCCTAAAGGGGAAAACAACCCAAGAAGCGTGGGAAACCCTGAAAAATGTGATCACAAAAGCCCAGACCAGCACAATACCACTGAGAAAGAAAAACAAGAAATCCAAGAAGAAACCAGCATGGCTGCACAAAGATCTCTCTAACAAACTAAAAGACAAAAAATAATAATACAAAAAATGGGGCACATAACTAAGGCTGATTATCAGCAGACAGCCAGAACATGCAAAGAGGAAGTCAGGAAAGCAAAGGCTCGGAACGAACAAAGACTTGCAACAGAAATCAAGGACAATAAAAAAAGTTTCTTCCAACATATTAACAAGAAAAAAGTCAAGGAAACTGTAGGCCCACTAAAGAGAGAAGATGGCAAGAAAATTAGAGGCAAAGGGGAGAAAACAGAGCTGCTCAACTCATACTTTGTGTCAGTCTTCACACAAAAAGAAACTATAGCCCAACACACCAAAAAACCACTGCAAAAGACATACTAGAAACAAAAATTAAAATAAGCAAGAAAATGGTAAGGGAACACCTATCCAACTTTGATGAATATAAATCACCGGGACCCGACAGACTACATCCCAGAATTCTGAAAAAGCTGGCAGATGTTATCTCAGAACCGTTGCACCACAACTTTCATAAATCCTGGAGCACCGGGGAAGTACCTGAGGATTGGAAAAGGGCTGATGTGGTCCCCATCTTCAAGAAAGGGAAAAAAACGGACCCAGGAAACTACAGACCAATCAGTTTAACATGAATACCTGGGGAGATCTTAGAAAAGATAATCAAAAAACAGATCTGTGAACAACTAGAAGCAAACAAAGTCATAACTAGTAGCCAGCACGGGTTTGTTAAAAACAGATCATGCCAAACCAATCTCATCTCATTCTTCAATAAAGTGACTAAACTAGTAAACCAGCAAAACGCAGTGGATGTAGTATACTTAGATTTCAGTAAGGCATTTGACAAAGTAAACCACAACCTACTCCTTGGTAAGCTAGGAAAAGGTGGAATAGACAACATCACCACCAGATGGATCTGTAGCTGGCTGACAAACCGTACTCAACGAGTAGTCCTCAATGGCACTACATCCACATGGAGAGAAGTGAGCAGTGGGGTACCACAAGGTTCCGTCTTAGGCCCAGTACTCTTCAATATCTTCATAAATGATGAGGGAATGGAAGGAGAACTCATTAAATTGCAAATGACACCAAACTGACAGGAATAGCCAACACCCCAGAAGACAAACTCAGGATCCAAAAAGATCTTGACAAACTTGAACAATGGGCCCTATCCAACAAAATGAGTTTCAATGTGGAGAAAAGCAAAGTTTTACATCTAGGCAGGAAAAACCAAAGGTACTAATACAGATTGGGCGAGACCTGGCTTAAAAACAGCAACTGTGAGAGGGACTTTGGAGTCCTAGTGGACAATCACTTGACTATGAGCCAACAGTGTGCAGCAGCAATCAAAAAAGCTAATACAATCCTGGGTTGTATAAACAGAGGTATAGAATCAAGATCACGCAAAGTATTATTACTGCTTTATAAAACCCTAGTAAGACCACACCTGAAATACTGCAGCCAATTTTGGTCACCATATCACAAAAAAGATGTTGAGAGTTTGGAAAAAATTCAGAGAAGAGCAACTAAGATGATCAAAGGCCTGGAGACTAAAACATACAAAGAACGGCTATGAGAGTTGGGTTTGGCTAGTCTAAAGAAAAGAAGAAATAGGGGAGACATGATAGCAGTGTTGCAGTATCTGAGGGGCTGCCACAAGGCAGAGGGGGCCAGGTTGTTCACCAAAGCACCAGAGGGAAGGACGAGAAACAATGGTTGGAAACTGATAAGAGAGAAGCAACCTAGAATTAAGGAGAAACTTCCTGACAGTGAGGACAATCAACCAGTGAAACAGCTTACCCCCAGAAATTGTGGGTGCTCCATCACTGGAAATTTTTAAGAAGAGACTAGACATTCACCTGTCTGAGACAGTATAGGTCCTCCTGCTTAAGCAGGGGACTGGACTAGAAGACCTCCAAAGTCCCTTCCAGCTCTATTGTATTCTACATATTTGTGTGTGACAAAAGTACATGAACCTCTAGGGTTATAATTTCATTAAAGAAAAATAATCAGGTGTTCAATCAATGAGATATTATTCAGGAGTGAGTGTGGGAGGTCCTATCTCATATAAAGAACATAATTCTTGGTATTTACAATCAAAGTCTGACCTTTACAACACAGATATATGGAATTATATCATGGCTTGAACAAAGTTGTTGATGCTCACCAGGCAGGATAAACTTACAAAATTATTTCCAAAGAGTTTGGACTCTACCAGTCCACTATCAGGTTGATTCAGTACCAATGGAGGCAATTCCAACACCATTATTACCCTCCCTAGGAGCAATTGACCAATGAAGATTATACCAAAAGCAAGCCATGCAACATTCTGGGACATCTCAGAGAATACTAGGTAATGTATAAGGAACTAAAGATCATTTTTGCATTGGTGGATGTCAGTGTTCATGAGACCACCACCAGGAGAACACTGGACAACAATGATGTGCATAGTAGAGTTGCAAGGAGAAAGACACTACTCTCCAAAAAGGACATTGCTGCCTATGTACAGTTTGCAAAATGCCATGTAAGTCAGATGGTTATTGGAAGAATTGATAGAACTTTTGGAGAGCCCCAGAAAATGGTGTGCTGAACAGTGGCGTATTTTTTTCTCCCTCCCAACAAACAGCTGATTTTCCTGCCAAAACCAGCTCTTTGGCAGCACGGTCCCCAGATTTGAACAGGAGTAACTAGAAATGACCCAGAACGATCCTCGGACAATCATGTACTTGCCTATGAAGAGAAATCCAGGAGGCACCAATTCTCAGTAAGAGTGGCTGGATTGGTTAGGTTGCCATCTTTTCCTGCAGTTGCTTGTATTTTTAGGTGTATCTTCTTCTTCTAACTTCACTTTTGAAGTTTAGTTGTTGATAGCCTGTTTGGATGCCGATTTCCCTTGCTTGCTTACAATCATAAACTTTTGTTTTATTTGGAACTTTAAAATACTTTCTCTTTTGCCACAAGGAAGTCAGCAATGGATTTTTTTTTTCTTTGAAGTGAAAGTGACTCAGTATGATCTATGCTGGATTTTTATTCTAAGGATTTTGCACTTTACTAGTTTTCCTAAAAGAACTCTGTTGCTTCATTTTATTTTTGTATATATTGTTGCTTTTCAATTTTTTTTAAAGACAGGAACTTGTCCTTTTTAAAAATCTACTCTCTGTTGTGAGAGCTATTACCTTAGGTGTTTTTTGTTTTGTTTTGGGGGCTCTTTTTTTATGGAACATCCATTTTCTTTGTCCTTGAAAGGGAATTGTTTACACATGGCTGTGAAAACTTGACTAAGAGAGCAAAGCAACAATAAATTAAGGACTTTAAATATTATATACTATATATTCTTTATAATTCCTACAAAAGAGATATAAAAAAGAGATGGGACTCAGATGATTTTAATGTTAAAGCCTTCTTGGAAACTTTTGAAAAAAAGTTTGCCAACTTACCAGTTCTAAATGAAAAATAGGATAAAAGGTTTGATGAATTTGTAACAGTTGTAAATCAACCTAAAGAAGACATCCAGATAAAGACAACAGTAGTTAAATCAATCATGCAACTGGTAGGACTGGAAGTTTATTTATTGCTAACAGATATGAAAGAGTTTTGTTTGAAAACTAAAGATTTGTTAGAGACGTCTGAAGGAGGCATTAATGAACTTGACTTTCTTAGAAAAGCTGATGGAGTTTGCAGAATGGAGCCATCATATGCAGCTACAGCAGAGGTCTCCAACCTTTCCGGGCTTGAGGACTGGAGGGAAGGAGAGCAGCTTCAAAATTGGTGCATGTGTGCGTGCACGCTCACAGGGCCAGGCACACTGGCGCGGCACTAGCAGCCCCATTCGTGCATGTGGCATGCGTTGGTGCCATGTGCTTGCGGGAACGGCCGTGCACCCAGCAGCTAGCGGCCCGTTCGCGCATGCGCAAACGGGCTACACAAACTGCTCGGGCTAGCGGCACATGCACCAACAGGCTATGGACACCCACCCCGTGCTAACATTCCCATTCGCGCCCGTGTGCATGCGCAAACAGGCCGCGGGCACTAGCATGAGCAGGGGGAACCGGCCGTTTCTGTGCCCCGCTGGCCAAGAACCCACGGCCCGGGCCCATAGGTTGGGGACCCCTGAGCTAGCGAACAGCTGTCAAGATACATTGGGTCCCAATTTGTTGAACAAGTATTATGGAAATATTCTCAATGGAAACCTTTTTGGGATAGTGAGAAGCAGCTGTCTGGAAAGATTCCACTCATAGTTTTAAAGAAATGCAAAGATGATATATTGAGGGTTGTTTTTATTATTAAGAATCAATTGATGATATTTGATCCTGGAAAGATCAGAGACAATGACTGTATTGGTTTATGAGAGAATAGAAGCCACTTGTGGACTTTCTGCAAGTTAAATACAATAATAGATTGTTAACAGAGGGCTTTGAGGTCTAGCTTTGTTGTTGGGACTATCTGTTAACTGTTTTTAAATAGCAGATAGATGGATGGTCAAATTGGTTGATAGGTTTCCTGTATTTGTATGTTTCAATGAAAAGCAAAAGTCAAAAACTATTCCTGCTTACAAACCTTATTCCATCAGATGGTTTTGACAGATGGTTTTGACTGCTTTGCTACCTCTGGACCAGAACAAGTTGCCGTCATTGATAGAACTATAAATTCTACATTATACCAGCAAATTCCACTTGAAAAGTCAGGGTATCTATCTGTCAACTGAAATTCAAGCGAAAGTAGGTCATGAAGCAATAAAATGACCCAAAACAGAATAACAGAATAACAGAGTTGGAAGGGATCTTGGAGGTCTTATAGTCCAACCCTCTGCTCAAGCAGGAAACCCTATAACATTTCATACAAATGTTGTCTAATCGCTTCTTAAAAACCTCGAGTGTTGGAGCATCCATAACCTCTGTAGGCAAGTTGTTCCACTGATTAATTGTTCTAACTGTCAGGAAATTTCTCCTTAGTTGTAGGTTGGCTCTCTCCTTGATTAGTTTCCATCCATTTTTTCATGGTTTCCATCCATTGCTTCATATGACCAAAGAAAGGTTAAAGTAGAATTGTTGGCTGAGCTGGGACAAAAATAGTTAGGGAAATGGGCCTCTTCTCCATCAATAGTAATGCTGAATTACCACCAGCTTACCAGGTACTTAGGAGCAGAGGGCACAGCGCACAAGGAAACAACAATCAATGACTTAATAGCCAGCCATCAATACTCCAATTAACAACTAAAAGTCACACATAACCAGACACCACATAAATACTATGCACAGAACAGTCCAGTGCACACGTAGAGAGAGAAGTTCCCTGAGGATGGGCTTCAGCATGAATCCGAAAGCTTGGAAGACTAACTCTCTGGTCCTGGTGACCGACTCATATTGGATCCTGCAAAGTAGAATAAAGTTAAAGTTTTGGAATGACCAAGTCAGTCATGACCTTAACCCTATAGAAATGTTGTGGATTGATATGAAACAGGCAGTTCCATATGAGGAAGCCTACCATTATGCTTGCGTTGAAGCTTTTCTGTAAGGAGATATGGGCTAAAATTCCGCCAAACCAGAACTGATCAAGTTACCAGAAATTTTTAGTTGCAGTTATTCTTGTTCAAGAGCAGGCACACCAGTTACTGAAAGCAAAGGTTCATATACTTTTGACACAAATATATAGTAGGATCCATAACATTAACAATGTTATGGTTGACTTTAGAACAAAGGCATATATTAAATGGTTTGCTAATATCACCTCTATAATGTACATCCTCAAACTAAAGATTCTATTTTTGTTTTGGATCTAATTTTATAAAGGCCATTCATCATGTGTTTTGATCAATGGCAAATACCCTCTCTCACTTGAAACTTGGCTATATCTCCCCTGTAATTTTGCTGTTAAAATTCTGGCTAAAACACTCTGGAGTAAGTCCTTGACCCAGCTTACTCTCTTGGATAATTTTATTTTATCCTTGAAAGTATGCTATGAATGATAATAGAAATCATGTGAAGACTTGTGCTTTTCACCATATTTAATCCTAATTATTTTGTGAAAATTGCGTAATGATTAGTTGCAATTAATTTTTGATTTTTCTTGGAACATATCAGATTTTATTTATGATACCAGTTTATTTGACGTCATAAGGCACTTTAGAAATAATAGTTAAAACATTTTAAACTTTCATCATTTTTTAACAGTTTAACCAATTGTTTTACTGAATTTAGGAATGATCTCTGCCATTATTAAACGTGGGGAAAACAAATGAGTTGCACTGGTAATAACAGTAACAACAATAATAAAACTTTTGATTTGATTACTGCATATGATATAGTTAAATTTAAAACAGACATAGCCCAATCATACTCTCAAAAAACATCCCACTGAAATAAATGAAGTTTACGTGTACTAAACAGTATTTTTCGTTCGTCTTTATAACACAGCAAAAACTTAACTACGCCTACATTCCCTAAGTATTCTCACATTATCTAAATTGCATTCTATGCAGTTTACAACTCGGCTCACAATTTTCAAAACATTAAGAACGCCGATGCCCTTTCGTTGGCAACAGCTTCAAATCCTCGACTGCGTTTGCGCACTTCCTAGCAAAGCGCACATCCCGACCGGTAACCCAGAACGCTTTCTTTAAACCCTCACGCAGCACTTCCTCGTTCCTGGACCTCTACACGTGACTAGTAGAGATCTTCCCAGTACAATGTTGCTTTGGTGAGGTGCCTAGGACATCTGACTCGTTTAGCACGAAAGGCTGCAGGGCAGAGCTCCGTTAATTTCAAGCGAGCCGGCTCTTGGCGCAGCGAGAAGTCAGCGTGAGTCATACATGGGGACGAGGCTTCACTGCTGCAGATCTTCACGTTCCACGTGCCAATTGCCGCATCATCCCAGCGACGTCGCAGGGGGCGGGAGATTACCCGGAACGGCCCTGTTCTGCCTTCCCTTTCTTAGCGAATGATTGAATGGAAAGCATCTGTTTAGCTCCACTAGAAAAGAGGGAGGAGTGGAGCTCTACCAGCCCACTCTTTGGCTTAGCCTATCTTAGTCTTGGTCCGAAGGGAAGGGGGCGCTTCCAGATGACTTCTTTTAGTCAAGTGCCACTACAGTTGCAAAGATGGCTGTGCTAAGTTCGTTTCCGACCGAACTGGAGCGACTGCTGGAGAAAGATCCTTCCTTGACTCCTTTTGAGCAAGACTTCCAGCGCAGGTAACTTAACCACCTGGGTCCCTTGCTCCACTGGAGTTCTGCTCGCCATTCCCACGCCCTTTTTAACACCCACCACCACTTTCACATTGTGAAACTTTTCCGCTTTCTGCCTATTGGGAGAAGCAAAAGAGTAACAAACAGTCGATTATCATACTCTGAAAGTTACATAGTTGTCACATCTCTGTTGCTCCATAGTAAATTCTAACCCTACCTTATAAATTAGGGAACTGCTTATTTGCCACCCAATTGTGTGCATGCTACCAGAATTGATAACTTTTTACCAATCCTTATAATAGCAGGCTGTTGTTCCATCTATATAATATATGCAAGTTATTGCAGCTAGTTAAATAAATGTATTTCCTCAATAGAGGGTGGGCAGTTGCATATGTGCTGCCTATGACAGTAGTGCTTTGCATTTTCCTCCACTGGAAATAAGATTTGTTGGTCACTTGTGGAATAATGTGTTTGACTCATGGCTCCCTGGCAGTTTTAGAAGAAAACAGCACAAAACAAAACTAGTTGTATTGCAGCGTACACTACGAGGACCAACATGGGAATCTTTAATTTTTGGGGTGAGAACAAGATAAGACTAAAGTCATATTATCAAGGAGTATATTGAGGTACCCTGTGCCCTGTACATACTTGTCCGTTATTTACCCTTGCTTTTAGGATAGGTAATAGTGTACAGAGACCAGAAAAGGAGTAATCAGGCATAAACCAACAAAATTAAATGTGATAGAAAAAAAATGCTAACATAGCTTAAACTTACAAGTGCTATTCAATATCCCTTCCTATACTTTTCTGCCTTTACAAATCATTGTTAAGATATACATTCACTGCTTCATAGCCTGCCTTTTCTTTAAATTTCTCATTTCTCTTTTCAGGATTTTGCCAACAGTTTTACTCTAAATTCAAACTTTTTTCATAAATTTATTTTTGCAATTCAGTCCTTATATGACCAAACCACTTAGCATATTTTCATATAATGAAGTTGGCCAAGCCCATCCTAATTTCCACTTCTTTCAACAAACAAATTTCCTAACAGACCATGTGTAAATTAGTCGGCTGTGAGAATAATTTTATATTTTCAAGTAACAATCTTCCAACGAAAGGTCATTGGATACTGATTTCTATCATCTATTATGCCTTTGGTTATTCAAGGCTTGCACATAATACTTTTTAATAAGATAAGGTATAGATTATTGTACTTAATTGTACCTGTAGCACATGCAGCACACTGTCAGTAAAGACTGGTGAGTTTTGGCCCTTTTGGCTAGTATACCATAAGCACATCCACAGTACAGTTTCATCTCATGCTGACAGCCTACTCTAGAGATTACTTTTCAAACCAACAGATTGTTAGCATCCCATCAACTGTGAGGAATGTGTAGTTTGCTGGCTTACTCGGAGAATTGTTTTTATAATATCGTTTAACAAAGAGTTTTAAGAACTCAGAGTTGTATCAATTCAATTGGCCTAAGATCTAGTGCTTCTGGTTCAGAAACCCTAGATCAGGGGTGTTAAACTCGCAACGTCACGTGACGTGTCGTGACGTATTGTGACTTTTTTGCCATTGCCAGCAATGGGGTGGGCGCAGTTTCGCTATGATGCATCTGGCCCACGGGCAGGCAGTTTGACACCCCTGCCCTAGATCGTACTAATGAACATGAATCAATGATCTTTGAGTGTTTGCTGGGTTACAACTTAAAATAGCCAAATACATTGTGGTCACTTATTGGATATGCTAGCACTTATAGTTAACCTTTGTTTGGATACGGTTCCTGAATTAAACATCAGATACTTAACTAAAAATTTAAAAAGTGAAGGAAGCTGCTATTTTGATAAACATGTTAGACATATAGTGTTGAATGAATCGTGGATATTTCAACTCAATTTTCTGCAATTAAATCACAATTACGTTGCTTAAATTGGGTTTGATTAATATAGTTATGGCTAGCTAATTTGTAACATGTAGGAGGAGGAGTGGCAGAACCTGTGGGTGGAGTTTAATGAGGGATCAACCTAGAATCCCTATGTAGCCACATGCAGACTAAGTCCAACCTCCTTTGAATGTTGTAATTCCTTATCTTGCTCTAAGCAGGTGCTAATTGTTAATTGAGAAGATTCCTGTACATAGGCTGTTTAGCAATATATCAATTTAATTGGACTTAGTGTGTGTACCTAATCTTTTGTACCTGACACTTGATGTATTTTAGCAAAATAGTCATGGGGTTTTCTATCTAATTTCATCACCCAAAAGATGATCATTACAAATTTTCCCAGAAACCTGGAGCTAGTGTAAGGGATGAATCTTCTTAAAAAATCAAGAATGGAAGACTGCTTATCAGGCAAGGGATAAGAAACATGTGCTTCTTTAAAACAAATTGGATCCACGCTTATATTTTCAATTCTTTTGGAAATTTCTTTAAACTAGTATTTTCTAGAATGTGATCTCTGTTAAAGATTAAAAGATGGACTTTTGCCAGACAATAAGATTATAAAAAATGGATAAATATTGGTAATAATGTAATATAGATTGTAAATAATAGGGGACTTGGAAGTCTTGATACATGACACTATTCTGTCTGAAAATGTGTTGATCTTCATCTTATAACTTTTGTACAGTATGATAGTTTTGTGGTAGTTATTTCTTCTGAACAAATGATGGATAAATCTATATGTAAAAACCAAGCAATTTTTTTGATATATAGTTGGGATCAAGTAGGGGAAGTAGGGGAATGCAATTGAGGCAGCTTTCTCTAATTTGGAATTCGGATGTGTTAGAATTTTGCATCTTTTAGAGCAGAGGTCCCCAACTTATGGGCCGCGGCCCACTACCGGGCCGTGGCACGATCCTGGCACAAGATGGTGGCACAAATCTTGCACTGCGGCGGTGCGATCCTTGCAATGGGATGGCATTGCTACAGGCCGCAGCATGAGCCTCGCACAGGGGAGGAGCACGCGAGCCTCGCTCCAGGAGTGGCATTGCTGCGGGTTGCAGCGCAAGCCTCGCGCTAGTGGTAGCATCGCCACGAGCCTGTTGGTGGTGCCACAAGCTTCACACAGGCGCCGCCGTCATTGAGAGCTTCACGTGCATGCTCGCAGCCCCGTTTGCGTAGTGCACATGCTTGCAGCCTGTTTGTACACACGTGCGCACGTGTGGCCACATTCACATTTGCGCATGCGCGCATAAGGCACCTGCCCCTCCCTCTCCCACCGGGCCGCCAATCCAAAAAGATTGGATGCCCCTGTTTTAGAGTTTATAGCCAGTATTTAAATGGTAAATAAAATAACATTGCAAAATATTCTAATTACTGGATTACTGACAATGACAGATGAGCAAGCAATTGGGTTAATTTTCAGATTTAAATTTCATTCCCATTAGTATCTTTAAGTAATTCCCTTTATTTTTTTAAAAAAATAATGTATTAGAAGGGATGTATTTTGGAGTGGTGGAGTAGTAAAAATTGTCTCTTTGAGGGAAGTACTATTGTTTGATATGGGAAATTAAGCTAAAGAACGGCCATATACTTCAAAGAAGGACATTTTTCAAAGAAGGTACTGTGCTAATCTTTTAGCAAAAAGATAAAAATCTTGTAGCTTCTCAGAAACGAGATGTGTATTTTAAACAGTTGTCTTAAATGAGAATAACTCTAAGAAAATGCTTTTTGCTTCCCTAGTGTGATCTTTTCAGGCACAGTTGGTTACAATTTCCCTTTGTTAATATCAGAGATATTTTAGTAGTACATTGGGATGCTATGTTTTGCAAAAGTAGATGGCAGCATGTTTAAACACAGCATTGAAAGAATTTGTCTTAATTTCTGCTGGTGCTAAACTAAGTGAGGTTCGTTTATTTAGAAAGTATATTTGTAACTTGCTCCTTTTATAGCTTTGGGTGGCTGAAGTTATCAGAGAATTAAAATGATATTTTCCAGTTATTTGTCTAAGGATATCACAGAAAAAAGGAGCTGTAGCAGGAAATGCTCAAGGGGGAGATAAGATAAATTTATCTGCAACTTTATATCTGTTCCCCATTCCTCTGATACTTGGGCTACAGCTTGTGTGGTCTTCAAGTGAACATCTCATTTTTTCAGCTCTGAATCAGCTGAAGGACTTTTGTCCTTGGAGAGATTCTGTTGCTGTTCTTTGAGAGATTCTGTTGGTTCTTCTTGATCTCTCAGAACAGTGGGCAATGCTTACTTCTAAATTGGTAGAGATATTTGAGAATACAAGGCATAACACTCATACTCTTAGGTAGATTTCATATGGCGGGGTCCCCAACCCCTAGGCCGTGGACTAGTCCCAATCCGCAGCATGCCAGAAACTGGTCCGCACAAACAAGTGAAACTCCATCCATGGGATGCAGGCAGCATGCGAAACCATACCCCCCCCCCCCTGATCTGCAGAAAAACCTTTCTCCACAGAATTGTTCCCTGGCGCCAAAAGGTTGGGGGCCACTGTCATATGGTGTCTCTCTGGAGATAGGTGCTCTTTAAAATAGGTCATTCAATGGTGTGTGTATATATATAAATGTGTCTGTGTGAGGGGTAGAAAGGATATTATTTCAGAGAGCGATAGTTCTGTCTATTCTGAATTGGACCATACTATCCAAGAAGGAGCAGGTATATTGTTTGTGAGTGCTTCTGAACTAAAATCTGATTTTCCAGTATGAGGCAACAAGCAGGAGTCTGTCTCTCTGTGGGTTAATATACAACTGACTTCCTGAAGATAATCTTAAAATAGTAGTGCATATGCTAAACTCCAGACTCAATTATATTAATGGGCTGTGAATGGGAAAGTTTCTTTGTTTCTAGTCTGAAATCTTTGGGCTGGTACAAAACTCCCCAGCCAAGATGGTAATAGAAGATAGTTGGATGTTATTCTTAAAACTCTGCATAGCTTAAGTTCAAATTGTTTGAGATAACTCTGACCTCAGGATGAACCTTCATGCTTTTTGAGATCATTTGAGAATGTTCACATATAGTTTCTGAGAGGTTATCTGGTAGCAATGCAGCTTCTCCTGTTAGAATCTCAGTTTTTTTGAATGCACGCTCTGCAGAATTAAGGAGCATAACATTTTTATTAATGTTTAAAAAGACTATTAAATATTTTTGTATAGGATTTTAATGTTGATTTCAACTATTGATTTTAAAATTTACTTGTTAGCTTTAATTGCTTTTTGGCTTGTAATGGCTCAGTTTTAAATTTGTTTTTGTGGGAAAGTTGAGTGGGCAGCAACGTTTGTTTAATAAATAAAACATTTTGAAATGCAAAATAATGCAGGACTTTTATGAAATTCTTTATTCAGTGATTTTATATTGCTGTTTTCAGTAAAACATGTCTAACTAAAACTCAAAACCTTTTATATAGCAATTAGTACTACTAAGAGTGACAATGGATTTCATTTAAATGGATGTAAATATAACATTTATTGTAAAATGAGACATGTCATTTAAAATGTATATTGATATAGAAACCTGTTTGGGCATATAGATATAACTATGTAAAATCCTGTAATGAAAAAGTCATAAAACATAAGGAGTATCATTTTTGACATATCTGTTTTTATTATATATACTAGTACTGGTGGTTATTATAAAATATGTTTAGAACAACTTTCTTAAAAACTCCATCATTAAATTATAAAATTGAATTCTCAATTAAAACTATTTTTCAGGTTTGTGTCTCAAACTTGAAATCAGAAAACCAGTGGGGGGGGGAATTGAAAGTAAACTAAACTCCTATTTCCTATTGGAAATAATAGGAATGAAATAAAGAAGCAATTAATCATCATTAGATATGGTGTGATTTTGTTATAAAGTAAGTGACCAGAATGAGGCATGTTTTTAGCTACCATATCAAAAAAACAAACATATAGCATATTTTTTTTCTGTAAGTTGTCCTTAGAGTTGTTATAAAGCAGCAGTCCCCATTCTTTCTGGCTCCACGGACTGGCGGCAGTGGCAGCTGTGGTGGATGGGATGGTTTTGTGCACATATCCTAGATCCCATGCATGTACAAATGAAGCTTCATGTGCTCGCCCACCCTTGTGTGACCTGGTTCCCAACAGGCTGCGGACCAGTACCACGGACTGGGGATTGAGGACCCCTGTTATATATAAAAAAGGGCACACTATGATCCCAAAGCCATGAAACTAATTTTTACAGTTTTTAAAATCTGTTGTGTCCCAGAAGTTTCCTTCATGATGAGCTGATTTTTTTGGCATATTTATGGAAAACAGGAGATGTGATCTGTCTCTTTATAAGACCAAAAATATGTGAAGTTTTAAAATAGTTCCATAAATAAAATTAGTATAAAATTTGCAGAACTTATTTGTGTATATTAATACTACCGTCTTGATTTTTTTTCATTCTGTATTTCTTATTTGACAGGACTTGTTAGTTTGTAATAGGACAACATTCTCTGGTTTTATTATATTATGAATTGTGAATGTCCCATTACAAATGTCTTCCTGTCTTAGAAGAAATGATTAATTGATTGTCCCCAAGAAAACATTTCTGGCACAAGAGAGGAAGATGGCCAAATAGCTTTATGTGTGAATGATATGAATAATTGGGATCCAGGGATTTCCGTTTTGCTATCGGCGCCTGCGGACACATGGAGGTGAACTCCGTCTTCAGCGTCTGATTTCATCCCACTGGGGGACCCTGGAAAGGGTCGAAAGTCGCCCTGTAGGGGGGACGAGCGAGGAGGGGACCCCCGCTTGATCTGGGGCAGCTCTCCAAACCGGCGGGGAAAAGACTGCCCATAGCAATATGGCTCGTCATTAAGCTGCTGACAGCTGAAGTCAAAATTACTACGAAGCACCTTTAAAGCAACACGGATGAAACTGGGTGAGATCTGATCTTCTCTTTAAGACTAAATATCTTTCCTGCAAAAGCTGACCAAAGTATCTTCCCCCCCCCCCCGCGGGACTTAAAAAGTTTTAAACTGCATCAGTGACATCTTGTGGCAAAGTATGGTATTACAACTTGTTATTGACTAAAAGAGACTTGGCTTGAAGCCTAGAATTTAGAAAAAAAACTCTTTGACCTTGTCAGATACCACCTGTGAAAAACTCAGCTGTAAAGAAGGAACTGCAGGGTGGCATATCTGGCCTGTTTAAACTATGAAGATAAACCTTTGCTGATTTGCAGAGCTATATGTGGGAAATTGCTTTCCTATTTCTTTACATGAGAAGTATCTGTTATTATAGAAGATGATGGAATACTTTGGACTATAAATTCTTATTTGGCAAACAATTTCCACTATAAAGGCTACCTACAACATGTGAAATAGATGTCCCATACCTAGCTATAAAAAACAAAAAACTATTTTTAACGTTTGATTTTAAAATTTTCAACTTAATACATTATCAAGAGAATATGGATGAAGATCAGGAAAAAATCCTTTTTATGTTGAAATCAATACACGAAACCATTCTTTCAGCGTGTAACAAAATTAAGAGGCAACATAAAGGAAAAAGATGCCAGCTTAGATATACAAACAGATCTTGACTACAACCAAAGAACTAACAATGCAGCAAGTAACAGGAGAAGTGGAACAACTAAGTACTAAGACAGAAGACCCAACTGACCAACAAATCCAGCCAATGGGAAAATTAGACAACATTGAAATGGAAAAGGCTTTTTACATAAATCAGAAGAAATTTGAGGAAAAGGAAGAAGAACAGATTGAATGGAAGATAAATTTATCAGGACAATTGTGGGAAATTGGAGTAATAGGGAGGAATGAATAAATTGGGCTAGTCCTTTAAAAAAACTGTAATTAAATGGTCTTTCTTATTTCAAATAATACATATAATAATAGAGGGAGAACTGTTTGAGATTCAAAAGCACTGACATGGAAGGTTAGTTGGCAAAGGAAAAAAGCCAGAGTAAGGCTGAAAGAAACTAGGGGTTTGATCTAGTAGAAGGGATTTTATACTATTGATTAGTAGGTTGAATATGGTGGAAAATTGATAATTTTTAGAAAATAAAGTAACATTATAATTGAATAGGTAAGATGTGTAATAAAATTAATAGACATTTGGTTTAATATGGTGGAAAATAGATAACTTTTAGAAAATAGAATAAGATTATATGCAAATAGACAAGATGTGTATTTAGAATTTTAGATTTTGTTATAAAAAGGAAAAAATGTAGAAGTTGAAATAAGGGAAACTCTGGTCACCTAAAGCTTGGAAATTATAATATACCAAATGTTAACTTGAATATTGAGGGGAAATTAAAGCCTGGGAAAAAAGCAATTACAGGACATTGATTGTATATAAGGATTGAATGCAAACACAATTAAGATATGTATAAGCTAAACACTATTGATAAATGTAACAAAGATGGTTTTACTTAATTGATATCAATAAGAACTATATTAGCTCAATATGAGATAGTAGATATTAAGGGGAAAAGAGAGGAAATATTTGATGTTATAACTTGAGATTTGTGCTAAAGATTTATGTATGTTATTGAATTATTGACTACCCAGCCACCACGTTGCTTTTTAAATGTTTAATTGTAAAATTAGAAAACTAATAATATATATATAAAAACAATTGGGATCCATTGTAATCAGGTTTCAGCCCTGAGAAATTAATTGCACAGGATTTTTTTTAAAGGGGGAGGAATATAACTACGTTCATCTTCTTAGATCACACAACAGTTTTTGAAAACATTGACCATGTTTCCTGTTGAGTTGACTAGAGTAGCAAGTACTGTTCTTTAGTGTTTCAGTTCCTAACTTTAGGGCTGGCTATGAAAATGACTTTAGATGGCTATGCCTGTTCAGGCTTGCTACATTTGGGAACATACATGGTTCAATTTTGCCATTCTTGTAGTTTAACTTCTGCTTGAAGTAACTAAATAAATTCTTCCTGAGGTTTGCTAATGAGCTCACAGATATGTCACTAACACTCATTTCTTTCTCATTATCCTTTAAGATTAGGGTAAGCTATACTAATGTGGGAATCTTGTCACAATACTGTAACGAGGACTAGTAAACTGAAGTGGAATAATAACAGTAAGGATACTTGTGGGTAGATATCTGACCTAGATGGGTTGCATGTGCTTTTTACTCTTATACTGACAGTCATAGAGTAGCCAGAAATTATTTTCTTTCTCTGTTAAATGACTCTTTGTTAAACATTATTTGTCTGTTACCTTGTTGTTTTTTAAAAAAAGTTTCATTGTTTTATCTTGATGGTGTGGATTGTGACCTATCACAATACCTCTCGATTGTAGGCACAGTAGTCTATGAATATTTTAAATGAATAAATATATCATAATAGCAAAGGAAACAATGTGATTTTATTGCTTGAACTTGTGTAATTGTATGCATAAATGTAAAACGCAGTGTAAAATTGCAATTTGCACAAATAACCACATGCTTGAATGAGTCATCACATTTTATCTCCTCTAGATGTTGTTTATCAGTGCTTTAAGTGTTGTAGAGAAATATAAATTACTGTATTTGGTTTATTGGACATAATAATTATTTGTCTGGTCACCGATAATTGAGCTTAACTTGATGAGCCCCTTAACAATGGAAATATTTTTTAAAATAAATCTGTTTTGTTTTGAATGTATATAATTGAGCTGAGAAGTATTTATGTCTATGTCACAAATGATAACCAAGTAAACTGGTTCAAAACCAGAATGAAAAATTTCAAGCTTGTTACTATTTTATTATTGTTGTAGTATAAGAGGAAAATATTCTTGAAAAATGAATTATTACTGTGTTTTTGCTTTCTTGGTAACTGTGACTGATTGGTTGCAACATTATAGTAATTTACCAAAAAATATGCTTGCTTTCTGATTTTACTGAAGGACAGATTTCATGACACTGATTCTCCTTTGTATTTCATAATAGGGTTGTTGTTATGTAATCGGTGATATTTGCAGTGTTGTGAAATTTGCTCTGTGCTGTTTTCCTATTCTCTCCTCGGTTAGCATTGCTGTCTAAAATCTCTGTACCTCTTTTCAATTCAATTCATTCAATCAATATTTATAAAAAGAGACACAGCTGAATGGAAGAATAAACAACCACTTTTAAAACTAAAACTAAAGAAGCTGCACAATTACCTTATCCCAAGGCCTGGAAGAACAACCATGTTTTAAGTAGCTTTTGAAGTGTCATCTTGGTGGGAACTGCACAAATCTTTATGGAGATATCATTCCAGGTGACAGGTATTGCAAAAGAATAGACATACCTCCTGGCTCCTATAAGATGACACTGATGGACAGGAACTGGAATGAATAATCTTGCTTGATGGGCAGAAACAATTGGAGGAAACTGATTCCTCAGATAGCCACAGACTATACTGTCAAGGTGACAACTAGCACCTTGAATTGTACCTGGAAGCCAATTGGCAACCAGTGCAATGTATAAAGAAGTAGGATCACATTAGCATAAGGTACCATTCCCATCCCTGCATCTTCTGAATAGGCTTCAAGAGTAAATCCATGTAGAGCACGTTATAGTAATCAAATTGGGAGGAGACTAGGGCATGAGTGGCTGAACAGCCTGTCAACGCTGCTAACATCGGATGTTCTTGCTTTGACAACAGATGGAAATGCAGCCATTTTTCTCTATTGCTTTTAGAGTTAGTTGATGCTAGGAGGGTGAATGTGGATGAGAGTCCAGTTAGTCATAACAATAATAACTCAGCCGTGGGAATCCAAGGTTATTGCGCCCAGAGTTGATAAAGATTTGGCGGGCTGGAGAGCTGGGCACAAAAGCCTGCGCTTCAAGCTAATTCAAGCTTAATTCTCACAGTCCAAGTTATTTATAAATACTAAATAGCAGTAAAATAAAATTGTATTTCAAAGTTTAACAAAATTATCTGTCAACCCTTTGAGTAGATCAGGCTAGGAAACAGATACAGCAAGAAGTATTGGAATTCTACTTATTGTTATAGACTAGAACATAGTAACAGAATCTTGGAAGCCTGGCAGAGATTGTCTCTCCTCTCTTTGCTTATACCAAAGAGAACCAAAAAAGGAAAATGTTAAGGTTTTTTTCAACATACTCCTCATTTTCCAGGGTAAGTTGTTTACATAATAACAATTGACTATCTTCTTTAAGACTCTCTCCATGCCTCTTCATACCCACACATATTATTCTCCAAGAACTTCTGGAAAAGCCAAGTTTTTACCAGCTTACAGGCTATGAGAACATCTCAGGGGCTAAAGTGTTATATAAAAGGGAAACTGCTACAGTAAATAACTACTGTCAGGCTATCTGCTGCTGCACTTTACAGTAGTTAAGGAAAGAAAACCTAGTAAGTATTCTGTGACTATCCAGACAGAGATAATTTTGAAAGTTGATATCTTAGACACCTGGACCATAAGCCATATGCAACTTTAAAGGCAGCAACTAGTACCTTGGAATGCACTTGGAAACAGTATTCTACAACCTGATCTCTCCCCTCCTACCACTACTTACTGATAATATTTTTTTCAGGTTGTAGTGGAGCCACCATAACACAATGCCCCAGACTCCCAATCTTTGCAGATGGCTGAGGAAAATTGTTGCAAAAGCCACCAAGAAATCGAAGAGGACAGGAGTGGTTATGTTTCCTCCATCCAAGTCTTTCTACCTGTCATTTATAAGAGTGACCTATGCAGATTTGATCAACGCTGCTAACATCCAATGTTCTTGCTTTGACAACAGATGGAAATGCAGCCATTTTACTCTTTTGCTTTTAGAGTTAGTTGATGCTGGGAGCGGGAATGTGGATGAGAGTCCAGTTAGTCATAACAATAATAACTCAGCCGTGGGAATCCAAGGTTTGCGCCCAGAGTTAATAAAAATTTGGCGGGCTGGAGAGCTGGGGAGAAAGCCCGCGCTTTAAGCTAATTGGGGAATGTGATTTATGACTGTTAATTGGAGGAGGGAATTGTGCTTTGTTACTTTGTGCGCAGGGGAGGGGAATTCAGTTTTTGGCTTTAACTATGTAGTGCCGATACTTTGTTTCTCGAATAAAAGATTCTTTAAGGTAAACAATGCCTCGAAGTTCTTTTGAAGAGTTTCATCTGTTGGAACCATAACAATGTGCCTACGTGTGAAGCCAGATAATCTGTTTACACCAGGCTGTTTATGCCAATTGCAATCACACTATTTTCTCCACAACTTTTCCCCAAAAGGGAAGGTTGGAGATGGAATGGGAGTTATTGATAACTGTTGGATCCAGGCCAGGCTTTTCAAGAAGTAGGCAGACCAGCACCTCTTTCAGGTCTGCTGGGATCTCATTCTGTCTCAGGTGTTAACTTGAGCCCACGTCTTCCCAATTCTCCCACTAGTTCTCTTCAACAGCCCAGTGAACAGGGATCCAAGCCACATGTCAGAACTAAGATCACAGAAAACTCTGTCCACTTTCTTGATGTCATATAGGCTCATAAACTCCCTGGATAATCTCACTAGGCATTACTTTTGACATCTCAGTAGGTTCTATCTGGCTTCCTCTTAGACCAAACAAATAGTTAAATAAATGGTTACGTACAATGCAATGCACATACCAAATTAAGATAATTGTTGTAGTAAATGTTTATTAACACTCAAGTGTTAAAGAACTTATAGTTACATGTAAAGTTTGTGTTTGTCTTTTTTTCTTTTTGAACCACCATAATTCTCCAGCGTGAAAGAATGGAGAATCCACCAATGGGTTATCTTGGACCTCCTGCCCACGTAGACCAAAACAAATCTGCCACGCCTCTCTGGTTGAGGGCACGCCCCCAGTTTCGTTTTGGTCTTCAGCCCAGACAGACGTGGTAGTTTTGGCTCCCAGCGATTTGAGATTCAGGTTCAGTTATTTCTACCATTGGTGGATTCTTCATTGCCTTTCTGTTTCCCCCCTGGCCAGCGCTGGGATCAGCGCTGTTCTAGAAGGGGAAATCAGCTCTTATTTGTTGTCTTTCTGTTGAACTCGTGTTTCCCCCCCCCACAGCTGATTTGCGGCTGCCGTTTGGGCACTGGGAGGCGATCCGATCCCCATCGGATTTTTCCTTGATTTTCTGGCTCTTCTCGCCTGCTAGGCGCCTAGGGGGGTGTCCCCTGGGGGTGGGAATGTGTTCCCCCCCTTAGGACCACTTCAGGCCTTGGTTTTTTCGGCCGATCGTCGCGGCCGCCATTTTGGATGCCGCGACTCGATAAAAAAGCCTCTTTCTAACTGAGGTGCTGGCTTTTTTGTTTGGAGAGCTGCTGCTGTGAGGAGGGAGCCTCTATTCTGCAGGCTGCCCCGGGGTCTCCAAATTCCTTCCCGATCGTCGCGGCCGCCATTTTTGGCGCCGCGTGGAAAACGGCCCTTTTACCTCGCTTTCACTTTCCCTTCAGAGAACGGAAAGGAGGCCCAGCAACTCCAGGAGGATTGTTAGTTTCGTTTTCCCTTCTGGCGACCGCCATCTTTGGTCACTAAACAGGGAGGGACCAAAAGGCCCCACTTCTGTCTTTACCCTTTCAGAATCATCAGTCAGGGGTCTGTCCAGAGATTTGTCCCTAATCAGGGATACAGGAATCCCCTGTATTGCTAGGTAAAAAAACAAACAAACAAACAAACAAACAAACAAACAAACAAACAAACAAACAAACAAACAAAACAAAAAACAAAAAAAAAAAAGCAGCAGTTTACCTTTTAGCTGCACCCATTGGGCCTTTGCCAGTTGTAGCCTGCTGCCAGAGTCTGCATCTAGTGAACGGTCAATACTGAGCTTGCCGTCACTAAGTGAGACACGTGTTGATCCCGTCACTAAGCGCGACATTGGCCTCAAAGTAGGTCTCACGCTCAGTCTCATCATCGCTAGTGACCCGCGACAGCCGTCGCTAAGTGTGAGTCCGTGCTTGCCGGTGGGCCGGACCATCACTGATCCACGTGGAGGCAAGTCCCACTCAGGTGGGGAACAGCCGCATCTCTTGCAGACCGAGACGCTTCAGCACCCCACTGAAAGACTCTCGCTTTACAATGGCAGACAACACCGAGCCACAGGCTTCCACCTCCAGTGGGCACGGAAAGCGTAAGTCCTCTAGTCAGGAGGCAGCCGCAAAAATCAAGGCCAAGACCAAGGCCAGCTCAAAGAAAGCAGCCTCCAAGGCGGCCGATAAACAGGCCAATCGTAGGCATCGTGCCCTGGAGAGACAGTTCTCACGAGCGCAAAAACTGGCTGTAGGGGAGACGGTTAAGCCGCCCCCTACCACAATGGTGGCACTCCCTTGTGGCCCTCAACCTGAGCCTCAGGCCCCATGGTCACCAGAGCGGGATTCAGAAGGGGCTCCTTCAACTGGTCCTTATCAGGAACTCCTTTCCCTCTTTGAAGAGGAACAGGGAATTCAGGACCCTAAGGCTCCAGAAGCCACATTTACACCAACTGCAGCGGGGCTACGGCCCCTTGAGGGATCACCCCTGGTGGGCCAGGCTCCAACTGCCACTTTTACCCCCACAGCAGCGGGGCTTCGTGAGCTGGAGGATCCGTCCTTCAAGGCTCATCTGCAACAGTTGGTTTCTCAGGCAGTTGCCCAAGCCATGGCGCCCATGAGGCGTCCTCAAGAGACTCCCGCTCCCATAATTCCCAGGCCATTACCTGACCCAGCGGGGTCAGGTGCAATACAGTACCCGATTTCTGATTCTCCTCCTCATTCCTTTGCCAGCGGGGGCTCGGAATACGCGGAGCACAGTCAGGCGGAGGGAGAGTGGTCGGACGATGAGGAGCCTACTCAGGAACCTCCCCCTCTAATAGGACTGTTTAATCCCTCGCTATTTCCGTGTCTGCTCCGCAAGGCCTGCGCGACCGGTAGGATACACTCGGCTCAGCCTCCGGTACCTGAACAGGTGCCTGAACAGCCTCCTGGCCAAGACACAGATCCGCTGTTTTTAGAACCGGTGGTGTTACACAAGCATATACCTTGTCCCCCCATGTTTTTAAAATCCATTAGGGCTCAATGGGAGGCCCCAGGTGCTCCCACCTCTACTGGGGGAATAGACCGCAGGCTGCTTGACACGGAACCAGTTCTGAATGAGGCCCTGGAGGTGCCTGAGGTTGATGAATCCTTACTACCCTTATATTCTGATTCCAGGGTACCTGGAGATATGGCGGAGGCGTTGAAGCCCGAGGATAAAAAATCCGAGGCTTCTTTCCGCAGGACACACCAAGCTTCAGCTTGGTCAATAAGAGCTTCTACCTCAGCCTCATTCTTCGCCAGGGTCTCTCTTATGTGGCTCCGCCAATTGCAGGCTAGAATTCCCCCGGAAGAGGTAAGAGTCCACCAGGACTTGACAAAGCTCATGGCCGCATCACAGTATATGGCAGACGTGTCCTTGCAGGCGGCAAGATTCTCTGCCCGGGCCATCGCATCCAACGTCTCCGCACGCAGGCTTCTATGGCTTAGAAATTGGAAGGCTGAGACTAGACACAAAGGGCGTGTAGCTTCCGCCCCGTACAGCGGCGCCCGCCTCTTTGGGGAGGCCCTGACCCCCTACTTAGTCGAAAACAAGGAGAAACGAAGGGTTCTCTATCACCTTTCCAGGAGATCGGGCCGCCGTTTCTCCCCGTACACCCGTCAACAGTCCTTTCGGACGGGATCGGATTCGGCCTCAGCACAGGTCGCCCGGCCATTTCCCGCAGGCCCGGACCGTTCCTTCGACCGGTCTGGGTACAGGGACAGATACAGACAGCAGGCTCAGGGTAAGAGACCCTTTCGAGGCAGGGGCGGCCGTCCCTTCCGTAGACCCAGGTGACTCGGGGAGGGAAGCTCCCATAGGTGGCAGACTAACTTACTTTCTCCACCAATGGGAGACCACCACCACGGACTCTTGGGTGCTAAGCACCATCAGAGACGGGCTGTCTCTGGAGTTCGTGGCCAGGCCACCCCGGCGCTTTGTTTCCTGTCCCCTCCCCAGGAATCCAGTCAGGAAGACCCTCCTGGGAGAGGCCATCCGGCATCTATTACACATACGAGCCATAGAACGGGTTCCAGTCGATCAGCTGAAACAGGGTTTTTACTCCATCCTATTCGTGGTTCCAAAAGCCTCAGGGGGATGGAGGGCGATACTAGACCTCAAGGGCCTAAACTCTCACCTGTCGTACAGAAAGTTCAAGATGCAGACGCTTCGGTCCATCTTGGCAAGCGTCAGACGGGGGGACTTTCTGACATCCATAGACCTTACAGAGGCGTACCTTCACATCCCTATTCATCCAAACCATCGGCAATATCTCCGGTTTTGTTATTCCAACAATCATTACCAGTACAGGGCCCTCCCCTTCGGCCTGTCCTCAGCGCCCAGGGTCTTCACCAAGATCCTGGCGGTACTTGCCGCACACCTACGACTAGTACCGGTGCGCGTCCAATGTTACCTGGACGACATTCTCATCCAGTCGTCCTCCGCTCTGGCCGCCCAGGCGGAACTGGCCCTCACCATAAGGACCCTCCAGGGTCACGGTTTCTCAGTCAACTTTCACAAGAGTCAACTGACTCCCGTAACACGCCTACTACACCTGGGCGCGATAATAGACACAGACCTTTGCCGGGTCTATCTCTCTCGAGACAGACGAGACAGCATGCGAGACATGGTTCTCAAGATCCGCAGGGAGCGTGTAGCAACACTGGCTGTCCTCTCCCAGTTACTGGGAAAGATGATATCTTGCCTAGAGATAGTGCCTTGGGCCAGGCTACACTCCAGACACCTGCAATGGTTCTTGCTCCCATTCCAAAGACTGGGCACAAGCTCTTCCAATCAAAGGGTACGGGTCCCCCTTCAGACCCTAAGATCCCTTCTGTGGTGGGCCTCCCCAGAGGTGGCAAAAGGGTCACTATTCAAGGAGCCCAGCAGGCTGACATTGACCACAGACGCCAGTCTGTTTGGTTGGGGGGCCCATTTCCAATCTCAGTTGGCTCAGGGTCGGTGGTCCAGAGCAGATCTGGCACACAATATCAACTGGCTGGAACTGAGAGCCATTCATCTGGCCCTTCGCCACTTCTGCAACCAGGTGACGGGGCAGCACGTGCTGGTCCTCACGGACAACGTGGCGGCAAAGGCCCATGTGAACCGTCAGGGCGGTACCCGATCCCGTTCTCTCATGGCCGAGGCCATGCTATTGGGGTCTTGGGCAGAAAGCAATCTCCTCTCCCTGAAAGCAGAACACATCTCGGGGGAGGCAAACCGTCAGGCGGATTTTTTAAGCCGGGCAACAGTGGACCATTCGGAATGGAGCCTACATCCGGATCTCTTCAGGGAGATATCGGAAAGGTTCGGGTTGCCGGTCCTAGACTTATTCGCCTCTCCGGCGAACTCACAACTTCAAAGGTTCTTTTCCAGGTTCCCCTCTCCGGGGGCAGAGAGGACGGACGCTCTTCGCAGCCCTTGGCCAGGGGGACTACTGTATGCCTTCCCACCTCTCCCTCTGATCCCGGCAGTTATCAGGAAGGTATTGCAGGAACAGGGAGAGGTCATATTCATTGCCCCGCACTGGCCGAGACGACCGTGGTTTGCCGACCTCGTGAGCCTCTCCGTGGTCCCTCCGTGGAGGATTCCTCCAAATCGGATTCATCTAGTGCAGGGGGCCATACAACACCCGGAGCCCCAGTGGCTGCAATTAGCCGCTTGGCACTTGAACGCAGGGCCTTGACCCAAGAATCTTATTCCTCGGGAGTGATTTCTATGATTCAGGCCTCCCGGAGACCGGCGACTAATCGCATTTATGACTCCACTTGGAGGCATTTCTGCCGTTGGTGTGACAGCAATCACTTAGCGATCTCAGAGGTATCCATTCCACGGATATTAGACTATTTGTTGGAGGGTGTTGATAAAGGCTTGGCGCCCAACACTATTCGCCGACAGGTCTCGGCCCTAGCCACGGTGTTTACCTGTGACACCTTAGAGCCACTGGCCCATCACCCCAAGGTACGATCCTTTCTAAAAGGGGTCACCAACAGTAGACCGCCGGTAGTTCATAGATATCCCACTTGGGAGTTGCCCCGGGTCTTGCAGGCCCTTACGCAGGCGCCTTTTGAGCCCCTTAGGTCCTGCACTTTTAGGTCCTTGTCTCTTAAGGTTGCTTTCTTGGTTGCAGTTACCTCGGCTAGGCGCATCTCGGAGCTTGCAGCTCTTTCTGTCAGAGAAGACCTGTGTGTTTTTCACACGGACAGAGTGGTCCTACGCCTGGACCCCTCATTTGTTCCCAAGGTGAACACCGTTTTCCACAGGGCACAGGAGATCGTGTTACCTAACTTTTGCCCTAATCCGTCTCATACCTTGGAAAGGCAATGGCACACTCTCGATGTTCGCAGGGCGTTGCGCTGTTACGTCAAGCGGACAGAGTCCTTTCGTAGATCTGAGGCCCTTTTTGTTTCCTTCCATCCGGCCTCCAAGGGTAAGAAGGTATCTTCTTCTACCATTGGTAGGTGGATTAGGGCCTGTATTGCCGAAGCGTATCAGACATCTTCTTTACCAGTTCCAGGTCACTTGACGGCCCATTCCACTCGCAGTGCTGCTACCTCAGCAGCATGGGCCACACAGGCCAGCATCGAGGACATCTGCAGGGCGGCGACATGGTCCTCGCCTTCCCCTTTTGTGCGCCATTATCGCCTTGATAAGTTTGCCTCGGCGGAGGCATCCTTTGGCCGCAGGGTACTGCAACAGGTGGTGCCGGCGGCAGGGACACTGGCCCAGTCTGCTCCCCTCCCATTGGGACAGTAGGGCTTTGGTAAGTCCCATTGGTGGATTCTCCATTCTTTCACGCTGGAGAAGGGGCGTTGTCTTACCTGAACGCCTTTTCTCAGCGTGATGAATGGAGAATCCACACCCATCCCTTGGACGCAGTCAGGTCCAGTGTTTAGGGTCTGGGAGCCAACACGTCGTGCAATCATTGGCTTCGCCCTTTCGAAACTGGGGGCGTGCCCTCAACCAGAGAGGCGTGGCAGATTTGTTTTGGTCTACGTGGGCAGGAGGTCCAAGATAACCCATTGGTGGATTCTCCATTCATCACGCTGAGAAAAGGCGTTCAGGTAAGACAACGCCCCTTTGGTTGGACTCAGTAATGCCTGTAATGTACTGCATTCTGCTATATACACAATACATTCTGTTCTCCATACTATTGTTCCACATAATTTTATAATTTATAACTATATTGCATACATTTATGCATTCCAGAATTGTAATTTATATATTGTGTTTATATAGGAGGGAAAAAAAGTCAATTTAAATTTTTTGGTTTATAATTTGGAATGCTGCAAGCCAGAATAATTTCTCTATTACTCAGATAAACAAAAGTAGTGCTATTTTCTTCCCGTTAGCTAGCTTGTAGAAGGTCAGATGCAGAATGGATGGAAGTCGCTTAAATAAATTAGTTCAGTATGTGGCTTGTAGGTGAAAACATGAAATATAGTTGCTTTTATTAAAATCCTATGTATAGATTCCTATGTATTTTTTCACTGCTCTGACACATTTTCTTTAACCCATTATAGTTTTCATAGGTTTATTCATTCCATATGAAATATAGGGACATAGGATTGCTTCATAATCATGTGTGAATCTCCTGACTCTCATTTAACCACAACCATTTATTTGCTATGTATATGTAGGGATGTGGGTCTATATATATGTTGTACATAGTATGTTTAGGTGCATGTCATGTATATGTTTCACTTTGAGAGCGGGCAACTAAATTTCATTTTTTATGTGTGCCATTGTGCCCACAATATAAAAATGACAATAAAGGTTATCTATCTATCCATCTTCTGAAAAAGACTGAACTTTTTTCTGAGCCTCTGTTTGATATAACTTATTTTTTCATCTTTTAATTGCCCGGTATATATTCCACTGGATGATTTGTCTTCATACATCTCATTAAATCATAATATATTTTTATTTGGGGCAAGGATGAGTATTCTTTGTTCTAGAAACTAGCGTTTTGTAAGAAAAAGAATGACCAAAGCCAAGGCTGAAACTTTGTGGTACCATGATGTCCTAAAATGATAACTTTCTTTTTTTTTTTAAACAGTTTTATTAGTTTTTCAATTTTTACATCAAGGTGCTTAGGAAACAATGTGGGGATGGGGTAATCAATTTACCCAAAACAAAGTCATACGTATATAGCTCATGCTAATTCCTTAAAAGTTCCCTCTCTATTTCCCTTAATTGATACAGCATTTTCAAATTAATACATTTCTAAATAAAATCCAATCAATCAATACAATTAGCAATAAGATTTTACTTATACGAATCCAAGTCCTGTTTTTAAGCTTTACTTAATTCCAATTACCATATTCCAATTTAGCCTTAAATAAACATATTGTTTACACTTCGGGTATCCCTAATTTCCCTCATTTCATAACATAATAATTATAACATCTAAAATAAACATATTATTCCAAAAGTTACATTCTTACTTTTCCAAAATATATTCTATTTCTTATCCTAATAATTCCTCATTTACTAATACCATATCTTCCATTGTCACAATCCATTTTCTTATTCTTATTCCATCAAAATGATTATCATATCTGAAATAACCATATTATTCCAAAAAATACAATCTACTCTATTTCACATACATATTCTATTTCTTATCCTAATAGCTCCTCATTTAAAACCTTTTCCATATTACAGTTCGAGACTCTAATCTAACCAATAATTTTCATCTTAATTATAAATCTAAATCCTAAATATTAAATCAATCAATATCTTTAAAAAACCTTTTTAACCCATTAAGGAAAATTTTAAAACCCATTTTTAAATCTGACTCTAGCTTTCTTTTTGTGCCAAGCAGGTTTCCATAACAGAGCCTCTATATCATCATATAGGTCTCCCTTCATTCGTAGACATATTATTTGAATCAAGGGAGAACGTCCAGTTATGAGTTTTTCAAAGGATCTGGCTCCTTTGTAGTTATTCAGTTGTTGCTCTGATAATTCAAATCTCAATGTTTGGTTAAACATGTTTATCTTCAATTCAGTCTGGTCAAGCTCCTCTTCTCCTTCTTCCACTATCATCTGAATAGCATAATCGGTTATGTCCAATATTGTAATTGTTGATTGATTGTCAAGGTTGTCACAATTCTCAATACGTCGTATTTGCACATCAGTTCCTGTTGTTTTTGAAGTTATATATGCTTTAATTAAAGTCACTCTTTGGTCATCAAAATTCTCAGTAGATTGTGCGTGAAGTTGTGTAAAGTCCTCTTTAATGTTGGTTTGGTCCTCTTCTATTGTTTTTTGGCTTGTAGAATAGTCAATTGGAGTCTGGAAATCAGTTAGAAGTTTTGGGGCAATGGCCTTGATTCTGGAGTTAATTTGCTCAGTAGCTTCAAAAAAATGTTCCAATATAAGTTTGTAATTAAGATATGAATAAGGTTCCTCCATCTCATTAAGTTGTACGTGGTGTGGTATACAGGCCTCTTTGATGTTGATCTGTTCCTCCTCTGGTATTGCTTGAGCTGTAAATTGATCAGTTAAAGTTTGGAGTTCAATTTGTAAATCTGGAATAACATCTTTATCTTTCATTCTGAAATTCATTTGTTCAGTGGCTTCATGGATTTTTTCCAGTATAAGATTGTAGTTAAGTTGTGGGTAAAGTTCCTCCATTTCAGTAGTAATTAAAAATAGTATTTTAGTCTTTTAGTGGAGGCTATGTTTAATAGCAGTCAGCCAGTATCCACCTCCACAATTTCTAGCAGTTAGTTTCAGCACCCAGCTGTTTCAAATTCTTTATCTTTTCCCTTTTATGATAATTTGAAGGCCAAACCCAGCCTCAAAATCAAAGCAAAAATTCAGTTGCAGTGTCAGATTTTGCCACAAGATGTCCCCAGTAGGCTATGGAATCTTTTTCCAGATGCCAATAAAGTTTTATGAAGTTAAAAAAAAGAAAAAAACAATATTCTCCGGTTTAATAAGTAGGTAAAATAATAAAGTTCTTTAATAGGGATTTTTTCGGGACCCCAGAGTATCCAAAAGTAGAAATAGTCATTAAAATTAATTATTCTTTCCTTTTGTTTCCAAAGCTTATTTTCCCAAATGAGCAAACGCTGCTCTATCAAAATAGGGAAATAATTCCAGGGGCTTTTCACAGGAAAATAATTAGGGTAAAGAGAGGAAAGGAAAGGTCTCACTCAGATCTTCCACGGTGGTTCTTTATGCTTAGCTGTTCTTGTGACTTTCGGCTGGTGTGGCTAAGTGATCGGCCATGTTAATGGCCGAACTTTTCGTCGGCCCTAAGGAGCTGCCTCGGACCACGGAATGTGCTGCCGCCCTTCCGCGGTCATACGAGGGTCCTCCTCAACAGTGGTCGCCCCTCCAGGGTGACTTTCGACCCTATCCAGGGTCTACCGGCGAAGGGAAACCGGCCGGCGAAGAGACAAGACTCTCCGCGCGACTGCCAGCGCCGCGATCCGGAACCGGAAGTCCTAAAATGATAACTTTCTGTAAACATCCACTAATTATGGGAATAGAGTTTAACAAAAATAAATATACCATTTAGTTTTAATAATAGGATAGAATAGAATAACAGTTGGAAGGGACCTTGGAGGTCTTCTAGTTCAATCCCCTGCTCAGGCAGGAAACCCTATCATTTCAGACAAATGGTTGTCCAATCTCTTCTTAAAAACTTCCAGTGTTGGAGCATTCACAACTTCTGGAGGCAGGTTGTTCCACTGGTTAATTGTTCTAACTGTCAGGAAATTTCTTCTTAGTTCTAGGTTCTTGATTAGTTTCCATCCATTGCTTCTTGTCCTGCCCTCAGGTGCTTTGGAGAATAGCTTGACTCCCTCTTCTTTGTGGCAACCCCTGAGATATTGGAACACTGCTATTATGTCACCCGTAGTCCTTCTTTTCATTAAACTAGACATACCCAATTCCAGCAACTGTTCTTTATATATTTTAGCCTCCAGTCCCCTTTGTTGTTTTTCTCTGAACTCTTTCTAGTGTCTCAACATCTTTTTTACATCGTGGCGACCAAAACTGGATGCAGTATTCCAAGTGTGGCCTTACCAAGGCATTATAAAGTGGTATTAACACTTGACATGATCTTGATTCTATCCCTCTATAATTATATTTTAATATTTATAAAACAATGACCAAACCTTTCACCTTATTACAGAGTAAAACCTTTAGAAATATACTGACTTTGATGTTAGCTTGTCCAAGCAGAACAGGAATGAGTTCTTCAGCAATCCAGCTTTAGGTATGTGTGCGCTGAGCTTGGGCACCTAAAGTCAGAGTCTTGTAAAAATTTGGTCCAGAATTTTTGGTACTCTTTCTTGGAAAAGCTGACAGTGGGCACATCCATGTAGAATGGGAACAAATTCTGACAGGTCTCCAGATTTGTATTTAATTTTGATTTTGAAGCAATCAAAGCATAGCAAATAAATTAAAATAAAAATTGAACATGCCTATTTTAGGACTTTTCTTAAAAGGCTTGAATGATTCTTATTTTTATTCTTCTAATATTGTTATCCTTGATCTAGGTCTTTTGGCAAAATATAATACCTTGTTATCTAGTTGTTAATCTGGTGGTGATTATCAAGGCAATATGGTCTGAGCTTTTGGTGCTCTCCTAAGACTACTTTGAGATTGAGAAAGAATCACTGCATGATCAGTATATAACATGAATGGCAGCAACTTATCAGGTTACTTAGGTAAAACAATAATTGTGCAGTGTGGTCCAATACACATTGCACAACACTGCTTATTATTTACCTGCGTAGGAACAAGTTTTGGAAGGTGCTCCTTGGATTGCATTTTACATTCTGGCCTGTATCTTCATGTAATTTATAAACGAGGCAGGGGTAAACATCTGCCTAGAGCCTGGAGCTTTTCTCATAGGACCTCCCCAGAAATGGAATCAAATAGGTTACTAATTTGCATTATCTGTCTCGCCAACGTGGTTTGCAGTAGCTTTGCCAACTTTCATCTAATTATCAGATTTTTAATCTTGGCAGCCACAAGGAGCTGGCAACTCAGAAAAGGAGCCCTCAGATAAACTTCTGGGTATCATGGGCTTATCTGGAGTGTTATAAAGTGATCAAAGTGGGGGGATTTCCAACATTGTGTCAAGAATATGGAAAAACTGCTATGGTAATGTTGAATCTAAGAACCTGGAACTAGTATGTCAAAAAAGGAATAAATCTTAAATTATATTAAATTGCTGCTAATAAGCCCTCTCTTTTTAAATTTCATATGAAAATAATAACCTTTCTTCATTTTAGGACATGAGGTGGCTTTGTAATATGCAGTAAGTGTAAACTGTATAATGGTTTGTAATCTCGTTTGTAAAACTGTAGCTAGTGGTGATGTATTTAATAAATTATGAGTTAACACAATTACATTTTAGCATGAAACTATGTCATATTTTAAAACAGTATTTAATTTCTGAATATTTAGGAGCTATTTTATAGCTGCCCATTCCATTCGTAACTTGAAGACTCATAGGAGTGAATCTCCTACCTTGAACGCGATCACTCCCTGCTTTCGCCCTTGTATTCGCTAATCGTTAATTGCACATGAGGTATCTCAGGGTGGGGAAGGCCATGGGGGGCCTAGTGATGGAATAGGCCACCTGCTTCAGACCATCCAAGGCCTCCCCCGACCCACTGAGATACCTCATTCTCCCTCCCTGGGGTCCCCACAATTGCTCCCCCACAATCCTGCCACGCCAGGTCACTTACCTTGTGAAGATCTGTCTCCTCTCCAGCTTGTTTCTTTGCCTGCTCCCGGTGAATGTTGAGAGCAGAAGGAGAGCAGGACGAGCATGACTTGCTCAGCTTCTCTGACTCACAGGGCTGCCTGCCACTTCTGGAGAGGCGGGCAGCCTTGCTGAGTCTCCTCCAAAGGCTTCCGGGCTCGGTGCGGAAAAGCTTTTGCATGCTGAAGGGAGGTTTGGGGCAGCTTCAAGCCTCCTGTTGGCATGCAAACATTTTTCGCGCAGAGACTGGAAGCTTCTGGATGCCGTGATCTCACAGGAAGTCAGCCACCATTCTCTGCAAAAGCAGGGTGGGTGCCTTAGCACAAGATCATGGCCCCCAGAAGCTTTCAGCCTCTGACTGAAAAGTGTTTATGCGCTTATGGGCGCCACTTCAAAGAGTTCCATAGGGCTTGAGGAGCCCTTTGCCGCCGAAACAAGAGCCCTGAGTTGATGCGTGTGTCACCCCGGGCCTCTGTTCTTGGCAGAAAAGGTCTCCTCGAAGACTCTGCTGCCAAAAACAGAGCTCCGGGTTGATGTGCACATGGCTCCGGGCCTCCATTCTCGGCAGCAAAGACCTCCTCGAGGCCTCTGCCACTAAAAATGGAACCCTGGGTGGACGTACGTGTCACCCCAGGCCTCTGTTTTCAGCCGCTGAAAATGGAGCCCTGGGTTGGTGCATGCATCGCCCCCGGCCTCCATTCTCATTGGCAAAGACCTCCTCAAGACCTCTGCCACTAAAAACAGAGCCCCGTGAGCGACGTACATGACAACCTGGACCCCCATTCTCGGCAGCAAAGGCCTCAGCCACTGACAATGGAGCCCTGGATTGATGTGCGTGTTGCCCCGGGCCTCTGTTCTCGGCGGCAAAGGCCTTGAGGCCTCATCCACTGAAAATGGAGCCCCAGGTGTGACACACATGTTGCCCCCGGCCTCTGTTTTCAGCAGCAGAGGCCTCGAGGCCTTTGCTGCCGAGAAGTCCAGGGGTGACGCACGCATCAACCTGGGGCTCCATTCTCGGCTGCTGAGGCCTTTCCTGAAGGCCTCTGCCAGTGAAACGGAGGCTGGGGGGTGACGTGCGCATCAACCCAGGGCTCTGTTCTCGGTAGCAAAGGCCTTTCTTGAAGGCCTCTGCTGGTGAACTGGAGGCCAGGGGCGATGCATGTGTCAACCCGGAGTTATGTTCTCAGCTGCAGAGCCCTTTCCTGAAGGCCTCTGCCGGCGAAACAGATGGGGACAACGCATGCGTCAACCTGGGGTTCTGTTCTCAATGGCAGAGGCCTTTTGCAAAGATAGCACAAGGCTTTGCAAATGGAGGAAAGTCTTCGATGCTTCAGCCCTTACCTCCATTTGCAAAGCCTTTTGCCACAAATCTCATCTCTATTTGCAGAGAACAGAGGCCTAAAGTACCATGAGATCAGTAGCATGAGATCTCGCACTATTGATCTTGCGGTACTTTAAGCCTCCATTCTCTGTGAATGCACCAAAGACCTGAAGCACCAAAACAGGCCAAGAAACCGAAGGAACTCTAGATCTTCACAATGTGAGTGTCCACAGGCCTAGTGCCTATGGAGATCTGGCAGGGGGGAGGAGGGAATAGCCAGGGTTGCAGTGCCTCTGCGGTCATTCTTAAGGGTGAACGACTGCTGTGGTGCTGCAACATTGTAATTTTGGGACTTGTTCATAAACACTAGGGGGTGCTTATCACTTAACTTCAAACGTTCACTAAGGGAACATTCATAATTCAGGGGTTACCTGTATATAAAAACATTATGCTGTGGATATCATTTACTTGGACTTCAGTAAGGCATTTGATAAAGTAGACCACAACCTACTACTTGATAAGATAGAAAAATGTGGATTAGACAGCATCACCACCAGATGGATTTGTAACTGGCTGACCAACCGCACTCAATGTGTAGTCCTGAAGGAAACTGCATCTACATGCCTCTTGCTGATTCTGCAGGACTTGAAAATCCAGACTGATGCTCAAGTTTCAGACCTGTTGTGACAAGGACAGTGCAACCCTGCCCCAAAGCAAAATTGGGCATAGAGAGATCCTGATGCATGAATAGTTAATTCTGTTCAATTTGGCTTATTCTTTTCTATCCTATTTCCATAGCCTACAGGCACCAGGACAAGACTTCAACACAACTTCACATTTCTAATATGGCCCACGATCATGATGTGAGTTGGGTATCATCTACATATTAATGGTACTGAACTCCAAACAATTACATAACCTCTACCACATACAGTAGATGTTAAATAATTGGGGAGAGAACTGATCACTATGTCACTCATGAAGCAGTCACTTTGTTGATTTCTGCCTCCGAACCACCACTATCTGGAACTGAGAATTGGGAAAGAAGCGGGACTATTTAAAATGGTATCTCCAATCCCTAATCTCCACAACTAGGTACAATTGTTGATAGTATTGAAGATCATGGAAACAGTCAAAAGTACAAGGACAGGAATACTACCTTCATCCAGATCCCAACACAGTTAATCAGCTAGAGCAGGGGTTCCCAACCGGGGGTGCTAGATGATATTCCAAGATATTGTGACAAGATATTCCAAGGGGTGCGAAAACTTGGGTTTAGAAGTTTCAAAATTATAATGTATATGCATAATTCGTTGCCATTATTTTGAACTTTTGTAAGGGGTGCGAGAATATATCAGAAGCGTTCTAGGGATGCGAGGTATAGAAAACGTTAGGAACCACTGAACTAGAGCAACACTGCTCTATAGCACTGAACAGAAAGGCACCCAGAAGAGGAAATCAAGTAAAGCTATTATGTGGATTATAGATCATAGAAACCAATTGTTAGCGAATGTTTTTCAAATGTAAACCCAGACAACACACTGTTTACTGAATATTAAGGTGACCATGTTAAAAAATTAATAAAATATATTATTAAAAAAAGAAAGGCACCCATACCTAGCTAACTCTGGAACAGTAAACTGACTACTGCTAAGGTGTCATGACAGATCCCACTTCCCTGTCCCTGGCTTCCAAGTTGGTGCAGACCTGAAGCCCATATGGACATATTTCCGAGAAGGTGACATCACTGATTTTCCTCAGCTGGGTCTCAGTAACATATATCAGGTTTGCACATTTATCAACCACAAAATGGTTGGACCTGGTCTTATTACAAACCAGTACCAGTTTGTGACCAAGTAACCCAAGAGTCCAGCCGCTCAATTTCCTGGTAGAAACAGCAGAGGAGGAGGAAGGACAGCTTCTTTTGGAGTTCGCTCTTCATATGTTTCTTCTGTTAAAATGAATTTCAGAATGTTAAAATAACGTACCGATGATATATCAGCTAATCTGAATATTGAAATTGATTGAGGAACCCTGATTGTGATTTCATTGTCTCTTGCATCGCTCAGAAAAGTCCACAAGGCAAGAGGTGAGGTAAGAAGCACCTGTGCACAAAAAGAGGAAAGCAAATGTACAAGATGATTGATAAGCTGTCTTTTAAAAAAACATGAATATTTATGCTTTGTTATATATTGTAAATCCACAGAAAATTTACATTTTCTCATTAATATGCACAAACTGTCCTACTGAAAATACTTTGTTCCTTCAAACCGTGTCAGTGAACTTGGATTTCATTAAAGTTATATAGCTGAATAAACAAATAACTGCATTTTAAAGTTCAGTCACAGTAGTCCTTGGAAATTTAATATAAGCACTATGTAAAGTACAGCAAAGGTCATGTTAATAAGACGTAGGAATTTTTTTGGATTAGTTAGCTTTATGGAGAATTTCACTTTGAATCCAGGATGAAGAACATGTTGACACATTAATTTTGAGAGAGGAAAAAAATACAAAATTATAATATGTAACAATATAATATATTATTGTACCATATTAATAATAAGCTATTATTATTGGATGGGGATACTCCAACATAAATGGTTGTCACTTGGAACTAAAGTATTTGTCTAATTTATTGAATCATTTTAGCTGTAAAACATACTGATTTTTGTATAGTTTATGACTTATCAATGTAATCTAATATTTACATAGTCCTCGAATTATAACCATTCTTTTAGAGACCATTCAAAGTTATAATGGCACTGAAAAAAGTGACTTACAACCGGCTTTCAGACTTACACCTATTGCAGCATCCCCATGATCACCTCATCAAAATTTGGGAACTTAGCAACTGGTATGAATTCATGACAGTTACACTGTCCTGGGGTCAGGTGATCACTGTTTGTAACCTTCCCAGCTGGCTTCCAACAAACTAAGTCAATGAGGAAACCATATTGTCTTAATAACCTCATGATTCACTTAGCAACTGCAGTGATTTGCTTAACAACTATGGCAAAAAGGTAAAATGGAGCAAAACTCAACTACCTTGCTTAAGCTCAATTGTAGTTGTAAGTTGAGGAATACTTATGTGTTATGCAACTCCCACACTAATTTATTGTTTGTTACTCTTTTGCTCTTCTGATCAGGAAAGTTTAAATATGCTTCAATTTAAAATTTTGTCACAAGCACCTTAGTTTTTTTTATAAATATTTTATTAATTTTCTATTTTTACAATCAAGTGCCTAACAGACAACGTGATGACTGAGTCCATTAATAATTCCGTGGTACATGTAAGCTTCTTCAAACTAAATCCAATATTACACCCTCCAATACATCCTCTCTTCTTCTGGTAATAAACATTTTTCCACACTAAGCAAATGCAATTCTTATTGTTGTTAGTAAATATACAGTTGTATATCAACATTTATTACATTTTTCTAATAGTGTCAAAAATATCAGTTTTTTATCAGTCAATATTTATAATCCAAAATGTTCCATCATATCAGCAATAATGTTTCTTCTACAGGAAAATAGTTCCACAATACAGTTCTGAAAGTCAGTATTTGTGTTCATAGTTCAATCAGGCCAATTTTAAAGTAGTTTTATCATCTCTGCCACACAGATAAGCAGCCCCCAAGTCTGTTCCTTTTTTTCAGCTACAATTCTCAAAAGTAAAAGCTTCCAAGGCCAGCCAAAGTCTTATCTAATTCTGGGCTTCAAGCCAGGTTTCTTTTAGGCATAATAAGTTGTAGTGCCGTAATTCACCACTAGATGTCATTAAAACCATTTTTCAGTTTTTAAATCCAAACTTATATTGTAAACTTTTCAAGTCTTTTTTTTAAAAAAAAAAGGTCTTAAAAGTACTTTTAGTCCTCAAATTTCCAAGCCATTTATATATATTAATTCCAAATTAGTCTTGTAGGTTTCTCCATTTTGCCCAAGTAATTAATTCGCCGCTTTTCTTTTCCTGAGGGAATGGGGCAGAAATTCCCTTTCCCTCATCGGAGGGAGTGCTTTGGGCAGATTTTCAGGAAGAGGTCTTAAAGTCATAAAGAGAGACTCGGGTCTCACCCAGTTTCATCCACGTTGCTGTAAGATTGCTTGTTAGTGCTTGTTTTCTGTTGACAGCAGCTTCTGACTGGCTATGCAAATGTAGCCAGTCTTTCCCCCGCCGGTTTGGAGGGCTTCCTCGGATCAAATGGGAGGGCTGCTGCCTCCCCGCGATCAACGAGGGTCCCCTCCTTGCTTGTCGCCTCTATGGGGCAACTTTTGACGCTTTCCAGGGTCCCCCAGTGGGGTGAAATCGAACGCAAAAGACGGAACTCCGTCTTCCTGCGTCTGCTTCACCGCGACGTCAAAACAAGAAGCCCATTCTCAGAAAAACTTAGTGACATTTTAATCTCTTCCTTGATTTTCTTCTTTTTCTATGCTGCAGATAATTTTATGGCATGCTCACCTTTTTGTCATGAAATCTTAGCATCAAATTAATACCCATATCTTACATACCTTGGCAAAGTTATTTAAAAGGCAATTTCAAAAAGCTTTACAACTGGACCGAGGAACTATCTCTTCCTTCCTCCCTTCCTGGCTGGCTGGCTGACAAATTGAACTAACCACTTAAATATCTATTGTATTGCATGCTCATGTGTCTGGATCACCACTTATCAATTATGTTGTGGATGGGTGTGAGTAATACATCTATTTACTACGTACAGTAATTTTTTCTTCTTATTCTTAATGATGACTTAAGCTCCTGTTGGGTTCCAGCGATGATATTAAAGCATTCAGAAGATATTGGCAGTTTTCACTTGGCTGTACTTGCTCTGATTTATCCTTAGGGTAGCAGGAATCCATAGTGATTAATCTTTGTGATACTCCAATCTTTTGTAGGAAAGCAACTTCTTCATTAGCAAAATTAAATTGCAACTAAAAAGAATGTTTCATTGTTTTTAACAGAATTTATGATTTTTATCATGATAGCTTATTTTTAACAAGTCATATAATTAAATATTACATGGGATTTAGAACTTTTCTTCTCTTAAATCCCCTATTTGTAGAATTCTTGAAATAAGTGAGATAATGTGGAGCAGAAACTGGAAATCACACTAGCAATTTCTTTGGAGTCCATTAGCATTAGTTTATTACACCTAATAAGGATAAAAAAATAGAGAAATTTGGACAATAATGTCAAAATATTCAGTTACATGCGTAGTGATGGTATTTTAAAAGATTTAAATAATACTCTGTAAGATGAGAATTCCAATTTCATTAGATGAAAATTAAATCAAGCTTACACTCCATAAAGTGTAAATATGGATCAAAGTTGAATTAACGTGATTTCATTCTAATATACAAGTTGATTTGAGTAATATGTAATAGATTTCTTGTTGACTTACTTAGATCTTAGCTTATATATCTAAAATCAATGTTTCTGCTAGCCTTTTATAGAGATCTAGAGATAGAAGTGATAACAAGCTCTTCCTAAGAATAATGTAACAAACCTAGATCCTCAATCAAATAGAATTATATAAGAGCTTGGCACCCATTCTAACTCAAGCTTCAGAAAACAGCCAGGTTTTTAAAGACGTTTTGAACATCATTAGGGTGAGGTAATATAAATTTCAGGGAAATGCTGGACGATGTGATGGTCTACATCAGTTGCATTGTTTAATCAAAGGGACCTGAAGTGTACTGACTCCACCTGATTCTATAGCAGGGCTTTTCAGCGTACCACTTGTGGTACATTAACGAGTGGCAGGTGGTACGCAGCCCTGCCTAGCCAAGTGTAGTGGGGGAGGGAAAGAGCCAGCACAGGCAAGGACTTACAGTGAGAGAGTCCTCTGGAGCTGCAGAGGCACGAGGGAGGGAGATGGAGAGTGGAAGGATTCTTATATGCTTTCGTGACTTTGAAGTTCTGGGATTTGTGCAATGTGGGCTTTGTGTTCTTAAGGAGTGTTTGGCAATTTCTATTTGGCTGATGGCTCGTGTTAGCTTCTATTGCTCTGCTATTGTTAGCTGTAAGTTTTGCTGCAAGGCATTTTGAAGTATTTTTCTCCTGAATGGATTTTGCCTGTAGATTCCTTTACTTATGAATGGAGCCATTTGGGGAGGCTGCCTTAGCCGGCAGCCAATACTTACTACATTTTTTTTTCTTCCTTACTTTCCTTTCTAGCCGGTAGCTAATTCTTAAAGGGGAATGTGCCTTTTTAAGCTAGTTCACTCAGCAGCTTGTCTTTTCTGTTTCTGGAGGCTTTTCCTTGTTTGATGAATATATGGAAGAGAGAAAATATGGGGGGGGGGGTTTCAAATTCTTCCTTCAGAAGGAGGTGGGCATGAGAAAGAGGGAGGCAGGGAAGGAGGGAGGAAGTCCTGCTTTAGCACTTGGCCACCAGCAGCCCTGCCATTGACTTTACTTGTCAAAAGGTTGCAAAAGGGGATCACATGACCCTGGGACACTGTGACAATCATAAATATGAATCAGTTGCCAAGCATCCAAATATAAATCACATGACCCTGGGCATGCTGCAATGGTCATAAGTGTGAAAATGGCCATAAGTCATTTCAGTGCAATTGCAACTTTGAACAGGGTTTTTTTTTGGGTCATCAAGTTTTTGACACCTTGCTAGGTGGTACTCAAATATTGCCACATCCTAAAAGTGGTACAATCGGTGAAAAGGTTGAAAAGCCCTGTTCTATAGGACTGGAAACAGAATAAACAAAGAGTATGTTTTGAGGAAAAGAGGACAATTGTTGATGGAAAGACAGAAAACAAAATATTTAAGGCTGTTAGTTTGAATTGCTAGCTTCATTGTGACATGAACTGGCACATTTCCTTTCTGAACAGTTAAAAATAAGAATAGAAGATATAAATCATTGATAAGAAACTTTTGTTCTCATATAACTGGCTTTTATTTTGCAGGATGCCAGCTTCTGTTTTGTTTTAAATAAAAGTTGTGTTAAAAACAAGCAAATAGATAAATAACAAAAGAAGTGTTCATAGAAAAAAATAATCACAGTATGTATCACCTGATGCACTCCTGGCTTAAATTTCTTCAGGAATGATGATGATGATGATACCACAATCAAAACAAATTTGCAAGTAATATTTGCTTGTAGTTTTTGATTTCACTTGATCACAGTCTAATATAATAATGCTCTCTTATTTAGGCAAAGTTGCCCATTTTAGTTGTCAGTGAAGTCTGCAAGAACAAATAAAATGGTAAAATTGTGACAAAATATTACAGGTTGCAACTGTCAATATCACTACCTATTGTGACGTGGTAATAGCAGTTTATCACAAAACCTAGTATACTGTACTTAGATAAAAATACCAGATGATTGCTTATTCTTCAGCATTCTTTCAGTATAAAAAAGAATTGGTAAATAATGTATGACTGTAAAATTTGATACTAGAAACAGGCATATTCTTCAGTAGAACACAGTAACATTCACTGTGATGATAGCAATAGTTATGTGAATCTGTGATGCGGAGGAGGATAAGGATATTATTTGTTCTAGTTACATTAAAATACATACTGTATATATTTTCCTTTAATATTGACTACTCATTGGAAACCTATTTATGATAGTTTTATTATCGTCAGCAAAAGATACAAATTACATATGCGGACCTCCTCATGAGATACATTTTCTTAGATTCAGCTACATTAGGCATGTCAAACTGCCGGCCCGCAAGCTGGATGTTTCATGCCGAAACCACGCCCACCCCATTGCCGGCAATGGGGAAAAAGTCACGATATGTTGCGCGACGTCACATGATGTCGCATGTTTGACATGCCTGAGCTACATAAATACAATAAGTACTTAAGAACAATCTGGACAGATAGGAGGAACAATCCTGTAAACCTTTAAAGTATTCTACCATATCCTATTATAAGTAAAGATTTATTGAAAAAATATTGAACAGTATCGCATCATTGGCCTTAGATGTTTGAGTTACTAAGAGCCTTTGGGAATAGATAGACATAACCAGGAACAGGAGCAAAAGGCATTTGCCTGAGTTTTATGCTATTCAATAGTGTAATATTGATCATACCTGTTCCTTTTTGTAGAAAACAAGCAACAGTACCCGTAGACAAAAGAAAAGCATTTATTATAGTCAGGAATGAACAAAGAAGTGGCAACATTCCTGTTAATTATCTGTGCATTATACAGTTTTTGTTTAAAAAAAACAACCTTGAAATTCTACTGCTTTCATCTTGACCCTGTCAAGATGTCAGTCTAGCAGAATACTATTATTTATGGGATATTTCTCATCTATTTTAAAAGCTATAATGAAATCAAGAATTATAATGCAAATGCAACCTAGTTTCTCCTGTAATTCTTATGTGAAGGAGAAATTATCTATAACCTAGCCCACTTTAACCTCTGAGATTGCTCTAACACTGTTAGTAATTCTTCCTCCACCAGAAATGCCTTTTTTTTCACATCCTCCTAACTTCTTTTTTTATTCATTTATTATTATTTGACTTCCCTTCCCTCCCCTCCCCTCCCCTTTTCTCTCCTCTCCTCTCCTCACAGTTCTTCCTCAAAGATACTAAGTCCCTTCTTTAAAAACTCTGAACCTGATAGATTCTGTTGCCAGATTAATTTGGAGACTCCCATGTTTGTTTGTCATTGGAGACTTTAATTTACTAGGTGATATTGAGTTTTCAGTATGTCAGAGATTCACGGCCGCCATGGCAACCATGGACCGAAGTTTGATATGATTTCTAGATACGGGTTTTTTGGGGGGGGGTAGCGCAATTGCAATAAGATTTTGTTTTAGAGGAGATTATCAATATTCTGTGCACATATCAGTCTCATTGATTTTTGGCTTGCTGAGCCCATCCTGCTATACAGGGTAGTAGAGCCTATTAGATCAATCTGCCCCATTTAATTGAAGTATCCAGATGGGTTTCAGAGAACACTTGGACTTTTCCTCAGAGATTTAGTAGGGAATTCAGCTAAGGCCTTAGTCACTGCTGGGAATGAATGGGAAGCTGGATTGCTCCTCATTGGTCTCTTTTGTACACTACTACTGGATTTTCATTGGTTCTCTGAGGAGCTTTGTTTATATGTAGAGTATTTATCAAAAGTCAGGACTCTGATAATTTATTATATAAATTAATGCTTGAATTGTTTACCATTTTCTTCTCAATAGTTCTTTATTTGCTTGACCTTTAAATATTCCTGAGCACAGTAAAATTTTCTCTTAAAAAATAATTCATATAACATATTCTGATTAATCTGTGAGGTCTGACTTTTGGTATATCAGTTATGTGTGGATATAGATATAAGTGATATAGAAAAACTAACCCATCCAGAGTTATTGGGAGTCAAGCAGCCTGTAAATTGTATGAATGATTTTGTATATAGCTAATACAATGTGTACAATGTGACAGCTGTGTGATAGGCCAGAAAGCTTTGCTTTTTCATCTATGCTCCCATGGTAGGACTCACCATAGAAAAGGTGGAATTAGCTATTTTTGTTAAGTGCATTCATCATAGGATCTGCCAAATATACTCTGTTGAAGATCTGAAAGGGCAGGGTGTTCTATAGGGAGGCAAGCACAGCTGTTCCAAAATGGGAGATGTAGTTCATCCTGGAATCCAACAACAATCTAAACCAGGGGTTGGGTCATTAATTTTTCCAAGGGTCACATGGGAAACTGGGACTGTTGTGGAGGGCTACTGCCGCCGCCCTGCCCCTAACCATGCCACTGCCCTCGATGCCCCGCCTTGATGCTACCAACACCCCAACCCCAGTGCCCTCCCTCCCACTGACACCCCACCCCTGCTGATGCCAACACTGCAGACCATAAAATGCTCAGGTCTGATCTAACCTTCATTTTAGGCCAGTTGCAATTTCTGATCATCTTCAAAAGCAGATACATGGGGCATATTGCAGTAATTCAACCTGAAGGATACCAGAACACATGCCACTAATGGAAGAGCTCTTGTTACCAGAATTCTACACAAATGAGTGATCAGGCAAGCTGATATATGCCTGCAATGTAATATGCTTCGTCAATACTAATACTGCACCCAGTAGTGACTCTTACAGTATACATATAATTCTTAAATTGTGCACCTAAGTGACCATCAGAAATAGCAACTAGTAAAATCTCTCGGTTATATAGACCAAAAAGCTCTCAGTTTCACAGGTCAATGTTTTCACTACTAGCAAATGGTTCTATAGTAATCTCTATATCAGTTATAGCTAGTTGGGGCTTTCATTTTTAAAAAAATATTATCATAATTTAATAAGGTTCCTACATGGGATCATCATCCTGAGATTCAGACTAGATTTATGCCAGTGTTTCTCACAACTGAGCCTCATTCCCTTGAAAAACCACCATATGATACTTGGCAATGTCTGGGTTGGAAAGCTCAATCATTTATGCCAATGTCAACATATAACTGAAGGGGAGTAGTAAATTATCAAAAATCCCAATTCTGTACTATCCATAAGAGGAAATTAGTCTTTTTTTAGATTGTGATTTTAACCCATACACCTTCACCTTCTCTGAAGAAATTCTTTCAAAACTCTTGCATTTAGGTCCAAACTAATATTTAATCACAGCCATTATATTCAAAAACCTTGATTGCCCTGTTATATTCATAGCATTCTGATTCTTGAGCTTTTGTGAGATCTTATATCTGCATAGTAGCCAAAGATTGTCCAGATACATTTTGTAATGCACATTCTAGTTGCATGGTTTGCTCTTTAACACTTGACAGAAAATCATGGACAGTTTTGATATTTTGATGCTAGGATTTGCTTCTACCCTCTCCCCATTGGTAAAAAAATATTCCAGAGCTTTAATTTTGCCCATCAGGTACTCTATAATTTTCCAGAGTCCATATGTGGTAGTCTGTAATAAATCCTTTAGCAATAGAAGAGAATATCTGTAGTTCAGGATTGAATGATGGAGTCCTTGATGTTCTCTGAGCTTGGTTATTTGCTTGTAGATGTTTCATTACCCAACTAGTTAATATCATCAGTGATAGTGATGTTGGGTTTGCTTGATGGATGGATGAATGGATGGATGGGTAGATAGATATGGATATATGGATACAATATATAGTATCTTGTCTTTGATTGGAATATTGTTTTCTGCTTAAAATTGAAAACAATATCCTAAGCAAGCAGAAAACAATAACCAAGAAGACCATACTTCCTCCAATATTGGCAGGGCAAGCTACTATAGATATACAGGGAGCAAATCTCACACTCACTAGCGCTGATGATGTTATCTAGTTGGGTAATGAAACATCTGCAAACAAATAACCAAGCTCAGAGAGCACCAAGGACTCCATAAATCCTTTAATTGTCATCTTAAACAGAATGCCAATACTCAGTTACAGATTGATTACTGAATTTCAGATTCTGAATTTCCTTTCTTTTCCTTTCCCACGGGTTGGCAACCCGCGGCTCCGGAGCCGCATGCGGCTCTTTGAGGGATCACCTGCGGCTCCGGAGCCTCCGCCGCGGGCGCATGCGCGGGCGGGTGCGCATGCGCGAACGGGTGCGCATGCGCGAACGGGCATGCGCATGCGCGAACGGGCATGCGCGCATGCGCGAACGGGCGCGCATGCGCGGGCGGGTGCGGCTCCCAGGGTTTTTTTTTTTTAGGGAAACGGGTCCGTGCGGCTCGTTGGATATTTCGGCTGGCCGACCCATGTCCTTTCCCTTTGCTCAATTCATAACATAACATAATAGGATTAGTCTTCAGTTATGCCTCACCCTTTCTACTAAACCATCAAAAATTACCTTCAATAATAACAATAATAAAAAATTGAGCAATGCCAAAATCCATTGCTGCATTTTCATTATAATCCATTAAAATTAGTGATAATTTCTGAACTTTGAAGCCTACACACCAGAATCAGCAACATCTATTCTGTTCAGCTTCAGTTTCTTTTCCACATCTGTGTTCTATTTCCCAAGAGACAGTTGAAATATTCAAGCCTTTCTAGAGAAGGCAATTGGGTATTGTGGATGCTGATGCTGATTAATTACAAAACCACAGATGATCCTTCCTGTAGTTTTATCTACATGTTACATAGCAGATGAGATAAGATAGAGCTTTTGGGGAATTCTAATGATAACTCCCAAGGAACCAAGTAGAATTCTCTCAGTAATACATTCTTATAGTGTCTAGAGAGATAGACAGAATAGAGTTGTAAGAATATTTCTCTCCCTGCCCACAGATTTCTCAGCTGGGCCATAAGAATACAGTGAAATGCTCCAGAGAGTTCCAGATAGATTAGCAGTAGAGCAGAGTAGACTAGTATCATTTAGTATCACTTTTCTACTGCAAGTTATCCATCAGGTTGACTAGTATTGTATATATAGAATATTCTTGTCTGAAATCAGATTGGAGAAGATCTAGATAATTTATTTCATCGTAAAAGTTTAACAACCCTTGTCTTATCTGCCAACATAGCTAAATATGGCCTTTAATTGAAACCAGTTTGGCACAAGAGGTAATTTTTGAGCCTTTATATAATTTTTGTTTTCAAAGATAGTACAAGCATAACAATTTGCAGCAGGGTGGATAATAATCGAGGATTTGTTTTAAAAAAATCAAAAAAATCGGATTTATTTTAATAAAATGCTTTTGGAGTAAAAATCTATCTAAATCTAGTATTCTATTTAAGATACATTAATAATTTAGTTTATTCAGCATGAAATGGAGCTTACTTATGTAGCATGAGGCTGTATATTCTGCAATATTTGCATTTTTGGTAAACTCATTCAATGAATCCAAGCTCTGCAAGCTGAGATAACATGCACTGCATTGATGCATTCACACAATTTCACAGTAACCGTGAGATAAATCATAAAACAAAGTTCAGGAATATTCCTTTATCCCATTGTTTTGCAAATCTATGTACATTACAAACTGTATGATTGTTTGAAGAGAAATACATCTGTACCAGGCTCTAAGTGTTTTAATTAAATAAAAGAATTTGAGTAGTTTTCCAACTATGTGTGATTAACCTATTAACCTAAATTCGGTTCTGATATCGCTGTTTTACTAACCTGCCAGCTTGTTATTCTAAATAGGAAACCTTCATTTTGTTTGCAAATAATATTAAAGATTCTAACTCCCAACAAGAATGAGTCCTTACATTTAAAGAGCACCTGTCATTTCAGATCCATCATGGCAGCGCCTGTTAGCGGGCATCCATTCACCTGCTGCCCGCCACATCTCTCACCTTGTTGTGTCACTGCAGCATCACCAGCCGTCCCGTTAAAGTGAATGGGACTGTCAGTGAGTCAACAGCGGGTCAGAGGAGGAGCCGCTGCGGGACAGAGATGACAGTTACTCTTTAAAAATTATGATTTAAATTGAGTTGATTTAAATCAAGCCTTTTTACTAGTGATTTAAATCATGATTTAAATCGTAATTTAAATCGACTTGATTTAAATCAAATCCACCCTGGTTTGCAGCAGTTTTTTAAAAATTTGATTTGTGTAAAAGTTCAACCATTTTAGCTTGACTTCTGACTTATATTTTGTAGTTGCCACATGATTCATTACATCTATATTTTTCCATGCTTGACCTTGATATACAAAATAGCTGACAGGATCAAATGGGAATTGACATGCCATTACTAACAGATCAATTTAAAAATAACTTCCAGTAAACAAAACACTTAAGAAGGATGTCTTCTAACAACAACTCCCTGTCTCTCTTTCACATACAAAAAACACACACACAATTATACACATACACTACACACACACGTATAAGGCAATTATTATAGTCTGATTAGAATATGCTCATAATACGAAGAGAACTAAGCTTATTTTTAAATGGAAAGGGATTCACAATGGAATCTTAGGTTTTTAAATCTACTCAATTACAGAGAGGTATCGTGTTCAGTTTACTACATACATTAGTCAACCAGCAGAATTAATTGTAATAAATGTCTTGTTTTTGTCGTTGCAAACAAATTAATAAACTATAGTGCTTCTGTTGTTCACCTATGGATGTGATTAATGGTCAGCAGTAAAGATTCAGTTATCTTTTTGGCAGTACGAAAACCTGAATGTTTAACAAGAGTACAATTTCAAATTAAAGTAATAAATCAGAATTACTCAAGGTAGGCCTCTTGTGTGATCTCTTCAGATGGTACTAGGAATATAGTATTTTGTCCCATGTAGTGCCTCTTTATCAAGTACTGTCTTTCTAGTCACGGTTGTGTTCACGTCTTTGCTACATGCTCTGCTGATTACCTTGGAAAAGGGCAATGCTGTAACTGTTCCACTGACCTTTCAGTTTATTTTCTCTTGTGTAATATGAAACATGAGCTAACAAAGTCTTAGTCTACTGATTTTAGACACAAATATGTCTCTGCATTTCAACAGGTTTCTTCTCAAATTAGAGTATTGCCTACCCGTCCCTGAGCATTAATTTAACATAAAGAAAGTAAAACAATCATGCATAGGAGTTATTTGATGTGTCTAGGAGCAAGGAACATCTTGTATGTCTGTGCTAAGAGGAATGTGTGGGCAGGAAGAGGCAACCCACCACAGACTTTATTAAACGCTTGAACAAAGCCCTGGCTTTTTAGAACTTGCACACATGAATATGCAAAAAATAGCCATGATTTTTAAGTATCTTCAAATCAAATCAAATATTTTATTACAGTCATAGACCAGGATAAGTATCTTATTTTTTTTCTCTTTCAAAAATATAGTACAGTAAGGTAATATGAAAATGTATAGCATAGTATAGTATACTTAAGAAAAAAAATCAAATATGTATTTCGGCATAAATGCTTGAAAAATTATGCTTTACATCTTTTTAGATTTCTTACAGGATTACAGTAGTTATGTTGATATAAAATCTTATGTAAAATTGAAATTGAAAAGTTTTTTTTTATAAAACTGTTATATACATGCAGTTTTAACCTTAGAATACGTTAGTGGTTGCTGTTGTCAATATTTCTCATTTTACCATTTTTTATCCTCAAAAGGCTAATATGCCCACAAGCAAGGCATAATGCCACTATCTTTTCAGTAGAAATAATGTGGAAATGGTAATAGTTTAGCTTAATGTAGTTTTAAGAAAATATGTTCTTTCAAAAAGTACCAAATAGCATTTTCCTTTTGTCTTTCTTACTTTAAAAAAAAAAAAGATATTAACATGCTGCTCACTTATCACATTTTAATTACTTATTAGTATTTACATCTCTAGCAGAATTAACAGCTGCTGACTGGAAATGTCAAGGAAATATTTCATTATTGCTGTTTAATCTTTTCAAATATTCTGTGTGTCTGCATTTTTGATTATTAATTGGAACATATTTTGTATGGTGACTTGCCAACAAAACCCAAGACTGAAGCATGCATGGAACTCTACACTACAGTGAAGTTTTTGTAATTCTTTGTATTGCTGAAAACGGGTCGAAAACAAACCAGCTTGTTGATGCTTAAGGGATCTTTTAGAACTTTGTGAAATGCCATTGAGGGGGAATTGGTGGCACTACATATTTGGTGATACTGCATTACTTATGCTTACATGGATGTACCTATATGAAAAAGCTCACAATTGAGCTGGACTCAGCACTTCTTGTGAGAGGAGCACTTTGCAGAGTTAGATTTAAACTGTTTTGGCCAGTAGCAAGGTAAAGAGATCTTTGTCCTTTTCTATTTGCTACTGTAGTTTTCACCAAGATCCTATTCTCTGTTCCCTGACTTTTGCCAAATATTTTTTTCCTGGATTTTAGAATAATGCAAAAAAGGACAGAAGATTTGCCATTTTTCCATAGAATAGGAAAAAAAAATATCGTTGGTAATTCTACATGGGTAAATCAATTGTTTACCATCACAAGCAAACAAAAAGTTCTAATATATGTTAAGAACTTTATATACCAAGAGGATCAATGCATGTATGTTAGCTGACTTGTCTACCTCATAGTAGAAAAGGTAAAGGTAAAGGTTTTCCCTGTCCAGTTGTGTCTGACTCTAAGGGGTGGTGGTCATCTCTGTTTCTTAGCCGAGGGAGCCAATGTTGTCCAAAGACATTTCTGTAGTCATGTGGATAGCATGACTATACACTGAGACACAGAGAATGCTGTTACCTTCCCACTGAAGTGGTACCTATTTATTTACTCACATTTGCAGGCTTTTGAACTGCTAGGTGGACAGGAACTGGGCAAATAATGGGAGCTCACCCCGTTGTGCGGAACTTAGGTCTCAAACTGGGCTGTCAGCTTTCCAGCTGACAAGCTCAGCATCTTTTAAGCGCTGAGACACCGCACCCCCAAAGAAAATGCTAGAAGTTTGGCAATTTTCAGTTTCTAATTTAAATAATCCTCTACTTCTAGCATTTTCTTTGTTTCCAAGAATACCACTGGTTTGTGTATAGGGCTAACAGTCATTCTTGGCAGATAAAACTGGTGGAGGACTATTATCATCTCCTTTGTTTGGAACTGTTTTCACTGTCTGTAAAACTCAGGAAAGATTTTAGGAAAAGGATTTCTAAAATATTTAAAAAATTGATAAGATTTATATAGCCACCCATCTCACATATATATTATTTCAGGGAGCTTACAACAAAATATATAAAATACACAATATAAAAAAATAAAAATAAAATATAGAATAGCCAATCATTATCCAACCAATATCCATGCAACCAGACACCATGTTTTTAAGGACTTATAGAAGACCAGTAAGGATGGGGTCAATCTAATGTCGAGGGGCGAATAATTTTCCAAAGGGCAGGCACTAGGGCTCTTTTCCTGGGCCCTGACATCTAATACTCCTTAAGCTTGATTTAGACTTGTCGGCAACTGCTTGTAAGTGTTGACACATACCAATGCTGTGAGGGGATTGATAGGTAAGTGTAGATTGCAGATGGTTGCAGATGGGTCAATGTGCACACCTCCGAAATCTCAACTACGTGTTGTATAGAAATACACATCCTGCATGCTGATTGGTTAGTCTGATTTTCTGTTCTGTTCTTTGTTTGAGCACCCTCTAGTCAGAACATTTGCAGAAGTATAAATACAACAACTATGAAACTGCAAATGACAGGTGCATATTTTCTCTGACATGCGGTGATGTAGAAGTCTAAATCAGCTCTTAGTTGATGGTACCCAAAGCCTTCCTTTCCTGTCATATCTGGTATGATAGGTAGAGGCAATTGGGGAGAGTCAGTTCTGAAACTAACTCAGTCCCAAGCACCTGTTTTGTTTCAGGTTTCAAACTCACACACATAGAAAGTTGCTAAATTAGAATAGCAATTTTCTCAAGGTTAAGTGAGTAAATGGCAGACAAGCAAAGAAATGTAAATCAAAACAGAAGCTCTTAGAAAGAAAGCTTGCCTGGGTGATTTCGCTCTCAACAGAAAAATGCATAACAGAAATCAAAATCCAATCTGAAGTTCAGAGAACCAAGCTAAATTTGTCAACTAGTCTAAAGGTGAGAGTTTCAGAATGTTTACATGAGCAGAATACATAGGAACAATATGTCAGAATTTGAGTTCAGACTGTTTGCAAAAGAGAAACACGGATAAAGATTGCTGCAGTCAGCTATCATAATTAAGACAGTTACTCTCTTGATTGGCAAGGAGTTTTAACATTTTTGCTTTGCTGTCTGCTCTACTCAAGTCCAGGATGTACTTCATTATCTGACTGTTCCAGGTGTTCTGATGGCGCCTGTGTTTAATTAAACCCAGATGATTCCTGGCTTGGTATTTCCTAAGGGTGACATTCCACTGGTTCACTTGGAGCAGATTTCAACATTTTGAATCCTGGAGCATGACAACACCTTAAAATCATCCAGAAGCACACTGGAAGTCACTGCAGCTTACAAAGCAGTGGTGTCACATGTGCTGAGTAATTGACTCCTGTAACTCTTCACACAGCTGCATTCAACAATAGTTGAAGATTCCGAATACTCTTCAATGGCAGTTCAATGTAAAACACATTGTAATAGTCCAGTCTGGAGGTCACAAGGGCAGGAGTGACTGTGAGCAAGGTTCCTCAATCCAGTAATGGGAGCAACTGTTGTACAATTTGAAGTTGTGCAAATGTTCTGCTAGCCACAGTTGCCCTCTGCTCCTTGAATAGGAGCTGTGAGCCTGGAAGAACCTTCAGATTGTGTACCACATCTGCCTGGGGCAGGGTCAACCCTTTCAGAAATAAAGATTGAAGGCTGCCAAATCAGGAGGTCCAAAAACCCATAAGCAATTAGTTTTGCTTAGGGTTTCCTGGAGCCTGTTACACTTAACCCAGTCCCCCACAACCTTGACATATTGAGACAGAACTTCCATAGCATCATTAAGGCAGCCTGGATAGAGATATAAAGTATAAGTATAATCAGTACACTGATACCTTACTCAAAATCAATGAATGACCTTACCCAGCAGCTTTATGTAGATAACAATAGCAATAGCACTTAGACTTATATACCACTTCATAGTGCTTTACAGCCCTCTCTAAGTGGTTTACAGAGTCAGCATATTGCCCCCAACCATCTGTGTCCTCATTTTACCGACCTTAGAAGAATGGAAGGCTGAGTCAATCTTGAACCGGGGAGAATTGAACTGTTAAACTGCCGGCAGCTGGCAATCAGCAGAAGTAGTCTGTACTGCATTCTAACCACTGCACCACCACAGTTCTTATGATGTTAAACAAGAATGAAGAATGGAACCTACTTCCATAGGGTTTCCAAAGGTTTCCAAACTCCTATGTGAACAGGCTCCAGAAAATAAGGCCTGGTGCAATGGGTGCTTCCTCCAATAGGTCACCCTGCAGAAAAATGGCATGCATCAGATCCTTGGGAATACTGTCTGGAGACCAATGATATCATTCTCCAAGGCTTATGCATATTGGAGAACATGGTGAAGTGAAATTTATATAATAATAAATAGCATTGATATAGAAGTCTGGAACAGTGGCAGTTGGCTGAGGCTGCTGAAGGCACTGAGCCTCTACATTGGACCAGCTTCAGCACTGCTGTACAGGTGGGCCAAGATAGGAAGGTGGGAGAGTTGCAATATCCTCACTGTCATGAAGGCAAGCAGACTGCCAAGTACCCAAATTTCATGTGAACATGGGAAGCTGCAATGGCCGTATCTTCACGCATGGATTGTAACTCCTTTTGTTCAGCACCATCGTGATTTTGAATGGTTACTGAATTAAGCATTCATTAAGCAAATTTATACCTAGTCTGAATTTCAGAGATGCTTCTGCCACAGACACTCAGTAGTTTTGGCCAAGAATACTTTTCCCAGATATCCACCTATTTCCAGTACCTCCAATCAGTCTTCTCTCAGTCAATTAAACAGAGGGTAATCTCAGCACTACCAGCCATGCGGCTTCATCTATGGGAAAGGCAGGCACTTCCCCACTTCCCTACAAAATAGGCATTTTGTGACTGGCGTACTTCTCTGACAAACCATTTCATGAAAATTCCCATGTTTTATAAAATCCAACTGTAATATTGTTTAGCCTTCTAAATATATGTAAACTGACCTTTCTAAATGCTGGAAAGGTGGCTCAGGCTATTCTTACTTCACAACAATTCTGTGAAGAGACACCATGAAATATGACTGACTCGGGTCCCTTCTCAGTGAGCTAAGTTCAGCAAGATCGATTAGTGGTCTCCTTGATACAACCCTGTTCGTTTTACTGCATGACTGGTATTTTTGAGTTGTTCATAAATGATGTGAAGTAATAAGAGTTTTAACTGATATTATTAGATTATTACAGTAGTAAAGCCAAAAGAGATGTAGTGAGGGGCTACAAAAGAAATTGTAACCAGAGGAAAAGACAGTAGGCTACAGTGTATAATGATTAATATTAGAGGAAAAACATCTGAACCACATGCACAGAGATGGAGTCATTAACCAGGCAAGGAAATTCAGTTGAATTAGCAATAGCATGGAGTGAAAACTTAATTCTAATGTTGGGCGTTGTTTAAAAAAGAATCATCAAATTGTGTATGTGTATATGTATGCCTCTGTTTTATATCTCTATACAGATAGCTTGAAGTGATGATGAAAAAGAAAACAAAGTTATGGCTGTCATGGTTCACGAATGGTCACAGGATTGTGATTTGGGCATTTGGTAACTCCACTTTTTTATTTTTAGACTTTCACAAGGTCTAACAGCAAGCATAGTCAATGGGGAAGCTGACACAAAATCACATTAAATGATATGATGTCACATTAAATGATTACAAATGATTTGTTTAATGACCACAGCCAGAACTGCTGTTGTGAGTCAGCATGGTCTTGTGATATTTAGCTTTACAGCTATGTTACTTAGCAATATGTGGGCGTGATGGCTCAATGGTTAAGGATGCTGAACTTGTCAGCTGGAAAGCTGACAGTCTGAGCTTGAGACCTGAGCACTGTGTGACGGGATGAGCTCTTGTTATTTTTCCCAGCTCTTGTCCACCTAGCTGTTTGAAAGCATGCAAATGCAAGTAGATAAATAGGTACCACTTTGGTGGGAAGATAACAGCATTCCATGTGCCTCAACGTATAGTCATGCTGGCCACAGGACCGCAGAAATGTCTTCAAACAACACTGTCTCCTCAGCTAAGAAACAGAAATGAGTACCACCCCCTGGAGTTGGACATAACTAGATGGGAAACCTTTACATTTACCTTTACTTAGCAATGGATTGCCAATTTTAAATATAGTTGTTAAGTGAGATCAACCTGTTTAGTAAATGTACATTGAATATTGTGTACAGTTCTGATTACCAGATTAAGAAATAATAAAAAAGTACTACTATTGTACTTTTTCTACCAAGAGCTTGGTTTACTACTACAATTTAGTGCAATCTAATTGCAGTAATGGCTACTAATAGCCAAATCAAGTCTAGTTTTCTTCCTTAATAGGCTAGGCATCTGTATATATAACTATTTTGATATCCCAGTTTGATATATCATCTGAATTAGGAGACAACTAACATGATATTAATATACTATTTAGTTTGAATTTCTGTTTTAGGGTGTTATGTAATATAAAATCACATCTCTACACCAATAATATTTGAAAAGCTTTCATGTGTCAAGAAAAGCCAATTTTCTATGCTATACCTTCTCTTATGATCTTAATTTCCTTTCTGTATCTTGGTATAAAACATACATAGCAATGTCTTCAGGAAAATTATACTTGATATTGCTTGGAGCACTGTGTCTGACTAGGTAATCTAATATTTACAGTCTTTGCAAAAAAAAAAAAAAAGCAATGCTGAGTTAACACTACTACATTTGTAGTTACATTTTCATTCCGATATAAATACACATATGATATTCATGTGTGGAACCCATTCTCAATTTAATTAGAAAATTGATTTAATTACTACTGATAATATAGATTTTAGTTTTGTTTGGACAGTCCTTGCCCCGCTTGATGTCAACTGTGGTAAAAAAAATTGTATTCATAACTAAATAATTTATTGATTATTTGATTTGATTGATTTGATTTATATAGCCAAAAGTGACTCTGGTCAACTTAACAATTAATTAAAAGCATTAAAAATTAACAACAGGGTAGAAAAAAACAGAATAAGTCAATCATTGCGTATTCCATTCAAGATCTTCAGTATTCTATGCCAGGGCTTTTCAACCTTTTCACAGATTGTACCACTTTTAGGACATGACAATATTCAAGTACCACCAGTGCTTAGCAAGGTGTCAAAAACTTGATGACTGAAAAAAAAGGGGCAGGATTTTGGGTTTTACTGGTTAGATTCATTTGTTGTTATAGAAATGGCTAGTTTATACTATTATGGGAAAGTAAAAAGTTGAGATTCGATGTTAATGCTTCATTCTACTGCAACAGAAGAAGTCGGAAGTCAATGCCTTTTCTTTTCCCCTTCTCCCCCTCACTTTTTCCTCCCCACTATGTCCTACTATTTGCTTTTATATTTTTGTATTTTATTCCATAATCTAATAAAATGTTACAAGCTGTTAAAAAAAAAGGAAAATACCGGTTTTAGTTTCTTTGGTGGCGGTTTCTTTGCTCTCAGGCCACGCGGAGGACCCCCGGCGATGCAGGCTCAGCCCAGCCTTCCTCAAGGGGTGCCCGGCTGGGCTTATCTTCTTCTCGAGGCTGCTGCTGCTTGGCTCGCTCTCCTTGGCCAGGTTGCTCTTGGTGTGTGTGGGAGGGCAAAATATGTGGGTCACTCCCTCTCCATGCAAGGAGACCCGGTTTTGTAACCAAAGCATCCTCAGCGAAAGGATGAGAGACCACCAGGAGAGTTAGGAGGAGAGGACAAGGGGATGGCAAAAGGGCAGCAGGGCTGGTCGTGGCCAAGTGCTATGGCAGGACTTCCCTCAGACCCTCCCTCCCTTTCATTATAACCTACCTACCTTCCTTCCTTCCTTCCCTCCCCCTTTTCTTTTTCCTTCCCTCTTCATTCTCCTTTCCTTTTTCTTCCTTCCCCTCTTTCCTTCTTTTTCCTTCCTTGCTCTCTTCTCCTCTTTCCTTCTTTTTTTTTGTCTTTCCTCTTTCCCTTTCTCCTTTCCTGTCCCTTCTTGGATGCTCAAATGCAAAAGGGGAAACATTTCTCAATGCCTCCTTGCCTTATGATCAAATGCCACTTTTGCTAGTTTGTGGCCACTTAAAAGATTGAGAACAAACCAGGCTCAGTTTATCCCGTGCTTGCATTTAGTGGGGGTGTCCATAGACAACAGTACAGCAAAATTGTCAAAATGGTGGCTGTGATAGTTGATCAGAGCTCCTCCATTTTTTATGTGCAACAGCTTTAGCATTTAGGAATAGAGGTAAGTTAGTTGCTTTTTAATAATAATAATAATAATAATAAAGTTGGAAGGGACCTTGGAGGTCATCGAGTCCAACCCCCTGCTCAGGCAGGAAACCCTATACCATTTCAGACAAATGGCTGTCCAGTCTCTTCTTAAAAACTTCCAGTGTTGGAGACCGCTTCTGGAGGCAGCTTGTTCCACCTCCATTTTTTATGTGCAACAGCTTTAGCATTTAGGAATAGAGGTAAGTTAGTTGCTTTTTAATAATAATAATAATAATAATAAAGTTGGAAGGGACCTTGGAGGTCATCGAGTCCAACCCCCTGCTCAGGCAGGAAACCCTATACCATTTCAGACAAATGGCTGTCCAGTCTCTTCTTAAAAACTTCCAGTGTTGGAGCATTCACCGCTTCTGGAGGCAGCTTGTTCCACTGGTTAATTGTTCTAACTGTCAGGAAGTTTCTCCTCAGTTCCAGGTTGCTTCTTTCCTTGACTAGTTTCCATCCATTATTCTTGTCCTGCCCTCAGGCGCCTTGGAGAATAGCTTGACTCCCTCTTCTTTGTGGCAGCCCCTGAGATATTGGAATACTGCTATCATGTCAACCCCTAGTCCTTCTTTTTCATTAAACTAGACATACCAATTCCAGCAACGTTCTTGATATGCTTTAGCCTCCAGTCCCCTAATCATCTTTGTTGCCCTTCTCTGCACTCTTCTAGAGTCTCACATCTTTTTACATCGTGGTGACCAAAACTGGATGCAGTATTCCAAGTGGGGCTTACCAAGGCATTGTAAAGTGGGTATTAATACTTCACGTGATCTTGATTCTATCCCTCTGTTAATGCAGCCCAGCACTGTGTTGGCTTTTTGGCAGCTGCAGCACACTGCTGGCTCATATTTAAGTGATTGTCCACTAGGACTCCAAGATCCTCTCACAGTTACTACTATTGAGCAAGGTCCCCTATACTATACCTGTACATTTGGTTTTTCTTGCCTAAATGTAGAACCTTACTTTTTCACCATTGAATTTCATTTTGTTAGATAGCGCCCAATCTTCAAGTCTGTCAGGTCCTCCTGTATCTTAAGCCTGTCTTCTGGAGTGTTGGCTATTCCTGCCAGCTTGGTGTCATCCGCAAATTGATGAGTTCCCCATCTATCCCTCGTCCAAATCGTTGATGAAGATGTTGAAGAGCACTGGCCCCAGGACAGAGCCCTGCGGCACCCCACTGCACACTTCCTCCATGTAGATCGCGTTCCATTGAGGACCACACGCTGAGTACGGCCGGTCAGCCAGCTACGAATCCATCTGGTGGTGATGCTGTCTAACCCACATTTTCTATTTTATCAAGTAGTAGGTTGTGATCTACTTTATCAAATGCCTTACTGAAGTCCAAGTAAATTATATCCACAGCATTCCTCTGATCCACTAATTTTGTCACTTGGTCAAAGAATGCAATAAGGTTTGTCTGGCATGATCTGTTTTTGACAAAACCCATGTTGGCTTTAGTAGTGATTTTGTTGCCTCTAGGGTTCGCTGATTCGTTGTTTGATTAGCTTTCCAGAATCTTCCCAGGTATTGAGGTCAGGCTGATAGGTCTGTAATTTCCTGGGCATTTTTTCCCTTTTTTGAAGATGGGAAACACATAAGCTCTTTTCCAGTCCTCCGGTAATTCCCAGTGCTCCAGGATCTTTGAAAAATATAGTTCAATGGTTCTGAGATCACATCTGCCAGTTCCTTGAGAACCCTGGGGTGTAATCCATCTGGTCCTGGTGATTTGAATCGTCTAGGCTGGACAGGTGCTCCATACCGTTTTCTTGCCTATCTTAACTTGCATTTCTATTCTGTTTTTTTGGCATATATTTTGGTAGGTTGGTCTGTTTTTTCCCTTTGTGTAAAGACAGATGCAAAAAATGAGTTAAATAGTTCTGCTTTTCCCGTTGCTGTCACCTTTTTGCCACTTTCACCACTTTTCTATTAATACATAATCCTTAGAAGGGCTCTCCTGTAGGGAGCCTGCCTTGGTCTAATTCAGACTGGAAATATACCAAAGGAAAATATTTTCCCCCACTCTGCTTTGTCCTGTTTTCCCCACTGGAAATGGCTGTTTGCAACATACAAGGAGGGGATACTTTCCTAAGAGCTCACAATTCAAGAATACCAATGTTAGCTTGGATTGCCAACAAAGTTCTGTCTGTGACAAAATAGAACACAAAATTGCTTTCTCCTTCAAACTGGGGCATTTCCAACCAAGTTGCCTCTCCTCCCTCCCTCTTTCCTTCCCTCGCTCCTTCCCTCGCTCCTTCCTTCTTTACTTCCTTTTTCCCTCCCTCCCTCCCTCCCTCCCTTCCTTCCTTCCTTCCTTCCTCTCCTGCTTTTTTTTTTAAACTGCCAGCAGGCAGGCAGTGGTGGGCAGAGGCTTCACATTTTGACCCCTCCCTCCGTCGTTGCCTCTGCGTGGCTCTTAGCTCACCTCTCCCAGACCTGTGCACGTGTTTGTGTGTGTGTGTGTGTGTGTGTGTACGGGCAGGCGGAGTCTCGCCCCTTGCAGCCCCGCATCCTCAACAGTGACCTTCTGCGATGGCAGGCTGCAAACTAATGAAAGCTAGTTTTTTGGAGTACTTGTTTCCTTTTCTCAACATACCGCCGATCACATTGCGCCCTGCCCCATGGAAGGCTGCAAGAAGCTCCCATCGCAGCTTCTCTTATTTCTCCCATTCTTTTCCTCCCCAATGTCACAGCGTGGGGTTGCAAGGAGTGAGACCCCCTCCACATGCGTGCGCGCACACACACACACAAACACATGCACGGGTCTAGGAGAGATGAGCTGAGAGCCACGCAGAGGCTTTATAGCTTTATAGCTAATTAACCAATTTTGCTGTTGTGTTTTGACCTTTCTCCTCCCAAGTATGTATAACTTGTCTTTTCCTGTCTTTTTGGTTTGACTTATATTTTATACATTCAATTAAACTAAAAGAAGCTTCAGAATTCCATCACCTTTCACACATTTGTTGACAAAGCAAATTTATATTTAGAGCTCTTCTTTTGGGAGAGGAATGGGTTCTGCCTTGCATATTGAAAAAAACTGATGATGGAACTTAAAGAAATCCTTACAGACTTTTACTACTTAGCAGTAAAGTTCATATTTTTTATATGTAAAGGAAATTGATAAATAAATTTAGCAAGCCACCTTCTTTGATCATGCACTGCAGTCTGTATTGCAGTTCATAAGGGTGTTTACTCTCTTCCCCGCTTGCCTCCCTTTCCTGAATTGAGAAGTTTCTAAGCCTAAATATACAAATATATTCCTTACCCCTCCTGGAGTTCTAACAGGTAGTGACATTATCTTTTCTTCCACATGTTGACCTCTGGTCTCTGAGGTCTATTTTTGAAATATAAACAAAAAAAGTCGCTTTTTGTTTCTTTTCTTCTTCATAGAAAAGGATCACATTATGCCAGAAATTTACAAAACAGGAATGAAGAAATGGCCATCTATACTTGTACTCAACTGTACTGAGAATGGTTCAGAAAACTGTATTTCACATATGGAAATATCATTCAGAAATGTTTTTCCTAGCACCATCAAAGTCAACCTAGAGGAAATAACCTTTTAAGATGATTGCCATCAGGGTGGGGAAAAACAAAACACCTACATTTTCTTCACCGAGTCAGACTACCAGTTCAATAATGGCACCAATAGATCTATCATTGACAAAATTGCCATACATGGATATTTTGCTCTACTATTAATAAATCTGAGGCTATTCTCTTTGGATTCTGCAGTACAGGCAAGAACAGTGTTTCCAAGGATCCTCAACAGAAGAGGAAAAACAGAAATATAGTGTCTTTCTACTTACAGTTCTCTTAGACATGCAACTTCCTCTCAGCATTCCATTCCAGTGGCTTTCCATTAGAGAAAATTGCCATCTATTCTTGCTTTGATCTGTCATATCAAATCAGATACCAATATCTGCATGATCACCACTTCTATTTTTCCTGCTTTGCCAATGTGAGTGTGAGATTGATTGACAGAGGGGAGCTGAACATTTTCTGACTCCAAAATCTAGTATTGTGATCCATACCAGAAGCAAAAGGAATATATGCTTGTAAATATGATTGTTTCCCATCACCATGCTGCATAGATCAGTACTGACATGTTATTTAGGGGCCACTGATGCCAAAACTACTACAGAAGACCAATTTACAGTATTAACACACCAACGGGGGATAACCTACAATGTCTCAACACCAGATAATCCCAGTTAATCATACATCTCATTTGCCCCAAAATACAAGATTTAGATTAGTCACTAAGATCTGCACAAGAGACTGCAGGATAGGCACTGAAGAATCACTGAAAACTTGGTTCTCAGAAGAGATGACTTTTCAAAACAATTCTGTAATTAAAAAAATCAATTAACAATAAAAAGGGAGAATCTAAATAACTCTGGTAAGAAAATGCAAGATCTTTTTCTAGCATATTTTTCTGAATTTATATATGGTAGGTACAGGCAAAGAAATATCTGGGGTCTGGGGACATCAGTTAGCATCAATTGTGAGCCTGGTTACATGTACCATGCCTGGTGATATTATTATTGTTGTTGTTATTATTATTATTATTGTTATTATTATTATCATTTTATTATTATTATTAGAGAGAGAGGCTTCTTGTTCCTTATTTCATGATGAAAATAAATATAAACAAAAAACATTTTCCATGTCAATATTTCAGCATTTGGGTTGGTTGTTGGTTGTTTATTTCTAACCATGTTACTATTTTTCCTTATTTCAAAGAAATCAAGGCAGATTACATAGAAAAAAGATAAAATCATAATAAAATAAAAAATGTAAAATAATGTCACAGTAGCAATTGCAGACCAGGTCCACCATCTATTCAAAAGTCTGTCAAAGCAGAATGTTTTGGGTAATGTGAGTGAGAAAATGGCTTCCCATAATACCTCAAAGGATGAGGTATTTCATAATGTGGTCATGACCAAGGACATCACCCAGTCCATTTACGTTACACTGAGAGTTCCTTTGATTTCAGCTGATTGTGGTGAAGAGAGGCAATCCAGCAAGTGCATAGATTCTAAACCATATAGGGATTGAAACATAAAATCAACATCTTGATTTGGGTCTGGAAGCAAATAGTTTGAATTGTTGCCATTTCTTTTTCTAAGTATTTCTGTATTTGTTTGATGCATGGCTTTTTAATGTTCCTAAGTCCAGTAACATTGGCATGGGAAAAATATTCTCCCAGCATCTTTTGGATCATATGGCATTATTCTTAGCTAATATATCTCTTGCTTGGCCTGTATCAGCACCAGCTCTCTAATGAGATTTCTCATAGCAAAGTGATCAGAATTAGTACACACCGGTAGACAGCAAGCCACGAATTGGTTATGGAATGGCATTTTTTTTACTACTTCCATCTGTCATCAGAGATGACTTTCAAATGAGAAGGAGAGTGTGTTCAGCATAAGTACCAATCTGAGGCCATTGGAACTGGCAAGACAATAAACCTTGGCATATGAGGAGGAAGTTTGTTTTTTATCTTTTAACCATTACTGAGATGCAATATAATACAGACTAATAATCATGACTAATTTACACAATTGAGCAACAAACAAAACAAAAAAATAACAAATAAAAATCACATATAGATTTAATGGAGTGAAACATTTCACACTATATAGCACCAATAGATAGAGATCTGTCAGGGACAATCAGAGTATGATAGTTGTGCTGGGTCAAAACTCCAGAGTTACTTTCAAATAGATTGGTGAGTCATTTGGAAATGATTTGTGTCTTATTCACTGCTGGGGAAACCAACACCAGATCTCTTTGCTCTAACATCAAAACTGTCAATTAGAATTCCTATGTAGGAATAATTATGTCTATGTCTCTAGGGAGCTTCCTTTCATAGAAATAGATAGAGGGGTTTTTTGTTTTGTTTTGTTTTTGTAAAATGGTCAAAGCACATAGCAAATACTAAAAATATTATAGTCGGAGTACAATTATTTTTGTTTCTTTCCGCATGGAACAGGGAATTTTTACTTCGACAAGATAGTTTAGGAGCTAGGGTATTTAGTGGCAATTTTTCCTTCCTTCTGTTTAGTATTATAGCACTGTTTGATTTATGGTATTGCTAACTTGTTCTGAGGTCAACTGGCGTGAAGATGACTACATGGCTAACTTCAAAACATTTTGAAGAGTTGGGAAGTAGAAATGGTTTAACCTTGCAAGTAAAATGTTAACATAATCAGGTGGAATAAACAGTAAATGAAACCCAAGGAGCTTCTTAAAATATCTAAACCTGTAGCATTGCTTTAAATAAGTCTAAATTGTTTCCTAGCAATGACATTTTCCCCATAGTTGTAATATCTTAGTTGTCACTATGACAGATGTTTTCTTTGAGCAAATGACCCTTTTAAGTTAGATAATGTGAACCATAGCATGGTTGCTCTGCTATATATTTTATTTTCTGAAAAAAAACTTTCTTAAGAAAGCTTGGGGTACTGTTGTTTTCGGCAATTTTATTTTTTTTAAAAAAGTTTTAATAACTCGGCTTAGTAAGATACAATAGAACAGACAATTTGAACAATTGCCTCTATAAATTTAAATATATTAATATTTAAAGCAGTTAACTTGAATGAATTAACAAAACATGAATTTAATTGGATATTTTATGTATGTATATATATATATATGCGTGTATGTATATATATATGTATGTATCTATGTAGCAACTCCATAAACCACATCTTTTTTATTGAAGGTATGATGTATTTCATCGCATATTAAAGAAGACTGAAGAAAACGAAGGCGGTCTCAACAAATTCACAAAGAGTTACCAAACATTTGGAATCAACAAATTCATAGATGGAGGATTATACTGTAAAGAATGGGCTCCTGGTGCAGAAGCAGTATTTCTTACTGGTGATTTTAGTAAGTATTTTCCAGCACATATAAGCTTCTTTTATTGTTATGGTGCCTCTAAAATCAGTCTTAATGTCATGAGTTTGCTTTCCATTTTGTTAATAAAACCAGAAGATAACACTTTAACTTAAAAATATATCTGATGTGTGTTTGTACTCAGCATAAGACAAGATCCTTGAACTGTAGTTACTTAAATATGTTTGGTAGGTATCAATTCTTGATCTTTGCATCTGGAGACCTACTTTCTTATCCAAAATACCATGAAATGTACTGGGTGCCTTTATGATAGTTACCATGTTACAGTCTGAATGGGTAGTGACATGTACTGTATACAGTTGTGTGTAAAAGTTGCAGGCACTTCTGAAATGAATTCAATGAATTCCAGAGTGATCAAAAGCTGACTCAGCTGCTAAAAAGCAAACAAGAGTTGAATGCATAGATGTTATTTACAGACAGAGAAAAAGAAAATAGTATGTCAGGTGGAAAAAATTAATTTCCTTTTCAGTCAATACTTTTTAATATTCCTTTTGGGACAAATAACACTTTTCAAACATTTTCTGTAGCATTCATCTTTTTTTTCCATGTAAGTACTTCATGGATGGCTTAGAATGGCCTTTAAAATTCCCTGACTTGAATCACTGAAAATCTGTGGGGATATCTCAAATATTCAGTGCATGTAAGGAAGCCAATGAATATCTCTGAACTAAAAGAATTCTGCAAGGAACTCTGTTTCACTATAGAGATTATGTCATCTGTTCATTAGGAATTCATTGAGACATACTGTTTGGCCAAGGTATCTAAACTTCTATATGCAACTATATTTAATTATAAAAGTGCTTAAATTATGCATATGCATAGCCATTTTTGCTTTTTTTTTTTAAGAATCATATTTCACAGCATACAAGTTATCTTAATGACTGGGAGTTTAAATCTGGAAAGTATGCAGGATTGGCAAAACTAATAGTATATATACATAATACAGATTTAAATAAATATAAGCAAGAATGATTCTCATACATGCAATGTATCATACAGCATGGTAAATATAATCACAGTGTGGCTTCTAAGAGGACTTAAATGTCTACAGCAGGGCTTTTCAACCGGTGGTACGCATACCACCAGTGGTACGCGAGCGCCTGGCTGGTGGTACGCGTAGAACGGGTTGAACAGCACTGTAAAAAAAAAATGTAAAAAAATTGTAAAAAAAAAAAGTGTAAAAGTGGATGAGGTGAAGCGGCAGCAGCACCGCAGAGGCTTGTGGCAAAGTCAGCTGGAACTGCACGTTGCCTGGGTCCTACTGAGAGCCCAGGATCAAAGTGCGCAGCTCCAGCTGATTGGCGGCGGCCTTGGGGGCGGCAGGCAGCCTCACACAGTCTTCAGGGGAGATTCCGCTGGAGCTGCACGAGGCATTGCCTGGGTTCCCCCCCCGCCCCCACCCAGATGCCCTCACCTCTCCCAAGCATTTTTTTTACTCACCAGCTTTCAGCAGCATTCCCTTTCTCCTGTCTTTCTCGGCCTTCGTCATGTGTTTGTGAGACAAAACAAAAGTTCCATGAGACTTTTGAAAGTCTCATGGAACTTTTTTTTTTTACCCACAAGCACGAAGGCAGAGAAGCAAACGAAGGCAAAGAAGCAAAAGGAGAAAGGGAGTGCAGCTGAAAGCAGGTGGGTAAAAAACTGCTTGGGGGAGGCGAGGGCATCTGGGCGGGGGCACCAACCTTACCCTGCATGGCGGCGGAAGGGTTAACGGCAGGCGTGGGGGGGGCAGGAGGAGCTGCGCAAAGCAGGCGGAGGGGAGGCCGGGCAAATTGTGGGTGCTGGCAGCACGGAGGCTGATCGTGCGCGCGTGAGGCAGAGGTGCTGCCCTGGGCCAGAGGAGAGGCCGGGCAGATTGCGGGCAGTAGCAGCGACGGGAAAGCCGATCGCACGTGTGCGTGAGGCAGAGGTGCTGCCCGGGGCCAGAGGGGAGGCCGGGCAGATTGCGGGCAGTGGCAGCGACGGGAAAGCCGATCGCACGTGTGCGCGAGGCACAGGTGCTGCCCGGGGCCAGAGGGGAGGCCGGGCAGATTGCGGGCAGTAGCAGCGACGGGAAAGCCGATCGCACGTGTGCGCGAGGCAGAGGTGCTGCCCGGGGCCAGAGGGGAGGCTGGGCAGATTACGGGCAGTGGCAGCGACGGGAAAGCCGATCGCACATGTGCGCGAGGCACAGGTGCTGCCCGGGGCCAGAGGGGAGGCCGGGCAGATTGCAGGCAGCGGCAGCGACAGGAAAGCCGATCGCACGTGTGTGCGAGGCACAGGTGCTACCCGGGGCCAGAGGGGAGGCCGGGCAGATTGCGGGCAGTCTTCTTGAATCTGGCATTCACAGACCCGTCCGGAGCGAAGGGGAAGCAAAGGGGAATGCCAGATCTAACCCCGGGGCGGTTCGAAAGGCCAGCAGGCTGGCTGGGGGTTTTGGGGGGGAGACATGTAGCCTTCCTCCATCTTCTTGAATCTGGCATTCACGGACCCCGCCAGAGTGAAGGGGAAGCGGGATTAAAGCCCTTCTTTCGGCCGCAAAGAATGTAGCCAGGCGGGATTCGCCTGGGGGTTGTGCCGGCTCTTCCTCGGGGCTGGCTGCAGCAATGAATGAGCCGGCTTTACTCTGGCTGCAGCTGTGCGCAACACACCAGAGGGAGTCCGGCAGCCAAGGCTCTTTCCCCGCCCCCCTGTGCTCCTCTGTTGCCTGCGCTCTCCTCCCCCTGCGGAAGAACGGCAACTGTGCTGGGCTCCCGGCTGCACTGAGCACGACCGCAAAAGGAAAATGATTCAGCAAAGGAACCACCATTGAAGCAATTAAAACTGAGTGATGGAGGGAGGGAGGGAAGGACAATGAGAGGGAGAGAGGGACAGTGGAAGGGAGGGAGGGAAGGAAGGAAGGGACAATGGAAAGGAGGGAGGGAAGGAAGAAGGGACAAAGGAGGGAAGGAAGGAAAGAAGGAAGGAATGGACAATGGGAGAGAGGGAGGGAAGGAAGGCACCCACCCCGGTCCCAACCTCCTCCACCAGAGACCTATGGATTCCCCCCCACAGGCACCCTGCAACCTGAGGGAGGGAGGGATGGACAATGGGAGGGAGGGAAGGAGGAAGGGACAAAGAGGGAGGGAAGGAAGGAAGGAAGGAAGGGACAATGGGAGAGAGGGAGGGAAGGAAGGCACCCACCCCAGTCCCACCCCCCTCCACCAGAGACCCATGGATTCTCCCCCACAGGCACCCTGCAACCTGAGGGAGGGAGGAAGGGACAATGGAAGGGAGGGAAGGAGGAAGGGACAAAGAGGGAGGGAAGGAAGGAAGGAAAGAAGGAAGGAAGGGACAATGGGAGAGAGGGAGGGAAGGAGGGCACCCACCCCAGTCCCACCCCCTTCCACCAGAGACCCATGGATTCCCCCCACACAGGCATCCTGCAACCTGAGTGATGAGCTGCCCCCCCTGCCATTGACTTTGTCAAAAAGTTGCAAAAGGTGATCACATGACCCTGGGACACTGTGAATGTCATAAGTATGAATCAGTTGCCAAGCATCCGAATGTAAATCACATGACCCTGGGGATGCTGCAACAGTCATAAGTGTGAAAAATGGTCATAAGTCACTTTTTTCAGTGCCATTGTAACTTCGAACAGTCACTAAGCAAATTGTTGTAAGTCAAGGACTACCTGTACTTCAGCATTTTTTCCCTTTTTTGGGGGGGGGGGTCCAGTTTTTGACACCTTGCTGGGCGAGTGGTGGTACTTGGATGTTGCCTTATCCTAAAAGTGGTACAATGGGTGAATAGGTTGAAAAGCCCTGGTCTACAGTATGTACAATTTGGAAAATTAGCAGATGTACCAAACGTTTAGGGCCCCAATAGTTTTCCCCCTTTTATTTATTGGTGGTTTTGCTAAATTGGGTTTTTCATATTTTTTCCTTTTATTAACATTTATACATCATATGCACACACTACACACTCACAAGAAAAAGAGAGAGGCTTCAGTATTAAGTAATTAGCTGAAGATTAAAACCTTTTATTGTGCAACAAATAATTTTATGTAACAGTTTCTTTTTAATGTTATACTCTATGCCAGCGGTCCCCAACCTTGGCAACTTTAAGATTTGTGGACTTCAACTCCCAGAATTCCCCAGCCAGAATTCTGGGATGTTGGAGTCCACAAATCTTAAGGTTGCCAAGGTTGGGGATCCCTACTCTATGCTATGTGATATGTATGACATATATCAGCTGCTATATGTGGCAGAGTATGAAGAGGCCAAAGCATAAAGTTACTTTACTTTTTCATATTGTACCACATATAGCATAGAAACCTAGATTAAGATAGAGTTAGTTTGGTATAGTGGTTAAGATAGAATTAGTTCGGTATAGTGGTTAAGGCATCAGGCTAGAAACTGGGAAACACTTTGTTCTAGGTTAGGCACCTTGGACCAGTCAGTTTTTCAACCCTAGGAAGAAACTGTCAATGGCAGACCACTTCTGAAATCTTGCCAAGAAAGATGCAGGGACTAGTGTAGGCAGTTGCCAGGAGCCCCAAGCATCAAAAGAACAAAAAATTGTAATTAATCTGATACAATATTTATTTCTCTTTCCTGTGTTTCTAATACTCTTAAGTTATATAAACCAGAGGCCCACAACTTTTTGGGCACCAGGGACCAGTTCTATGGAGAAAGATTTTTCCGTGGACCAGAGGAGGCGTGGTTTTGTGTGCTGCCTGCATCCCGCGGATGGGGCTTCGCTTGTTTGCGTGGCCCAGTTTCTGGCATGCCACGGCCCAATGCCAGTCCATGGACCAGGGGTTGGGGACCCTGATTTAAACAATAGAACATCAATAATGTTAACTAATACCTGTACAATATGATTGTATTGAAGCAATATAATGTATTCAGATTTCAATATAATATTGAAATACAATCTAATTATTCAATTATTCAATATAATAAAAAGGATATAGATAAGATATACATCCATCCATCCATCCATCATACATCTCATGATTTGATGAGATTGTAGGCATCTTAACCAATAATTTGGGAAAGCATGCCAAAAAGGGCTCCAGCTTTTGAACTACAGTTTTTTATAGATCTACAGGATCATTATTAAGGTTGGCCGACATGAGGGTTGATCAGCAATTCTGTAGACGGTACTCTGCCAGAACTCTCTTCATCTTTTGTCCAACTATAAGATTAATTTGTTTAACTTGCTGGAGAGAATGAAAAAATGAAGTAAGCTGCCTGGTGCATCTGCCAAATGGGAGCTATTTATGTATCTTTTGGAATAACTTCATTTTCCTTATAGCATAATTACATTGGGCTTTGATTTAACTGATTTTTAAGTCCATATTCCTTGTTGTATCATATAATCTACTTTATATTTGTTGCAAATTATGTTTGTTCTCATTTAGCAACAGGACACATTTTCAAACAAAAGTCCATGTACATTTATGCCCTCAACTACAATGCTTCTAACTGTATTTTTGCTCTCTATCCCAGAGATACTCATAGTATTAAGAGAGCTTTCACAGTATTGCAGTTGGACAATTACCAGTGTTAAAAGTTTAGTAAATCATAAATATGAGGCAATTGGTAATCAAAAGCTCTAATAAAGAGATGGTATTGACATTGTAGCTACCTGAAAAGCTTAAAGTAAATTACTTTTTACACAGATTTTCTTATTAACTAAATATAGAATTTAACATCCATCACTTTAATTTCTTGAAAAATATAGTGATTGTAGAGATAGTGGAATAACATGACTTTCCTAAGATGTCACAGTTCCTGGAGTGGTTCCTATGATTCCTGGAGTCAGAGGATTTAAACATAGGAACCTCCTTTTGACACTAATAAGCTGTCATTTGTCAAATAGTTAGAAGATTAATCAAGCAGCTTATTTTATTTATTTATGCATTTATATCCTTGACATACTAAAAGTGATTAAATCACTTGAGCTCTTTGATTCAAATCAAAAGCTGTCTGAGTTGGGACATCAATTATAATTATTTTATGTAGACTCATTGCACCTACTTTTTCTTCCCTAATTGCCAGGCTACATGATGGATGAATTACACATTCAGCAAAACTAGGGTCCAAAAGTTATCTAAAAACTGAAAAGATTTTTAATTGAAGCACAAGGTCTTCAGAGAATCTCGAAGAGGCAGAGTAGAAAATGTGGAAAGGATATGAAGATTTAATGTCAAAAATTCTTTATTTCCCAAAGAACTATTTAGGGAATTGTGGATTGTATTATTTTTTTCATAATTTAACTTTTAGCTTAAAATTAAATTTAACTCTTGTTCTACTTTGGAACTGCACTGCAAATATTAAAATAATTCCTCAAATATGCAGAAAGGTCCCAAAGTAATGAGTTGTACAGGGGAAAAAAAAGCATTGTCAACTTGTCTGTTCCTGTTTTATATATGAACTGTGCAATTTAACGAATATTTACTATTTAATTCTTTTTAAATTATTATAGATAACTGGAATCCATTTTCCCATCCATATAAGAAAATGGATTTTGGGAAATGGGAATTGTTCATTCCACCTGGACCAGATGGGTTTCGCCCTGTATCTCATGGATCCAAACTGAAGGTGCGTGTTTCAAAAAGATACTTCATTGTTGTATCAATGTTTATTGTCAAATTTCATAATTGAAGTTTTTTAGTGTTCAGTTATGTACCACTTAATATTTCAAAGTGAAAATAAGACCTGCAAACCCATTTTCTTCACCTTCATGGATTGCTGTCAAAATTATATAAAACAAAATTACTATAAATTACCAAAATTACTGTATAATGAACAAAATAATTATGAATATATGAGGGCAATTCGGAAATAAACCTCCATTTGGTTATCAATGACAGACACTCACAGATACAGAACCTTTATTATACACATTAGAAAACTACAACATTACATTACTTTTCGACATAATCGCCATTCAAATTGAGGCACTTGTCATAACATCTTACAAGGTTTGAAATTCCTTAGTAATAGTCGCTCAACGCTAAATCTGGGCTATGGGGGGGGGTGATCAAAAACATCCCAACAGAACTGCTTCAAAAGTTCTTGAGTGCATCTAGCAGTGTGCAGGTAAGCGTTGTCATGAACCAACACCACACTGGAAGTGGTGCCATAGAAAATCCCACCAAATGTGAAGATGCCAAAGGAGTACTGCTAGTGAAGTTCATGGAGCGTGGTTCGACCATCAGTTTTCTACTGTAGAAAACTCAAACAAGTCATAACAAGTGTCAGGGCATGTTGATTTCTGGTGTGGTGTTGGTTCACGATTCATTCATTCATATTTATATAGCTGCCTGCCTCACAATCAAGTGACTTTGAACAGCATATAACAAATTTAAAAAATATACAAATTAACATTATTAATATTACAAATTATAAAAAAACTAAAAACAGAATAAAATTGGGTGAAGAGGAGTTAATTAACCAGTAGCTATATCAATATTTTGCCAATCCCCTGGGATTCCCACGCTTTCTAAAGCAAGTATCTTGAGATACTTCCAGAAAGCTAAAAGATAAGGTCAGCCTCAGTTTGGGGAGAGGGGGAGAATGTTCTATAAAGCAGGATACAGCAGAAAAGGCATGCTGACTAGTACCCGCTAAATGAAACTCCTTAGTTTCACTCTGCAGTGTGCTCTGTTGTATCTGGGGGATTAACAATCTGGAAGAGGCAGTCCCTCAAATATTAGATGTAGATATTATAATATTATAGTAATGGTAATAATGATAATGAGTATATAGACTCCCAAGTCTAGCAGAATAATTTATTTCTGAACCTGGTTGTAGACCTTTTGAGAGGAAAAGATATAGAATAATAAGATGCTTTGGACATATTTTTCTTAGACACAAGGGGATCAGTTTTCATTATCCCAATAAACAGGAAGACACTGACTGTAGAAGTAAATGGAGATGAGATGTAGGAGGGAAATCATTACATTTTTTTGGATTAAAAATACTATAGAAAAAATACGAAGCAAATTTCTATTAGTCAGACCAGGCACAAAGTATTGCACTCAGTATAGCACTATATTTTAAGAAGGGCACTGACAAACAGGATATGTCTAGAGGGGAGTAACAAAGATGATAAGAGGCCTGGATTGAAACACTTGTGTAAATATGGTAGCTTGTATTCGAGTATTTGAAAGACCATCAAGTAGAAGATGGACAAAATTGTTCAGAGGTTTTCCAGAAGGCAGGATATTTAGCAATGGCTTGAAATGACAAAATAAATTTCATTGTACTTCATAAAAAGTGTCTTAACAGTTAGGATTGCTCAGTAGTGGAACAGTCTTGGGTGGGAGAAAGTCTCTATCCTTTACTATAGGAATTTAAACAGAGACTGGATGGTTATATGTTGGGGATCCACTAGTGATGCATTCATGAATTAGGCACAGAGTTGGACAAATTATCTTCAAGATCTCTTCTAGTTTCTACATTGTATGATTAAAAAAGTGTAATGGCCACACTGGAAGCAAAAACCGTATGTTTTTACCTCATTAAATACAATGCAAGATTTTACCAAATAAGCTCTAGCTCATTATGCTCTAAACAGCAGACAGGGACAGGAAATGTTCCTATTTATGTGCATGGAATTTGTCCATTTCTCTTTTCAGTCTTGTTGAGAAAAAATAGAACTATCCTTTTTCATGGTTTGCCAGTCTCTAAATGCAGGAATAGAAAAAAAGAGGAAAGATAGTTCTGAAATCTTTGGAGGATTATAGTGGTGGACAGCCTTGTTACTTACCCCTTGTCTTTAAAAGCTATTAGAAGCTGAAATTTGTGTCACTGCTAATTATTGCCATGATGATTGATACAGTCTATCTCAGTCATATATATTCATATGCATTTTGCTTTTTATAGTTCTGAATAGAGTTTTCATTTTGGTTAACGTGGCCTAGGTGAGACTATAGGATTGGATTTGTGTTTTCAATGGATATACCAGTAATGATACATAAAATGACATTTAATGCAGAAGTAAAATGAGAGAAGATACTGGTTTTTAATAATTCACTAGAATATATTTCATATGCTTTTTTTGAAAAGGAAAGCTTCCATTTATTTTTATGAATAGAGTTACATCTCCCTCTTTTGGAAAATCAAGGCATGACTTCTTTCAGAGACAAGACTTTGTTACTTGGTACAAACTCTTTGTCTGTCTGTCTGTCTGTCTGTCTGTCTGTCTGTCTGTCTGTCTGTCTATCTATCTATCTATCTATCATTTTAGTATATCTCTCTTTTTTCAGTAACATTTAAGAAACACTAATCAACCAGCAACAAAAACTAACCTTTAGTAAATATATATTGAATATTAGCAGTAAAGGAATTATGTAAATATTTATGCTGACTTTAAAAAGATTGGTGCCATTAATGCAATTATCCAGCTTTTAAAATTACTAGTATTCAGAATAGGATTTCATTAACCATGTGGAGATTGCACAATATTACATAAGAGAAGTTCTCACATGCAGCTTTAAAGGTGCAACTATATATCTTGTTTTCAGTAGGCACCTAGTGAAATCCATGTATTACTGGAGTAACATTATTTAACCATATATATGACCTCAGTCAAGAAGGAATTTCTCACAAAATGTGTAGTTATTCAAAGAAATTACCTTTTATATAAATAGCAATATTTTAATCACAGTTTTTTTTTAAAAAAAATACAGTCTAATTAATGAAATAATCATGTCTGATTAAAAAAATAAAGTATGGCATTCAGATGGTATGTTGTCATGACATAAGAACATGGGAGCACCTACTGCTACCTTTTTTCCCCTTTCCTTTGTTTTTGTATCATATGACACAAGAGTTTGAGAGGTTGCAAAGACTGAAAGCTATTTACCACTGAAAGTACAGAATATTTGACCAAGGGTATAATTTTAATGTTTGAAAAGACTAAAATAAATTCACATAGGAAACAATGAGATGTTCTCATTCATTGAAATATCTGTTCACAGCAAAATGTGTTATCAAAAGCAGTACTAATTTATTCTCAACAGAAAAGAGAGCTTTATAATTAAATAAATACTCAAGAGCTATTCAGACAATAGTTTACAGGACAAAAAGAGAAGTTAATCTCTTCTTTTTCTTCTCTTCTGAGATATTTTCTGCATTTTCTGAAAAAATAAATCAACAGATTTGGCATTCACTGCTCAACACTGTTCGTATATACCAGTGATGGCGAACCTATGGCACGTGTGCTAGAGGCGGCACTCAGAGCCCTCTCTGTGGGCACACCTGCCGCTGCCGCCGCCAGCTCACACAGGTCCATTAGGTCACCACTGGCACCCGGAGTGGCAGCCCCACCCAGCACAAAGGAGGCGAAGCAGCTGGCTAGCAAGCTCAAGTAGAGGTGGTAGAGCACGCCCCCATGCGCTCGCTGGCCTCTGTATGCGGGGGCTGATGGTATCAAGCAGCAGCCGCCTCTCCCTCACCTTGCCCCACAGCAATGGCACCCCCGCCCTACCCCCTGCCTCACCCCGCAGGATGAGCCTCCTGCCCACCGCCGCACCCACTAGAGACCCCCTGGATCTCCCCCAATCCTGCCCAGCCCCCACAGGCATCCCCCCATGAGCAACATCAAGGTGGCTGCACCCACCCCAGCCACGCCCACTCAGTCTGCTGTGACCACTGCAGCCATGCCCACTCAGTGGGCCACACCCCCCCACACACACCCCGAGGGCACCACAATGCTGATGTGGCCCTGGCACTTTGCGATAAATAAGTGGGTTTTGGGTTGCGGTTTGAGCACTCGGTCTCTAAAAGGTTCGCCATCACTGGTATATACAGTCAAGATATTACAATGGAGTTTGGACTGGAGAAATGTGCTACCATCACCATTCAATAGGGGAAATATATGGTTCTTTTTCTCTCTTTTATCTAGATGAGATGGGTAGCACACAAATCTAATAAATAAATAAAATATAAAGAGTGAAAACTGCAGAAATCAAGACGCCCAATAACATCAGGAGTCTGGATGAAGACGATCACTACAAATACCTGGGCATCCTGCATGCTGACAATGTAATTAATGCTGACAAGGCAATTAGTATAAATAAATATTGCTTAATTTTAGAAGTTTTAATGGTGCTCATATCACTGGCTCTGAACATGCTAGGCAGAGCCTGGAACAACAGCTCTTCTGCTAATGGAAATTGTGTAATAGTGGTATAAGAAAAAATGTGCTTTCATATGTTGACAGTTCATTAAAAAATGATAAACATTAATAAATAGACCTTTTTTAAAAAAAATGAAGAAATATGCACAGTCTACTGTTCCAAAAACTTGCAGAAAACTGTGCGTTATAATTTACTTGTTCTTATTGGCCAAATAAGCTGATGATATCAAATTATTTAGCATAAGATAATCAGAAAGATTTTGTGAAGAATTCTAATACAATCTTGAAAGTGAGTGAATAAGCCTTGCTATTGCCAATAGTACAATTGCAATGTGAATCTCAGTGGCTCTAAAATTACAAACTTTACATATATATCCGTGAGATCTGAGCTGGAAGAGATTGATCAGAAAAACGATTTTGGAGTCATGATGGATAACTCAATGAAAATGTCAACCAACTGCAACTGCCATAAACAAGCAAATTTGATGCTTGGAATCATTGGGAATTGAAAATAAAGCTGTGACTATAGTAATGTCTTTATATAAATCCATTGTAAGACTGCACTTGGAGCAGTATGAATAGTTTTAGTCATATGTCAATGGAGATCTGTTAAAAATGCAACATGTATACAAATATTATTAGGATATTGTTTAAAAATAAAGCTTGTGCGACTAACTTTTTAGCTTGGTATGAAGGAGAACATAGAGAGACATAGTTGTTTATCAGTTGTGGTAATGACCTTCATTTGTTATTCAAAAGGAAATTTACATGAATCATCAGTCAGAGGCTACTACTTCTAGTAGCTTTTGAATGCAAGAAGACTATTAAATAGCAACTACAATGGAGAAAGCATTTATTTATTTCATATTAATTGGTAAAAAAATCATTTCCTTTTAAATTAGCAACAGTCCAATGATATAACACTTTATGTTCCCAAAGCATGTCAAAAGAGACCTTTCTTGATGGAATATGTGGAATAAAACGATGCTTAATGAAATAGAACTAGTATATTCTGTTAAGTATCAGTGGTTAACAAAGCACAATCATGATCTTAAGGACCACGATGTTCCATAGAGTTTGGGCAGCCACTGAAAAAAATTGCTTCCGATCACTGAGTGTCCTAACATACCACATTCTACTATGTAGAATGATCATATTATAAGTGAAAACAATATGAAAAAATGAGGGAAAGGAATTTTTTAGGAACTCTATCACTAATTGTTTCATATATTTGTATGCTGTGCCTGACATATTCTTAGTATGAAACTATTTGCAAGCAAGTGTTGGCAAATGTGGCTGTTAAGTAAATGAGTTAAAATACAACTAGACATCAGAGGCTATCATCATGATAAATACTGTTTGAGTGGAACACCTTTAATATGAATATGCAAATATTGGAGGCTAGCTATTTACAAGGAACCTATATAAGAAACTATTATCTCTATCTCTGCAATTTATAATATTCCATTAAGCTGGTATTTCAATGATACACAGACTATGCAAAGTGTGCTGAGTATTCAGAAAAAACATGAAACAAATGAATTAAAATTACAAAGCTATGGACAGACACACCTTTTTATCACACCTGCTGAGTTTTTTTTCTGTTGTAAAAAATAACCAATATTTTATATTATTTTTATTCAGTATGGGTCAACTTACCGAGACTTTTATTAATAATACATTCAGTTTTTCTTTGACATTTTTATGCATACAACAAATAGGCAAGTTAGTGACTATAAAAATGTGTAACTATTTTTTTCTAATTAATAGTCTCTGTAACTACATTCATGCTGAACTGTGTGTGTGTGGCTTGATTTTAGTGTAGAATAACCTGCATCATAAATATTTTCAACTGTAAAACACTATAGTACTGAGAAAAAGAGTACTTTAAATATGGGACTGATGTTTATAATCACGGCTACATCTCATTTATACTTCCAATCCTAATTTAATTTCCATACTTTCTCACTGCATTGAATTTTTTAGTTGGTGATAAGAACCAAAACTGGAGAGATCCTTTATCGCATTTCCCCTTGGGCTAGATACGTAGTTCGTGAGGGTACCAATGTGAATTATGATTGGATACACTGGGAGCCATCAACTCCATATAAAGTAAGTTATTAAATTAATTGTGATTTATTTCTTATAAATTTAAACTTTGATATTTTTATACATGTCAGTGGGCTTTTTTCTTACAGCTTGTAAACTCTCTTAGTTACATGGAGAAAGAATTATACTCTTTACATGTAGAATATTGTTATTAGAAGGGCAAACTATGTGCACTTTCGTATTAATATACTTAATATAATATATATACACACGCATACCAACACACACATTTATTTTTGCAAATTGTTAAAGGTATTTTATATGTGTATCAATCAAAGGTAGTCCTTAGGTTATCTTATTTGTGCTCAGAAATTTAAGGCTGGCCAGATCTAGATGGAAGACATTCAAACTGTAGGTTGTTTTCTTTAAAAATCCTAGAAGAAAGTAATGGCAAATTACTTCCATACTGTTGTCAAGAAAGCATTTCCAGGAACTAAATTCAATTGAAGGCAGCTTTAATGAGTGCTCACTTGCTTCAGTATATTGCCTAGTAGAAGGTACCCACTTAGAAGTGGTAGTGATGCCTGTATCAAACTGGAAAGAGTGTTTTCATGCCATATTGCAAATCGAATTCTGTATGAAAAGTTAATCTGATGAATCCACAGGGATGGTGTCACTTCTTTTTCCTCATAAATGAAGGCACATAGTATCTCAGTAACAGTCCTGTATTTGAAATGCAGTTTCAGTCTTTCCCACAAAAGATGATAGATGTTGTTGAAGGACTTAGGTCAACTGAAGAACCTATAGGGAATATTAAAGTGAGTGAGCTTTATTACTGTGATTATTCTGAAGAATCTAAATTTCCAGAAGTCCATTCAAAGAACTTTAAATATAATTTTATTCATTATTTATATGCAGTGTAACATAGACTATAAAAGGAAAACACTTTCTTTACAAAATTAAATTTATAACAGTACACAGAGCACCTGTACCTGTTTTTTGTCCTTTTCAAAAAACAAATAAAAATTGTCAAGTATACTTAAGCCTTTCTGTGATTTGCTGTCAGCCTTTAATCTTACAAACTCTGTGAACTTTCACATTTCAAAAAGCATTCCATATTTCAGTAATTTAGCTCTGTATGATAAGCAATACTGATTTATGCAACATGCATGCAATTACAACTTGTTTAGCAATCCAGAGACTTGTTATTAATTTTGGATGTTCTTTCTACAATATTCGTGCTGATAGGCTCAGTAAATTAATCTTTCATTTATTGATAGGAAAGAAAGATGAGAACTGAGGACTGGGATGCAATGGAGTGGAAAGGACAATATAAAACATTCAGTGGATAATGTTTCCAATATGAATAGTACAGGAACCAATAAACTTTAAAATATGCCCTAGTTTTCAAACTGTCTTCCCAAGAACCTAGGACTTTCCTAAAAGCATTATTTGATGTCAAAAATAGTAATGATAAATAATGCCATTATAATTCTTCTACACTGTGGAAGAGAATTCTCTCTATTCTATGTGATGTTCTCTATCTTCAAGTTAATGATGAAATCTAATCTCTTGTGACTTTTGAAAACAAGTTTGCTTACAAATTGTATGGTACAGTAGTCAAATTGAGATAGTATGAATGTTCTGACCAAAGGAATTTTAATAAGTTATTCACAAACAGTTTGCTGACCTTAAAAAAAACATTAGGAATCTAAGTGGCCAATGTATATTTTGCCTTTGCAATGTCTGCCTGGCCGCAGATAGAGGGAGGAGCATCTACAGCAATAGTTTCATCCAGATGATCAAAGACGTGCCCCTTTTTAATGTGCATTGCAAACATGTAAAAAGGGGCAGACTTTTGCTTAGCTGTACCTACAATTTTGAAACCAGCAACTTTTCCTGTGGATGTGCCTGGATTAAATTATGTCTCATGGGAACTTTGGACAAAGGAATTTGTGCACAATAAATTGCTGTCAGTAATGGAATAAGATTCTTTCCATCTTCAAAATGTACATGATGTGCTCCATAACTTCTGTTTATATAAAACTGAGTGTGCTGGTTTAGATTTTAAAACTAACAGCTTCATATTTTTATTCTTAAACTTTTTCTTTTCTTGTGTAGTGGAAACATCCCATTCCTAAGAAACCCAAAAGTATAAGAATCTATGAATCACATGTGGGAATTGCTTCCCCTGAAGGGAAAATAGCTTCATATAAAAACTTTACATACAATGTGCTTCCAAACATCAAAGATCTTGGTAAGTGATATCTGTGGCTTCTTTTGAGATAATTTTTAATGACCCCTGTGCTTTTATTAGAAGGTTCATTTCAAAAGTCTCCATATTGTTTTTAATGCATCACTTCAGTGCATTTTAGTGTGTGGTACATGTAATTTTTTTTAGAAAACTGCTAAAGTCAAGATACTATTGGTAATATATTTATGTAAAGAACCACATCCAAAAATAAATTGCTAATTCAATTTATTAATTGAGTTGCATGTAATTTTCAGCATCTGTGAGTAGTCATGCTTTGAGAAATACTGAAGCACAGGGGAAGTGCCAGAAGATTGGAGAAGAGCCAACATTGTGACGATATTTAAAAAAAAGTGGGGAAAAGAGGAATTTGAAAATTAATAACCAATCAACTTGATATCAACACCTGGGAACATTCTAAAAAAAAAATAAGTCGTGGGTTTGCAAGCACTTCGAAGAGTGTTTATCAAAAGCCGGCATAGATCTTGCCAGACAATTAGTGGATCTAGGGAATGCTATGAATATAGTGTGCTTAGATTTTAGTAACACATTTGATAAAGTAGATCACAGCCTCTTTTTTGATAAATAGGATCAATGTGGTATGGATTACCAGATGGATTAATAGTTGACTGAACCATAGGCAACACATAGTTATTTATGCCCACATAGAGGAAAGCCTGTGGTTTCTTATCTTAAGAGTTTAGTTCTGGGTTCAGGACTCTTTAATATCTTTATAAATGACCTAGAAAAGGAAATAAAAAGGATATTCATAAAATTTGTTGATGACACAAAGCTGGATCAGAGAGGTAGTTCCTCTGTGAATTACAGAAAAAGGTTCAATATTCAAAAGATCTTGATAGATTTGCATATTTGAACTGTTCTCCAGTTACTTTATATTTTTAATTTAAAGAAGAGACGGTTAAGAGCCATGACAGTGGTTTTCCAAAACATAAAAAGATGTCATCAGAAACATGGTGCGGACTTCCGGTTTGACGTTGCGGCATTATGGATTCAGGAAGACGGGACTCCATCTTCCGTGTTCGATTTTGCCCTGCTGGGGCCCCTAAAAAGGGTTAAAGGTTGCCCCAAAGAGGCGACGGAGAAGGAGGAGACTCTCGTTGATCGCAGGAGCCCTCCAAACTGGCAGGGAAAAGACTGGCTACATTCGTATGGCCAGTCAGAAGCTGCTGACAACCGAAGAAAATAAGCATTAACCAGCAACTTTCGAGCAACATGGATGGAACTGGGTGAGACCCTATCCTCTATTTATGACTTTAAGACTTTTTCCTGGGGAAAAACCGCCCAAAGCAAAGAATCCTCCTTGATGATAGAGGGAAGGGAAATTTCCACCCCATTCCCTCAGGAAAAGAAAAGCGGCGAATTAATGCTTGGAAGGAAAACAACGAAAATTACAAGATTAATTTGGAATCAATACACATATATAATTTGAAATTTGGGGACTAAAAGTGCTTTTGAGATTTTTTTTTAAAAAAGAGACTTAAAAAGCTTGTAATATAAGTTTGGATATAAAAAGCCTGAAGACGGCACCAACGACATCTAGTGGTGAACTACAGCACTACAATTTATTATGCCTAAAGGAAACTTGGCTGGAAGCCCAGACTCAGATAAAACTCTTGTTTTTAGAAACTTTCACTTTTGAAGTCTGCAGCTGGGAAAAGGGGGGAAAAAACCTCTTGGGCTGCTTATTTGTGTGGCGGAGACAATAAACTATTTTGAAACTGGCCTGCCTGGACTATGAATATAAATACTGATTTTTAGAGCTATCTAATGGAGATATTTCCCTATAGAAGAAATATGCATTATTGATTGAAATGATGGAATGCTTTGGATTATAAACCTTTGATTGATGAACAATTTTTAATTGCTCTTTTCTCTCTGGACAGAAAGGATATGTTTTTCATTGGACAGAAAAAATTGAAAAATTTGAATTTTACTTATATTTGCTGAGGGGAGACTTAAGGACAGACTGATAGGCCAGCTGGATAATTTGGAGTTCAAATGACAATTGACTGAAACTTTTTAAATCCGTAAATAGATTGGACTATAAAGATTACATACAAAAACAAAATGGATGTTCCATACTTAGCTTCAAATGGTAAAAAACCATCCCTATCACCTGTCCCCAAAGCCCCAGCTTGACATACCAACAAGAAAATGTTGATGAATTTCAGAAATAAATTATTTCTATGTTAAAATCAATACAAGAGACAATTGCCTTAGCTCATGATGAGACTAAAAATAACACAAAGGAGATAAAAGAACATTTTTTTAATCTAAATCTACAAACTCAGAAAATGACTACAAAGAAGGAACTAGCAACCCAGAAAATAGAAGGAAAATCAGAGGAAGCAGATCCAAAGATGGAGGACCTAAAGAAAGGAACTAACAGACAGACTCAGAAAAACGAAGAATTAGAAGACGTAGCGATAATATCAGAAATGGAAAAGATATCTTACCTGTCAAGATCTCAGAACACACTTGAGGACAAGAAAGAAGAGCTGATTGAATGAAAGATAGAGCTGTTAGGAAAATTGTGGGAAATTGGAGAAGGAGGGAGGCTGTTTAATGAATATCAATGGGCTGAGCGTCCTTCCAAAAATACTTTAATCAAATTGTCTTTCTTATTCCAAACAATATAAACAAAAATAGAGGAAGAATTACTTGATGATTCAAATGCATTGACTTGGAAAGTTAGTTGGCAAAGGAAGAAAGCTAGAGTAAGACTGAAGAAAATAGAGATTTTAACCCATTAGATGGGATATTATACTATTAATTAGATGTTTGAACATGGCTGAGAATAGATAATTTTTAGAAATAGAAGTATTATTATAACTAGAAAGATAGGATATGTAACTAGAATACTATATTTTGGTATGAGAAGGGAAATATGAAAATGCTAAGAGGGTGTGAATAAGGGAAGCTTTTGGTTACCCAAATATAACTTATTATGAGAAGTTATAAGCGATAGAGACATTTTGAACACTGATGGGAAATTAAAATTAAAAAAAGTGGGAAAAACAGGATATTAATTGAACAAATTGATATTAAATGCAAATACGATGAAGATATATTTTGGTTAGAAAAGATATTTTAAACCAGCATTATTGATTGATATTATTAGAAAATGTAACAAAAGATGTTGATATTCAATTGTATATGTATTAACAACAATAATAATTGTATTTGCCTAATGTGGGAAAATGTGTACTACAGGAAGAAGAGAGGAAGCATTGGATGGTGTAATATTGGGGTTAGATTGAAAAGTTAATATGTACCACTGAATTACTAATGGACCCAGACAACACATTGTTTATTAAGTACTTATGATTGTAAAACTAGAAAATTAATAAAATATTTATTTTAAAAAAAAGAAGCATGGTGTGTATTTATTCTCCAGAGCATCTGAGGATAAGAAAGAACCAATGAGTGCAAGCTTAACAAAGACAGATCCAAATAAGGATGAATTTCCTGACTGTGAGTGCTCTTAGGCAACAGAACAGTCTCCTTCTTTAAGTCACGTGTGTTCCATCTTTGGAAATTTTCAAGAAAAGATTGGAAAAAACCATTTGATTGGGATGATAACAGGAACTGTGCACTAGGCAGAGGTTTGTTCCAGAAGATCTGCAGGATCCTTTCTGACTCTGTGATTCTATGATATGAATACAATAATTAGAACTAGTATTGAAAATTGATTTGTACTTTTTAATTGTTGATGAGTATTTATTATTTATTATTAATTTTTTATACCATTGATCTCCCCTATAATAAAGCAACACTTTATAGGTTATAAAAAGACAAATAGAAAAATAATTAAAATACCAAACTTGCCTTGAAGAAAGAAGCTGAACCAATGCAATTCTATGCCACCCAGCCCCAAATCCTGTTGCCAACCGAAAAGGATTCCATGGTATTGAAAACTGCTGAGAGGTCAAGGAGAGCAAGGATGTATGCACTACCCATTCCGTTCTTGCCAGAGATCATTCACAAGCGTGACCAATGCCATTTCTGTGCCATAGCCCAGCCTGAAACCCAACTGAAAGGGGTCCAGATAATCTGTTTCATCCAAGACCTCTGGAGCTGCAACACATCAACTTTTTCCATCACCTTCTCTAGAATGGGAACTGGGAAACTGGATGAAAATTGTCCAGACAGGTTGGGTCCAATGTTGGTTTTTTAAGGAAGGGGAAGACCAAAGAGGTAGACCAATTTAAAATTTAGCATGATTCTACTAGAAGCATCAATAACTGATTGAAAAAATCTGTAATTTAATGCTACAGTTAGTTGTGGCCATTGCTTTTTAAAAGAAAACAATACAGATTCAAAATGTTTTTTTTTCACAGAACAATCTTTTAAAATTGCAATTTAAAATTACTCCATCCTTCTGATAACAGGAGATAAATAAATATGACACCACACCATAAATATAACTATAGGTAGTCATATAAAACTAAACTAAGGCTAGGTGAAATACTTTTAATCAAAGATTTTAATTAATGCTGACGCTAAGTGCTAATACAATAAGTAATATAAAATGGTTATGTCCACAGACTTTCAAGTTTGACCTGTAATTTATTCTTTGCCAATAATCCTTGTTTGGTTGCTAAGGGGGACATTTATCTGCTTTTATATACGTTGACTTCATTGCCTTAGTATATGTGTGGTTTCATCATTAAATTATACTTTTCCCTTCAGATTTATTTAATTAGCATCATAAAAAAATATTTTGAGTTAGATAAGGAACAAATAGAAAGATTTTTCTTCTTTGGTGCTCTGAACTTTCAATAAATTTCAGATCAAACTTCTTCTTTAATGTTTGTTTTTTAAAGAGATTCCTTGAGGAAATAAATTTGGAGGAAAAAATGTCAATTAGAAATGGAAATGTTTGAAACATTAAGAAAAGCACAAAGTTTAATATATGTATAGTCAGTTACTTTTATGATTAACACTGTAAATATCAAAAGTACAGTTTAAGTTCAAAACATGCACATTGGGATACTTAATGTTCTAAAGTCAAATTACAATTATATTTACATATTATATATTTCTTAGTAAAAGACCAATATTTCAATGCACTTAAAAGGATTGCTTCAAATGTCGGCTTTCCCAGTTGTGATAATAAAAAAAAAAATTGGTTCTTTTGGGCTTAATTTGTTAGATCTCCTGTTAATGTATTTCTAACTTATGTCTTGATAAACATAGATGATCTTGACCAAACTCAATTGTAATATTGGCCACTGTTTTCTTTAAAAACCACTGTTGAAATAACTAATTTTCTTCTAAAAACAGGATATAACTGTATTCAGTTGATGGCTGTGATGGAACATGCTTACTATGCAAGTTTTGGTTACCAGATCACAAGTTTTTTTGCAGCATCAAGGTATGTTTTATTATTTTTATTATTTTTTCCTCTTCATAGGAAGAATCTATCAGAAAGACTTAAACCAATGAAAAAGACAAAATTGACTAATTTAATCAGGGAAGTACTGTATATTATATGATAGACTGTGTTTATAACTTCAGCAGTTGTAGCCACCAATGAACTTGTAGTTTAAAATGGAACAATATTTCAATGATTTGTCACCCTTACATATTACAGATAATAGGAATATGGTCCGATATTGATTCATTTGTATCAAAAAGCTTGATAAAAGGCATCTTCTGCAGTTTTAATTTTTTCTTATAAAGCCATTTGATTAATAAATAAATATTACTGTACACAAGAAAGAAGCCAAGGAAAGTAGTAGTAAACTGAAAGTATTTTAAAGGCTTGAGTTTTTCAATCCTATACCTCAATAATTGTCCATTTCAGTTGAAAGAATGTATATTCTCCACTCCCACATTTCAAAATCTCTGTGGATGACAGCAGTGTCCAAATAAAACCTCAAAGTTGGGAACGAGGCAGTCTGAGGGAATGTATATTGAATAACTAAATTATTTTAAATAAATGAATATTTTTATTAATCTGTTTTGTTACGTTTCCTTTGTTGGGACCAGGGTCAAGATAATATACAATAAAGCAATAGATTTTATTTTTAATTCATTATCCATATAAATTTCTTCAAAGATATGGAATAGTTTGTTTCTCTACTCTGTCAGAAGTCTTGTTGTTTTCAGAAATGAAAGATAAATAGGGGGAACCTGCACAAAATACACTCGGTTTTAGATTGATTGAACAAAGCCACTGTAATTTGAAAAGAAATCCTGTATAATACAGATTAATTTATAACTATAATTAATTCTAATAATGTTGTAAACTAAATCTATTTTAGATTTAGAAATATTAAAAGAGTTTTAAAATAAATATTCAAGTTTAAAGCCTTTCACCTTAGGTAAAAGCAGGTAAAATTGGGTTAAATTACATTGCTTATTGCTTGAGTATTATCGTAGATTCAAAGCTATCTGAAATCTAATGGCTGCCAACTCTGCATTTATGATCAAGAGTTCTACCACAAGACACTGTATTTGAGATTAGAACAAACTATCTTTGTAGCTACAGCTTGTCCTTGCAACTTTTTTTATCACTGCAATTCCATTTCTAGATATATTCAACATACACTGCATATGCTGCTGAAATTAAAACTGCTAAACATGTACTCTTCTAAAAGTCAGTTTGAATGTGAACTAAGTTATAATTTCCTTTTGAAATGACTGAAAAGTGATGCAAATTAAAATTTCACTCTTTTATTTCTATGGTACTTTTACTTGTGAAGTGCTTATAGTCTATATCTCGTATGTTCTTCGCAGCATTCATATGAGAGAGATTGAACTTACTTTTTTCCTATGACTTCAGAAAGTATCTAATGATTTGTTTAAGGCCTCCCAGTGAGTTATTTTTTCACCTTCTTTCACTCTGAGAGTCAAATCAGTATACCAGCATATAAACAAAGAACATGTAAATTTTATTGAGTTAATACTCTGTATAGGTTAAACTGTTGTTTGTTTAGCCTAGGATTATATCACATAATTGATGTGCCTTTTATAATCATCTCAGTCTTATCACTTGATTTTCCTAAGCTTAAATATATAAAATATCTTCTATGCCTCCCTAATGTGCTGTCATTAAATAACAGTTACAGTTCTAGTGAATCGTAATAGTAGTAATCATGCTGAATTAAAAAATCAAAGTTGTAAAGAATTAATTCTAAATGTTTATGCATTTTAGTCGATATGGCCCTCCAGATGACTTGAAGGAACTGATTGATGTTGCCCACTCAATGGGAATCACAGTTCTATTAGATGTTGTGCACAGTCATGCATCAAAGAATTCTGAAGATGGCCTGAACAATTTTGATGGTACAGATTCAGCATTTTTCCATTCTGCTGCTAGAGGAACACACGTTCTTTGGGATAGCCGACTTTTTGACTATGCAAAGTAGGTATAAATAATGTGATAAGTGCCATTGCATTTAATTAATTTGTATACCCATAACCTATAGGTCATTTGTTTTCATCCAATTATTAACATGTTATTATGGCTCTTTAAGAGCAGCAACATTAAGAGCTTGTGAAAGATGTTGCATGACTTATCCAAGAGAATTTAGTAGCTGGGCATTGACAAGCAATTTAGACAATTTGATTCACTGATGAATATTTGTTTGATTGTGAAAATTAAAGTATCAAATAAAACTATTTACTTTACAAAATTCATCTGGTAATTTGACAAGCTCATGATAAATAATTTTTGTTTTCAAAAAACTTATCTATATCATTGAATAATATTTATGGAAAATTATTGGAGTCAGCTATCAAATAGAATTTTATATGTCTAACCTGGACAAACAAATATAATTACAAATACAAATGTTTTGTTATTGTTTTAGTTGGCTTTCATAATATTCCACTCCATTTTTCTCCATGTTAGTTTTCTTTCCTTTTTCCTCTGCCCCCCCCCCTCCCATCAGTTCAGTTACTGCTTCAATTGCCCAGGCAGGTAAATATTTTTCATCTTTGGGTGTGGAAAATCATTGCTATTTTTCTTCTTTCATTTGTAAGTTTATTTCATTTGTAAATAAATAAATACACACACACATACACGTGCGTATGTGTGTATCTCTATGTATGTAAACATAAAGCCACTTTAGTGTAGTGATTTAAGGCACTTGGTTAGAAATTGGGAGACCATGATTTCTAGTTGCACTTTAGGCACGAAGCCAACTGGGTGCCTTTAAGCCAGTCACTTATACTCAGCCTTAAGATGACAGGTTTGCTGGATAAGTAATATTTTGAACAAATTTAGATACATATTTCTACTGCTGTGTAAATTATATACTTATATAAGAGAAGTAAAATAAAAAATGTAACATTACTTTTATCCCATCATTATCAGTAACAGTAATAATAATATATTTGTGAGTTTATATAAAGAAAGAACAGTGTTTCTAGAAATGTAGCATATTAAATTTTCAATATTTCCTCATATCCAAACCCTTAACATAAGGTTTATAATATATGCAAATAAGACATGCTACAGAAGAATAACTTTAATTTATAATAAACATTCTTGATGGGTAGAATTCTTTTTTCCCCTCTTTTTAAGTTTAAATTGGTATGGTATAATAGGAGACTTTAAATCACAGATGCCACTTTAGTTAGAAAATTTTCAAATAACATATAATTTCCCTTGAAGAATTCTGTTTCTTTTATTATCTACATTCAAACACAGCTGTGTGCAAAATCTTTAAAATGTAACTATGCTGGGGGAGGGACGAGATTGTAATTACGCTATATACTGGGATATTTATGAAGGACACTAAAAGTAATTGTTAGTTTTCGTACATTTTTATTGGTATACTTTAAAACTCATTAAGTGGTCACTCAAAATACATCTAGCAAAACCATCTAGACCAATATTTGAATGAAGGTAAATTTCCCAGGATAAAGCTGCAGGATCCAGTCTGAATCAATCATCGGGACAAAAGGTTTATTCTTCCAAGCTTTCAGTTCATGCTGGAGTCTATCCTCAGAGAACTTGTCTCTCTTTCCAGAATAAGTGAACTGGGATGTTCTACATGTTGTATTTGTGCCTAATTATGTGTAGCTTTTAGTTGTTGGTTAGGTTGTTGATGGCTGGCTATGAAGTCATATATTGTTGTTTCCTTGTGCCACTGCATGCTCAACTCCTAAGTACCTAGTAGGCTGTTGGTAAATCAGCACTCCTATTGACTGACAAGACACCTGTTTCCCAGGCTTCAATCATTTCTCTGGCTATCTTTGTCCCTGCTTGGCCAACAATCATAGTAGCTGAAAAATTGAATCCATGTTCTTATTCATTGCAGTGTGAGGCTATCAATGAGTTTGGATCTCCCTGTCTAACCTCTCATTTGTGTTCTCACAATCTGGTGGTTAGCTTCCTCTCTGTTTGTCCTACATAGTCATAGGGGCAATCCATGCAGGAAATCTGATAATTTACATTCAAAGTTTCTCCCACCTCCAAACAATCTTTGTAGTGTATGATAGCCTCTGGACAGTAGGTGATGCCCACTTGCAGATCCCGAGGTTGTGTTATACTGCTTCTGAAATGTTCTTAAAATAAGACAGGTTATGCCATATAGTTGGTCTTGTACCTTCTTTCTTCCTTTCTCTCCCCTGCATATTGTGCAAGCATCTTGTGGGTACCCATTCTGCCTGAATTATTCATGTAAGAACCTGCTCTCCAGTTGCTTTGTTTGCTGGGTACTACAATGTGTTCTCACTCTGCTATATAGTATTCTGATGCAACTCTTTTCATGTGATAGTGAGTGGTTACTGTTGAAGCTCAGAATGCATGGAGTGTTGGTAGCCTTGCAATGCACCTTGGTTTCTAGGCTTCCATCTTCTCGTCTGTTGATAAACATGTCTAAAAATGGCAATTGTCTAGTCGTTTCTTCCTCCACTGTGAATTGTATATCCAAGAAAATGGAGGTTTTTTTATTTGCTGAAAATGTGGTGAGAGAAAAAGAAGGTAAAGTCATTAACTTGTTCATTTTTTAAACTAAAAAACAGGAAAGCAGGAAAGAAAATCCAAGCATGTATTAATTTTATCTTCGGAGAGGAATTTCAAATACAAACCAAATACAAAATTGCAGGTCAGGGGATAGAAATGGTAAATATGAGGTTAACACTATTTTAAAGATCACTAAACAACCTTTATTTTGTTGTATCATTATTTCAGTGATATTTCCTTATTAAACCTACAAAATATCCATGGATGGGAAAAAAGCAGTGGGAGTGAGGGCGACTTCAGATTTCCTGCAGGCTTCCCTATTGATTTTCCTTGTGGGAAGTTGGCTGTAAGAATAAGAAATCCCTTCCTTCCTTCCTTCCTTCCTTCCTTCCTTCCTTCCTTCCTTCCTTCCTTCCTTCCTTCCTTCCTTCCTTCCTTCCTTCCTTCCTTCCTTCCTTCCTTCCTTCCTTCCTTCCTCCTTCCCTCCAATTCCTACCAGGTTGCTATCCCATTTAATTTGCTTGTGAGATGTTTGCAGGTAGAAACTGGGCTAATGAGAAAGCCAAATTGTAGTTGCAAAGTAAATGGCTGCTGCTAAGTTGGGGTGGAAGAGGACATTAGAGGGGGTGCAGATCAAGAATGGTATATAGATGTGCTACAGAGGTGGCATATAGATATGGAAGAATGTGTGGATGTATGGCAGAGATACCCCTATGTATCGGGGAGAGTGCATGTATGAGTGGCATAAGTCAGGAAGGGTGTCCAGGAGTGTACCAGAGATGCTGTGTGGGTCAAGGAGAGCACATGGGGCAGCACGGACACGAGTTGAGAATGGTGCCTGGGAATGCTTGAGAGTACACAAAGTGTGTTATAGAGGGACAAGGTCCCTTCCCATCAGGCAAAAAAGATGGGGTGGGGGAGGGTATGTGGGGGTACGCAAGAGAGGCTACACAGGTTGGAAAAGGCATGCAAGCCGTGGCACAGGTCAGGAAGCATGTGTGGGGTGCACAAGAGGTCCTGCACTGGTTATGGAAGGTATACCAGGGACTGGTGTGAATCAGGTGATGCATGTAGTACGCAACGTGTGCTGCAAGAATTGCAAAATATATGCTGGCGGTAGTGCAGATTGGGAGGCAGCTCAGATAAGGAAGCATGAGGAGTATGACATGGGCCTTGAAGGATGCATGGGGAGGGTTCCTTCCTTCCCTGTTCCTTTCTTCCCTTCCTTGATCACCAGGGAAGTAAGTGGTTGCTGCTGAATGGGGGAAAAGTGAGGGATTGTAAGAGCTGGGAAATTATCTCAGAATGACTGCAGTAGCAGCCCAGCAACAGCCAATAGCACTGAAGGAGTCACAACTCCAAATTTTATCTTCTTAGGTGCCGTGGGTCTCAGATTTTGGACACATTCTATAAGTTAGCCCATTAAGGTTTAAAAATTGTTACCCTAATGCACTATTTCTCCCAGTGAAAGGTCATGACAAACAAAGTAGTAATAGTATATAGATCATATTGCCCTATGATTGAGCTTGTAAACATATACAATAGGTTACAAATACAAGCTGGAGACTTGGCTCATGAAATGCTTTTTCCAGGACCAAGGATAAGCAATGTGACAACAAGTGAGGACAATTAGCCACTGGAACAGCTTGCCTTTAGAAATCATGGGTGTTCCATCACTGGAGGTTTTTAAGAAGAGACTGGACAGTCACTTGTCTGAGATGGTATAGGTTCTCTTGCTTGAGTGGGGGGCTGGACTAGAAGACCTCCAAGATCCCTTCCAGCTCTATTCTATTCTAAAATTCCCACTGATAATTCCTATTGATGCATGTAAAGTCAAATGATATTGTGAAGAAGAGCCCGATACTCATAATTTCAGCAGTCTAGAGCTTCAGGTGATCTGATCAATTTCAGTTTTATAAAAGAGAACAAGTAAGGGAATAATAATTACATAAAATAAGGGAAATCAGTAACTGGAAATATAAATGGTATTAGTGGGAGAATGCTATAATCATGGTCTGAGTTAGCTGGAAAATGAGCAGTTGATATGAGATGTGTAACATCTCACAAAGATTGGTAAAAATGGATTTAGCCAAAATTAGGAGTATTTTAAATTGAATCCTATAAAGGTTGGACATCCTCTAAAGAGTTGTACATAGTATAATATTGGCTAATGACCTTCATGGCTTCATTGTTTATACTATATATCAGTGGTGGCGAACCTATTGCACGGTTGCCAGAGGCAGCACTCAGAGCCCTCTCTGTGGGCACGCGCGCCGTTGCCCCAGTCCTAGGCCTTCAGCTGGGTTTTATAAAACTTTTTCACTTTAGGCCTCCGCCGCCATGTGCAAAAAAAAAAAAAAGGTTCAATCAGTCAATTTCAACATCTCCCGGGGAAAAAAAAGATCTTGCAAAGTTGAAATTGATTGATTGAACTTTTTAGTCCCACCCAGTCTGCCGTTACCACCACAGCCACGCCCACCCAATTGGCCACACCCAGCCAATGGGCTACACCCACCCGGCACTCCACGATGCATAAGTGGGTTTTGGGTTGCAATTTGGGCACTCAGTTTCTAAAAGGTTCGCCATCATTGCTATATATTAATGCTCATAGTATCAGCATCAACAAGATCATTGCTTAGTACAGAAGGCTAAACTATATCACATTTCTTGTTCTGTTCTATGCTTTTTTTTTCTTCAACCCTTTTTACAACATTTACTTTCTGAGGCAAAAGAACTTCACTATATCTCCTTTCTTGTCTTTAACATTCTATATTGTAAAATTAGAAATATATACATTCTTTCTTAATTAGATGGTGATTGAAATGGTTTGGTTTCTTTGAGGGATTGTATTGTTTTATTTAGTTTTTCTTGTAGGTCAGCCTTGATTACTGGCAATTACATGGACAAATCCATATGGTTTTCAATATGTTTAGCAGAAATTTCCTGTAGCTTGACTGCTAAGTCAATCTCTCTCTCTCTCTCTCTCTTCTCTCTCTTCTCTCTCTCTCTCTCTCTCTCTCTCTCTCTCTCTCTCTTTCTGTCTCTCTGTGTGTGTATGTGTGTGCATGTATATGTATGTGTGCGTGTATGCATAATTTTATTGCTTTTGAAATAACAAAAAGCAAAAAGCAAAAGGAACAATACATAAGAATTATAAAAAAAACATAAGTGGAATGTTAGAATTACTTGCTAGCATATACTTTGCACAAGTGTAAGTAACATGGTAATGGTTCAGTTATTGCACTAATAAACACATACATTCACAATTGTTAGTGGAAGCCTGGATTATATACCATTTTAAGAACCTATAGTCTTGAGTTGGAAAGGCAGGTTCTATCAAATTCTTGCTGGAGATTTTGCAGATAAGATCACTTATCAGGATTGATATTATATGCATTGTTTCTAGTTTCCAAGTCACTTCCATAATTCATAAACATAACTCTAGCTTCTTAGGGTAGTTCTGTGTTCTACACCCGTCCCAGGTAGAATACTATATTTACTCTTCTTTTGAAAATTTATGCTCATCCTCCCGATATTTTTGTAATACAAAATAGGTAAGGAGTGTCCTGGCATTTAAAACCATTTTTCTCAGTATTTTAATATTAATTTGTAAATGTCACCATATTTCCTATTGATAAAAATGCTGCTGGAGCCCTTGGGAAAATGTTCAGACTTCTGATACAGTTGTTGTGTGGCATCTTAAAAAAAATGTATTGCCTAACGTCCTGAATCTCTGGAATCCATTATATTATGCATACAAATTTGTCCGTATAGACTTTGAATATAGGTTCCAACAACTGTCTGCCTATAGAAATACAATTCTTCATATTCATGGTATAATATTAGAGAACTGAAATTTTAACTGTTGGCTACTGGGAAATCTGTCTGAGTAGTTTGTTCAAGCGTACAACCATGCATTTAAAATAATGTGTTTGTTATTCTTCTGCTACCCATGTACCAATTATGATTTCCAGATCTGTTTTCTAAAAAGAACTGTTATGTTTAAGGAAAGAAGAACTATATTATGCACACATATCAAAAGGAAGAAATAAAAAATATAACAATACTACTAATAGTTCTGGCTTTTCTTATGCATTCTAGAAAAGGATTCATTTTTTATTTTTCAACATATGATTTATTTTCATAGAGATCTTTCTTGGACTTTGTATTTTCTTTATCAAGCCAGGTACTAAAATGGCATAGTACTTCCTGGACTTGGTTTGGTGTCATAAAGTTTGACCTTAAGACAGGGAATATAGTTCAGGTTTTGCAGAATATATTTTGGTTTCAGTTCAACATTTATTTATTTTTTTGTACGAATGAGAGAGTTCTAATACAATCTTTGGGGGAAAATATGTTCTCCATAGTTTAGACCTGTTCAATTCACAAGAATATCATCCTTTTTTTTTCTTAATTTTGTCAAAATATACAATATGTTTTGTATATTAAATGTCTATGTATTTATGAATATATATATTTTCAGCAAAGATTAGAAAATATATTTGCTGGCTTTTTATTCATGTAGTTTTCTGAATTATTTTGAGAAATAAATATTTGAAATAAATTATCCATAATCTTTTTTAAAATAGTTTTTCCAGTATATCATTGTAGTGATAGCAACTTCAGAAATTTGAAAATATTTTGTACTATCCATAGCTTTCAAATTCTCAGATTACTATTTTAAATCTGCATACTTCTTTTAATTTAATCCCCAAAGGTCTGTATCTGAAGAAAGATCTTTGAAGGAAGATCTATGTAGGATGTTGTTTGGAGAGAAATAAATCCATACACATTGATTTTTCTTTGTTCAATTGTTCAGTAATTTATAGTAAGGTATGACGTGTGTGTGTGTGTATGTGTGTGTGAATATTTTTAACACCAAAAAAAAATATATAGAAACACTAAGAGTAGATTAATATTGTACATTAATACTTGGGATATGTTATTTATATTTCAGCTGGGAAGTCCTGAGATTTCTTCTCTCCAATTTAAGATGGTGGATAGAAGAGTATGCCTTTGATGGGTTTCGATTTGATGGTGTATCATCTATGCTATATCACCATCATGGAATTGGTAAGTTTAATTTGTATATCAGTGACCATATCACAATTCAAATAATTAGGAGTTTCAACTGAAAAACCTACAGTAAATCTATAACTTGCACTTATGGCACTTGACACTGTTATTATTTATCATATTAGGTGAAGGCTTTAGTGGAGATTACAATGAATATTTTGGTATGCATGTTGATGAAGATGCAGTGGCCTACCTAATGATGGCAAACTACATGATACATATTTTGCATCCAGAATGTATAACTATAGCAGAGGTAAATCTTAGATTACATTAACACAATTACTTTGACTTATTTATTTGAATGAATGAATCATTATTCAGTTACAGTTATATTTAAGTTTATTAATCCTTAAGCATGATGCAAGATTTGTTAATGATTTGTTAAACATTTTACTGGTTTCAGTTGCAGAATTAAATATATGCTCTAAAGTATATTCCTGTGCATGTGTATTCCAAGACAAATGCCACTGAGTTAAGACATGCATCAACAAGTATTTCAAAGATGCAGCCTAACTATAATATGATCATTAGAATTGTCCCAAAGGTGCTTTTTCAGTTTCTGACAGAGCTGAAGAAGCTTCTTGGATAAGAAGTGAAATGTCTTCAAGGAAAAACAAAGTTACCTTTACCAGTTACCTTTTGAAAAAGCACCTTTGGGACCACCATGATCTGGATGACTGAGACTCTCCATAGAGATCTTTAGAATTATAATTCTTTTAAACAATAAACTTTCTCATGACTTTTCTATAATGTATTTATGACTTTGAAACTCACTATACTGCCAAAGCAGCTCAATTTTTATGCATTTGTCTTTGTAACTACAACCTTTATGAGGATCTAATGTTCCTCCTATTTCAAATTCATTATGACTATTGTTTGGTAAGTTTAATTCTTTGTCAATAAATTAGAAAAAATATATTTGCCAGATTTATTTTTAGAAGATATTGCTAGAATTGCTGTTATTACAAGTAAACAAGTACTTCTAGAAAACTTTATACATTTTTACCTCTTAATATTTAGCATTTTTAACTCTTTAACATTTGTACTGATCTTGGTTCTGGAGAAGTAATTACAGTGCATTTTAAACAAAAGTGGTGAAATGAAGCAACTATGGGATGTATTAAACTTAAAATTGTTTTATTGATTTTGAGGTTCTTTTCAAACAAAATGAGTCCATCATCCAGGGAGCCATAATAGGGTGATCAGGATTCCTACCTTATAATCATTTTGCATTTTCTCATATACTTTTTTGTTAAACAAGATGTTGCTTCAATTTATTCTAGTTAAACTGAAAATTACTTCAATTTTATTTTCTGGTGGGAGCCTCTGTACAAAATGTGGAATTGATCCACTTGCTTGTGGCAGAAATAAATTGAGAGGGAAGAACTATTGATATCATTCTAAATTACAAGAGGCTAGCATGAATTTGATCTTACATGCAATGATAGTGGAGTGAATGCTAAAGAAAATGAACACATATTGTCTAGGGCAGGATTGGTTATAATACTATTCCATAAAGATTTGAATCATAACTTACATAACTTTTTAAAACTGTTGTGGGTATTTTTAACAAAAGTGATCTGATCCAATTTCCTATACATTGAAAAAAAGATAAGTAACAGTATTGATAATATTCCAAATCCGGAATGGAACTATTCACTGTGGTCAACTCACCCCGGCCAATTCACTGCAGCCAACTCACTGCGGAACAACTTGCTGTAGCCAACTCGCCACGGGACAATTCAATGGCGGTAACTCAAGAGAGAGACAAGTAGAATTGCAACTCGCCCCAGCCTCAAGGACTTCTAACTTGAGAAGGTTCAAACCTAAAGCAAGACAGGCCTGCTGCAATTAATTTGTCCCTTTCTTGAATGATCCTGCATTGAATTGTGCCAGGGTGAATTGTTCCGGGGTGAATCAACTGGGGCAAGATGCTGGGGTGAGTCGGCTAGGGTGAGTTGTCCTAGACCTTCCAAATCTACTTATCTTATACTAGTATGCAATTAATTATTAGCAAGTACTAATAAACACTGCATAGACATCAAATTGTTGTTTTTCATTAGTATGTATTTCAAGTACATATATGTACTGGCTAATATTCACAGCATTTTGCAGCATGAGAAAAATATGAATAGAAAACAACTTGCTTTCATAATATTTATGCCATAGGAATTGCAGATTAATGAATTGTGATTCTTTAATACTGAATGAGATTGAAAATATTTTCATTATTTATGATTGAATAGTAATTATTCGGGTTGATCTCTCTCCTTATTTTCAGTTCCAAATGTTCTTATTTTATGATATTTCATTACTTGTCAACTAACTTTGTATAATTCCTCTAGGATGTGTCTGGAATGCCAGCACTTTGTTGTCCAATAATTGAAGGAGGATGTGGATTTGATTACCGGATGGCCATGGCAATTCCTGACAAATGGATTCAGGTGAGAATAGATCCCTTCCATGCTTTGCCACATTCTTCACTCATGCTTCCCTTGATAAAAGTAAATGTAAAGGTTTCCCCTGCCCAGTCATATGTTGACTCTAGGAGGCAGTGCTCCTCTCTGTGTCTTAGCCAAGGGAGCCAGCATTGTCCAGAGATACTTTCATGGTTATGTGACCAGCAGGACTATATGCTGAGGCACATGGAATGATGTTACCTTCCCACCAAAGTGGTACCTATTTATCTATTATATTTGCATGTTTTCAAACTGCTAGGTTGGCAGGAGCTGGGGCAAGTAATGGGAGCTCATCCCATCCTGTGGTGCTTGGGTCTTGACAGCCCAGCATCTTAACTGTTAGGCTGCGACGTCCCCATTTTCCTATACATGTAATTAAATAATATCAAGTAATTATAATATGACACATGTGAACTGGGTTTCCATAATTTAGACAAGCAAAATGAGTAATCATTCACTCACTCCAATTCTCTGTTCTAATTTTTTACCAAAGAAAGGAGAAAATGCCTCTTATATTTATTTAGCCAAATTTGTATAGGATACTAAGCTTTGTCTCTCCAAAGTTCAATGTAAGATATGACTAATTATTCTACAATTATATTTGATTGTTTGGCTTTTATTTTTGTGGTTTTGTGGACAGAATTTTGATAATCCTTACAGCAAGCTTAACTCCTAACAAAATGGAGATTAAAAATGTATCTGTTATGCACATGAAATTGTACAATGATTTTATAATACATTAATTGCATATTTATGAATCTAGTGCCTTAACTATTGCTAAACATGTTTGTATGAAAAGCTTGCCAATGTCGCACTCTAGTGATAAAGACTAAGACCAAATATTTTTAATTTCTTTAACAACAAATCAAAAAAGATGAATGCTAAATAAATCGAAGCTTTTCTAGGAGGTTATTAATGTTTCCATATATAGAAATAATTGAATGTTGGAAAAAAAATTCAGAAGCATTACTATAAATTAATATATTGCACCTTTGTACAGATCTATGTTTATAAGCTTAACATAATAATTGAAAATATCTTGAGTCAGATCTATATGTAGGAGTGTAGTAAAACATTAATATATTTCATCTTTGTGTAATATGCAGTTATGTATACTTTGAAATATGTATGTAGCTGAAACTAAAAAGGATGAAAACCCAAACCCTGCTAAACCAAGAATCGACAGAGACTTCATTAAACATGGAGGGAAGATTAAAGAAGAACTAGAAAATCATTTAAGGGAAACCAACAACCTGAATGATGATGATGTAGAAGTGAACTGGAATAAATTTAAAAATGCAATAGTAGAGGTAACAAATTCAAACAGAGAGAGGGGTACCACAAGAAACAACAGTGGATAACGGAGGAAATTCTTCATCTCATGGATGAAAGAAGATCTTATAAAAATAAAAACAAAGTAAAATACAATGAATTGCAGAAAACAATTAGAAGAAAAATTCGACTGGCAAAAGAAAAGTGGTTTGCAAAGAGATGCAAGGAAATAGAAGAGACAGAACGTATGCATGATAATTTCAATTTACACAAAAAAGTGAAAGAAGCAGCAGGCCTCTACAAAAAGAAAACCAACAACTTAGTTGACAAAGAGGGGGAAATTATCTTAGATGAGGATGAAAAACTAAAGAGATGGAAGGAATATATTGAAGAACTTTTTGAGGACACTAGGGATGATATAGATATGGGAAGTATAACAACTGGACCAAACATCATTATGGAGGAGGTTGAACATGCAATAAAAATAGCAAAAACAAGAAAAGCCACAGGACCTGATGATATCCCAATAGAAATTTTAAAATTGCTGGAAGACAATGGGAAGAATTTTTTACTGCAGCTCTTCAATCAGATATACAAAACAGGAAAGATACCAAATGATTGGCTAAAATCAACCTTTGTGACAATCCCCCAAAAAATAAATGCAAAGAAGTGTACCGAATACAAAACAATAAGCTTAATGAGTCATGCCCTGAAAATATTCCTGAGAATAATTCACACAAGAATATACAACAAAATTGAAGAGCGTCTAGGTCAGGGCTTTTCAACCTTTTTACAGATTGTACCACTTTTAGGATATGGCAATATTCGAGTACCACCTAGCAAGGTGTCAAAAACTTGGTGACAAAAAAAAAACCTGTTCAAAGTTGCAATTGCACTGAAATGACTTATGACCATTTTTCACACTTATGACCATTGCAGCAACAGGGTCATGTGATTTATATTTGGATGCTTGGCAACTGATTCATATTTATGATGGTCACAGTGTCCCAGGGTCATGTGATCCCCTTCTGCAACCTTTTGACAAGCAAAGTCAATGGCAGAGCTGCTGGTGGCCAAGTGCTAAGGCGGGACTTCCTTCCCTCCCTCCCTTCCCTGCCTCCCTTTTCTCATTCCCATCTCCTTCTGAAGGAAGAATTTGAACCCCCCCCCCCCATATTTTCCCTCTTCCATATATTGATCAAACAAGGAAAGGCCTCCAGAGACAGAAAAGACAAGTGCTGACTGAACTAGCTTAAAAGGGCACTTCCCCTTTAAGAATTAGCTACTGGCTAGAAAGGAAAGTAAGGAGCCCAGCCGGCACTTAAGGAAGAAAAAAATATGTAAATACTGGCTGCCGGCTAAGGCAGCCTCCCCAAATGGCTCCATTCATAAGTAAAATCCATTCAGGAGAAAAATACTTCAAAATCCCTTGCAGCAAAACTTACAGCTAACAACAGCAGAGCAATAGAAGCTAAAACGAGCCATCAGCCAAATAGAAATTGCCAAACACTCCTTAAGAACACAAAGCCCACATTGCACAAATCCCAGAACTTCAAAGTCACAAAAGCACATAAGAATCCTTCCATTCTCCATCTCCCTCCCTCCCTTCTCTATGCCTCACCTCCAGCCATTGCTGCTTTTCCTTCCGTGGAGGGCGACCCCTCCCCCACTGCATTTCTTGCCTGTTTGCTGCTGCCAGCACAGGTGGCTGCCACAGCAGTTGTAGATTGGCTCATGGCCGGCCTGCTTGATCTCCTCTCCCCCCACCCTCCTCCTTCTTCTTCTTTCCCTTCGATGCAGCTAGAGCTGATTCTGCCTCCTCCCAAGGCTGCTGCTTTTTCTCTTTCCCTCTCCCGCCCAAACTGCCTCCTTTTATAGTCTCTGCCCCCCTCCTTTCTCATGGGGGAGGGTGAGCCTGGGGCCTTTGCAGCTCCAGAGGACTCCAGCTCCAGAGCTTTGCAGCTCCAGAGGACTCTCTCACTGTAAGTTCTTGCCTGCACTGGCTCTTTCCCTTCCCCACTACACTTGGCTAGGCAGGGCTGCATACCACCTGCCACTCATTAATGTACCACAAGTGGTACGTGTACCACAGGTTGAAAAGCCCTGGTCTAGGTAACACACAATTCGGTTTCAGAAACAATCTTGGTACACGAGATGCGCTGTTCAGCATTCAGGTTCTTGTACAGCGTTGTAGAGATGTCAACCACAGTGTTTACATGTGCTTCATTGATTTTGAAAAAGCTTTTGATAAAATAAGACACAGCAAACTATTAGAAATCCTGAAACAAGGGGGACTAGATGACAAAGACATCCAAATAATAAAGAATCTGTATTGGCATCAGGTAGCAAATGTGAGACTAGGCCAAAAATACTCAGCTGATGCAGAAATAAGAAGAGGGGTCAGACAGGGATGTATTCTGTCTCCACTGCTGTTCAATATCTACTCTGAGTCAATCTTCAACGAGGCACTGGAGAACATCGATGCTGGCATCAAAGTAAACGTGTTTGGATCAACAACTTAAGATATGCTGACGATACAGTTCTGCTTGCCAGTAAGCATGAAGACCTTCAGCTCCTCATCAACAGAGTCACAGAAACATCTGGAAAATACGGCTTGAAGCTTAACACCTCAAAAACCAAGATCATGGTCGTCAGCAAACAACCCGTTAACTTACCACCAGTAAATTCAGAAGGAATACCACTAGAAAAAGTTGAAAGGATCACGCACCTCGGTTCTAATTTACATGAAAGCTGGGACATGACTGCTGAAGTAAAGACAAGGATAGAGAAAGCTCGAACAGCATTCTTCAAAATGAAAAAGGTCTTCTGCAGTCACGACATAAGCCTAAGACTGAAAATCAGGCTTGTCAGATGCTATATTTTTTCTATCCTGCTCTATGGAGTAGAGAGTTGGTCTCTGACAGAAGGCCACCTGAAGAGACTAGAAGCATTTAAAATGTGGATTTACAGGCGGCTGTTACGTATAAGCTGGGTTGACAAAATCAGAAATGAGGAGGTGATAAGCCGCCTGGGAAAGCCAAGGGAAATCATCAAAACAATTAAAAAACGAAAATTAGAATATTTCGGACATGTGATGCGACACCCAGAAAAATACGGCATACTCCATTTAATCCTCCAAGGAAAGATTGAAGGCAAACGAGGTCCAGGCAGAAGAAGAACATCATGGCTTCAAAATCTAAGGGACTGGTTTGGACAAAACTCAGCAGCACTTTTTCGTGCGGCTGCTGATAAAAACAGGATCGCCAACATGATCGCCAACGTCCGATAACGGATATGGCAGAAGAAGAAGAAGAAGAAGATATTATTCTAGAGCACATTCATTTTTAGGTCTTTAAACACATACTTTTGAAACAAATTTGATCTATTTCCCTATAGACAGAATATTTATTAATGTTGCTTCAGGGTATATTTTCCCTATTATTAGCTAATTTCTTTTTTCATATTCTAAAAGTGTTATCAGATGGCATCAAAGGCATATTGCTAGTACAGATATTCTATTAATTGTAAAAAGACTCTCATTCTTCTGCAATTGTAAATCTATAAACCATAAACCACAGGACAAAAATTTTCATAATGTAGTATGACTTCATTATATCAGTTGATATTTGGATTTATTATCAACTAATTCTTGCAGAATAGTGGAAAAAGAAATATTTGTCTTTCTTCTCTTTATGTTAGATGCAGCTTAAAGTTTTGGCATTGTTTCTTGTCCAGAATATGCACAAACTCTTATTTGTTTGTCTATCCTTTAATTTCTTCAAAGTTACATGAAATATAGATGCTATTGTTTATAAAATAATTTCAAAGGGTAAAAAAGGAAAAAAATAAAAATAATAAAAGTCAGATGTGACAAGGGCAAATTGTCATATTACTTCTCAATAAATAAATCCTATATGATTCATACATGATACTGTAAATTAAAGGTATATAGTACATGTCAGTACTATGGGATGTTAAAACAGAAAAATATAAAGTTTTGCTTCCTTTAGCAATTAAAACTGAAGATTGGGAAGGTGTGTTTGTGTTTGCCATGTGTCCTTTTCAGTCTTGATTTGTATTTTTAATTAACATATTTCATATTTTAGCAGAATTTATATTCTATGTTTGTCTTCATTTGGATAGGATTTCTTTTTTTTACGTTTTGATTTTAATAGAAAATCTGATTGCTGCTTGGGATTAACATGAGCATTCACAATGATGCTCATTGTGTTCAGTGATGTGATTTCTATTTTATAGGATTTTGTGCTTTCTTTAACATACAGAATAACTCCATTCCTAATACCTATTTCCATGTCTTATTTCACAGTTTATATTTGTAAAAATCATAACTCACTGATTATTCAATTTCCATCAAAAATCTGTAATACTCGCTAGATTTAACAATTTAACTCCCATTTTGGCACAGAATTTTCTGGCACTATGGTTCCACCCAAGTATATTAAGACAATTCACCTTTCTCTATGTAACTAGCCAAGAAACTATCTGTCCCACATTCAAATTCTTTAATCATCTTTGTATTCTTGACTAATTGAGGCTTCCAGTTATTCAAGAATAAGAGAATAACAGAGTTGAAAGGGACCTTGGAGGTCTTCTAGTCCAGGGGTCCCCAACCCCCAGTCCATGGACCAGTACCGGGTCGCGGCATGCCAGCAACCGGGCCGTGTAAACAAACAATGCCCCATCTGCAGGATGCAGACAGCACACAAAACCACACCCCCTCCGGTCCACGGAAAAACCTCTGTCCACGTAACCGGTCCCTGGTGCCCAAAAGGTTGGGGACCTCTGTTCTAGTCCAACCCCCTGCTCAAGCAGCAAACCCTATATCATTTCAGGGAAATGGTTGTCCAATCTCTTCTTAAAAACCTCCAGTGATGGAGCACCCACAACTTCTGGAGGCAAGTCATTCCACTGATTAATTGTTCTAACTGTCAAGAAATTTCTCCTTAGCTCTAGGTTGCTTCTCTCCTTGATTAGTTGCCATCCATTGTTTCTTGTCTTGCCTTCTGGTGCTTTGAAAAATAGGTTGACCCCCTCTTCTTTGTGGCAGCCCCTTAGATAGTGGACACTGCTATCATGTCACCCCTAGTCCTTCTTTTCATTAAACTAGACATACCCAATTCCTGCAACCTTCATACATTTTAGCCTTCAATCCCCTAATCATCTTTGTTGCTCTTCTCTGCACTCTTTCTAGAGTCTCAACGTGTGTGTGTGTGTATGTGTATGTGTGTGAGAGAAGATCCTTCTGGATCTTAAGGTTGACTATTCCTGGCAGCTTGTTATCACCTGCAAATTTGTGAGTTCCCCTTCTATCCCCTAGTCTAAATACTTTGGGGTACCCATGTAGATGCAATTCCATTAAGAACTACTAGGGTAGGCCCAGGTAGCATGCATTGCAGTAGGCCACACAGGAGGTGACCAATGCATAAGTGACTTTGCACAGTAAAGTTAAATGCATAATTAGCAATATCTAAAATTCTCTGCCATCATTTTGACACTGTAATATCAGATTACTGTCATGGTTCCGACTGATGAACCCAACCAAACATCTTCAAGACATTCCAGTCTCTTAATGTAAAACTTTATTGAGTACATGATTTTGGCACATATGAAAGCATTTCTTCTTTCTCATTTCTCTACTTAAGGGGTGCTAGCTTTTGAGGATATTTGCTTGGTTGGGTTCGTCAGTTGGAACCATGACATTAAACCAGGTCTGGCAAACCCCAAGCTAATTCCCCTCCCATCCCTGAACAGGTCACATTGCCCAATTAGGAGCAAGTATATTGTTATGAGAAAATGTCATAACACCTGGTGCCTCATCCTTGAATCTCAGGGTCTGCCTTCTTTATCTTTGAGCCTGCATTCCATTTCCCCATCCTCCCCCCAAGTTCATTGGCAAGGTAAGAAGCAATAATAATTGCACTGCAAAGTGAACTTCAAGCTTAACAATTACTTCATTGTGGTATTTATTGTTATTTTTTAATTTGTATAACTCTTCCTATATTGAATGGAGGCAAATATATGTGTCCTAGAATAATGTTGCAGGATCCAATCTGGGTCAGTCACCAGGACCAGAAGTTTACTCTTCCAAGTTTTCAGACTCATGCTAGAGCCCATCCTCAGGGCGCTTCTTTCTAACAGAGTGTGTGTTTTGGGCTATTCTATGTGTCATATTTATATGGTGCCTGGTTGTGTGTGGCTTTTTAGTTGTTGATTGGAGTGTTGATGGCTATTAAATCATTGTCTATTATTTCCTTTTACTTTTAAGCCCTGGCCTCCTGAGTACTGATAAGCTGGTGGTAAATCAGCACTCCTGTTGATCAACTCTTCCTATATTGTATGGCATAAAATTAAATACACAGAAATAATTTACCTTATTTCAATTAGAGCTAATACATTAATCAAAGGATTATGCAGCATTGCATAATAAGAAACAGGCAGATAAACTGGTGAAATTTGTGTTTAATCAGCCATAAAAGTGATGGCATGTAGCTCCTACTGTTTTACAGAAATAGAAAGAAAATGAATTTAAGATATGCATAGTTAATAAGATGTTGGCAGACATTTTGGAAGAAAAATAATGCTTTACTTCAATTATGTATATTAAAAAGTAAACTTTCTCAAGACAAGCACAACTTTACTGGTAACTTCATGAAAAAGTCCTTGTTATTTTCTTGGCTATGTTAGAGGCATAATTTTCTTTCTTTCTTTCTTTCTTTCTTTCTTTCTTTCTTTCTTTCTTTCTTTCTTTCTTTCTTTCTTTCTTTCTTTCTTTCTTTCTTTCTTTCTTTCTTTCTTTCTTTTTGGATTATATTTTTTTACTTTTGATTTTAGTTTACAGCCTTGCAATTTCCTAAAAACTTCCTATTCAAACATTAAATAAGTCTGACTTTGTTTGAATTCTTTCAAGATAAACCAAGATAAGTCATTAGAATTGTTAATTGCTATGTGCTATATTAGTTGTGCTATGATGTGAAGCTGGATCAGAATCACATCCCACAAACAGTAACTTAGCCTTTCAAAATTTATGAAAGAGACATTGCTCATGAACAGTTTAATAGGAGAAATTGAAAAATAACGATAAGAAAATAATTCAAAATTATGCATGTTGATTTTCAGATAATTAAGGAGCGTAAGGATGAAGACTGGGACATGGGAAACATCGTGTTTACTTTAACAAACAGGCGATATGGAGAGAAGTGCATTGCCTACGCAGAGAGTCATGATCAGGTACTGTAACAACTTAGCAGTTCATTTCCACAACAACTAGAATTAGATTGCAGCTATCCATCTTTAAAAGATAAAAGAAAAAAAAGAGAAAAAATAAATATGATATATATATATATATATATATATATATATATATATATATATATATATATATATATATATATATATATATATATCCCTAATTACACTAAAAATCCCTAATTACACTAAAAATCCCTAATTACACTAAAAATGCAAATCCTGGGTAAATCCATATGGTAAAAACAAAATACTACGAGCACCAGGATGATATTAAAACAGAAACTGTTTAATACAAAAGCTAAAGCTGAGCTTTCGTCGGCCAACACTGCCGACATCATCAGAGCACAATATGAGATTACTGGGAGTCCTTTTTATACCGCCGGGCGACTCTGCGCCCAGTTTCTCGATCTAGTCATCGGTCTGTCCGTTTTCTCTATTTGGTTTGTTCTTAAAGGGCACGCGTCTCTTGCTGCGGTGGTGTCTTCCGAGGTTGCTATTTTCCCTTTCTTTGCCTTCATCACTTTATATTAAAAAAGGTTCAGCATTACAGAAAGCTAGTACATATCATCTGTCCATGACTGAAAATCTGGAATGACACTCTGTTGTTTTTCTATTGTAAAAGAGTTATATGTTTTGCTATGCCCCATGCTTGACAGATACATAATTCTTCAAATAATAATATATTCCAGATTGTTTATATGTAGTTCAGAATCAATTTTAAGCCATATTATTCTTCCAAAAAATCCTATTAAGAAATTATGAATACTAACTCAATGGGACAATACTGAGATGAACCCAATGAATCCATTTCATTGTCCTCAAATGCTCAATATCCCCAAATATTATTTTTCATCAATAGCATACTTCCTTGCTTTTGACCATTATTAATCACCAGGAAGCAGTATATGACTGATTTCATCCTCCGTAGAACTCAGAACATACATGCAGCCATTATAGTTAGCTTTAGCTCTTATGTGGTTCAAACTCTCCTATTCCTGATTTTATATACAGAGAAATACAAACATGCACACATAAACAAAGTTGTTAGAAAATGGTAAGCAATTTAGTAATGGCTAACCAGAGAAACAAAGGAACAGAAATTAGAGTTTGATTTCAAACCCAAAATCTCTTGAGATAAAACTTGCTTGAGTAGTTTCATACTATAAGACCTCCAAGATCCCGTCCAGTCCTATAATTCTATGAATCTATATTTCACAGAAACATGCAGAACAGTAGTTAAGATTCAATATTCAGTTCAATGTTCAGAGAGCCAAGCAAGGTTCATCAGCCAGTCCAACAATCAAAGTGTCATGTTTCTTACACAAGCAGAAAGCAATAATTCTTCAGAAATAGGAAATCAGATGAATGTTTCAAACAAAGTTACGTGAATCAGAGCTGCCTCAAACAAGGCTGCAACCAGCTTTTTAAAAAACTTTGCCAAGTAGAGCAGAGAATAGAGCAAAGACATTTAATGAGACTCTTTGCCAAGCAAGTATGTCTTACTGATTGTAAAAAAAAAATTGACACAACAATGAATGAAAATCATGTGACTATAGAATGAAAAAGTACCCCTTTGGACAGGATGGAGTCATGAGTGAGGGCATAATAGAAGACAACAATTATATCTCTCTAGTGTGAGAGCTCAAAGTAAAAACATATATATTACCCATAAATATAGCATACCATATATTCATCTATAAGATGTCTTTAATTTATGTCCTATAAAACATTAATATCATAAAAAGATTTTTCCCTGCCTCATTTATTTATTTACTAAGGCCCTTGTTGGTGATAAGACTTTGGCTTTTTGGCTGATGGATGCAGAGATGTATAACTATATGAGTGTTCTTTCACCTTTCACACCGGTTATTGATCGAGGAATACAGCTTCATAAAATGATACGACTCATTACTCATTCTCTTGGAGGAGAAGGCTACCTCAATTTCATGGGTAAGTCATCTGCAATATTACCTTCTGATTTCCTTCAGCGTAGTACACCTTGTGATGACATTTTCTTTTTACAAATTGGACATGTTTATTGAACTTAGTTATAGGCTAAAGCATACTATGATCCTCTACATGTATAATGATGAATTCCATTAATTTCCATGGATCTTGCTCCCAGTTGAGGACGTAGTCAGTAGCAACCTAAGTATGATTATAATTCATAGACTGTTGATTATGCTGCATAATTGACCTTGAAAGAGACTTGTGCATTGTGCTATTGAATAATTACTGATCTATTATAATATTTTATTAGTTTATACAAATATGAGGCAAATTAATTTAGAGATTTTTGTAACTCTCTTACCAAAGGCATATGGCTCTGGAATCTTTGTCTTTATAGTAGGTAAATAAAAATGTTCTCTTTTTATGACTGGATAAGTATAACTAGTGTCAAATTTGAAATAGATGTATTAAATTATATTTTATCCAGAACAATATGTGGGCTAATATTAATAACTTGTAAGAATAACTAGTAACCTAGCAATCTCATTATTCTCCTTCATGTTGGCTAACTATATTTGGTTATGAAACTGAACATATGTGCTTGACTTTTTCTGCTATTTCTGGCACTGCTTATATTAAAATTTGTGCTGAAGGAAGCATAACATTCAGACTATTCTGTAGTCTGTCAGAGATAAACAAGTTCTTCAGAAACAAAGTTATAAACTGAAGGCATTTCTTCTGCCTTCTAGCTGTCTAAAAGTATTAATTTACATAAATATAAAGCAATAATTGTTTTAATTTTTGTTTTCTTATATCGCATAATTCATTCTTAGGTCCTGTCACTTCTTATCAGCTTCAAGAATAAATTTCTATATGGCTAGTTGCAGATTAGGCAGAAAAATATATTTATCCTCATCAAAGTATGTTGCATCTCAACTATTCAAGTAGATAAGTAATAATTTATGAATTAACTCTCTCTTTTCCCTAGTAAAAACAGTCTGACTGCCCAAACCTTTTGGGGGAAGGTAGTCATTATTTTGTAGTCATTCAGATAATGCATGTGATATATGTTGGGGTGCTAATGCTATTCAGTTAAATAACTTGAAATAATTGTTCCCAAGATGGCAGTAAAATGACTTGTTGTTGCCTTTTAAATGAAACTTGTACTAGATGATTACAAGAAAGCATTTTCACAATTTGTTCCAATTGCTTACTTGATTAATATTGGAATGCTGCTAAGGACAGCTGTGATTTTATTGTGGCAGAAGTTTAATTTTATATACCTGTGTAATAGATGGGAACCAAATTCCTGAAAACTATGTTTGATACCAGTTTTGGAAATACAGTTTTTGAAAATACCTTGCCTTTCAATCTCAGCACAGCCAGATGATCCACAAAGAGACTGTTATGAATGGTATTTAAATCAACTGACTAGTCTAGAAAAACCAACTTAGTCAATATATCAAAAATATTTTGTTGGCATAAGTTATTCTCTAGAGTGAGCAATACTCTTTCTAAATTAAGAAACAAAAAGGAAAAGTTCTTTTTTTTTAAAGGCATACAGGATTATATAACAAAATGAAAATATTAATAAAAATGCTGAAACTGCAAGGATAGGGTTAGTGATACTAAAGATCAATATGTTTTGCTATGAGAGTCAAAAATAACAAGAATGGGCTTTTTGGTCATAATTCAAACTAAAGAAAATCAAGAAAGCATAAGTCATAACTGATAAGCTAAATTATGCTAGAAATGGTTAGTGGACAAAGAAGAAGGGGCAAACAAAGAACATGCGGGCTTGATAACTTCAAATCTGATGCAAAGTTGAACATCTATCAATTGAAAGAAGCTGTGCTTGACAGGATAGCATGGAGACCATTTGCCTATAAAGTTACCAAAAGTTGGAGACAACTAAATGGTTAAAAACAACAAAATAAAGTATGTGATGCAGTATCCATGCTATTATGTTTTGTTGGACAGAGTTTGAAGAAAGTAAAGAGGATCATTATTTGTAAATATTTTGACATTTCATTGCGTTTTTCTTATTGTACTAGTGACAGTTCAGCTCTGCAAAGTGATAAAATTTAAAAGACAAAGTAAATAGAAGAAAGTGAATTGGGAGATCAAATTAACAATGTTATTTTCCTGGCATAAAGTGCTAATTCGTTACTTTCATCACACATATCCAATTTTAAAGGAGTATTTTTTTTCCTGTTATTGTGTATTGCACATATCATAGTTTCATATCTGAGTACTTCTCTCTGCTTTTTATTTCTTGAAATTGCAGTTTGTATTTTTTGAAAAGGAAATAATGATCATTTTGTTGTTCAATGAGCCATTAGATATGTAACAATCTAGAATATATAATGTCGTATGTAGTTAAGTTGATTGCTAGAAATTTTATTCAAAATATTATCAGTTTATATAATTATGGTGTACTTTAAAAGCTATGTTTTATAAATCAACTTTTCTGAACCTACTCATATTGGGAAAAGCAAATTGCAATGAAACACATTTACAAATACCTGTAAGCATTTTTTGAAGCTCTGAAGTGAGTCTTTATAATAAGTTTATACTTTGCTTTTGTATGTATTACTGACTTTGTTCATAATACATACTGAAGGATACAAAGCTATTTATGTCAAGCACAAAGAACTTTTCAAGATAGGCATCCTGCTTAGATTTTGATATCATCAATTTATGATCTCAGATTTATGTTCAGAAGAGGATTTTTTTATAGAGATCCAACTTTTCATGTCAACTGTGAGTGTTCTAAATAGTGTCTTGATATTTTGGAATAGACAATGTAAGTAAGTCTAATGAAACAAAATATGACTTTTTCATAGTCAGAATCATATGTAATTATAAATTATTTACTCCAGTACCATTGAGCATTTTCCAGTCTTTTCATCTTTTTCTCTATCCAGCGGTTGGTCCTAATCCACATATTTAGTTTTACACACTACTGACTATCCATAAAGAGTAGTCACTTGGGTAATACTAGTTGAAATAGGATTAATATACTCATTACTGTATTTGAAAATGGTTTTAAATTTAAAAAAAAAGCTTAAGGTGAAATTGGATCCTTTTTCTCCCTATGGTTTTATCAAATTACATAACATTTTGTTTTATTTTTAGAATTCCAAAATCAGTAGTTCTGTACTAGTTAACTGCAGGTAGTCCTCAACTTACAACCGCAATTGAGCCCAAAATTATGTTGTTAAGTGAGAAATTTGTAAAGTAAGTTTTGCTCCATTTTACGACTTTTCTTAGCACATTTGTTAAATGAATCACTGAAGTTTTTAAATTAGTAACATGGTTGTTAAGTGAATCTGGCTTCCCCATTCTCTTTGCTTGCCAGAAGGTTGCAAAAGGTGATCACGTGAACATGGGACACTGCAGCCATCATAAATATGAACCAGCTGTCAAGCATCCAGATGTAAATCACGTGATCATAGGGATGCTGCAACCTCATAAGTGTGAAAAATAGTGCTGTTATAACTTCAAACAGTCACTAAACGAACTGTTGTAAGTTGAGGACCATCTGTATATTCCTCACAATGATCTCATGTTTTGCATGTTGTTATTGTCTCTCACCAATTGACCTTACTGTTCCAAAGGGAGTCCATTTTCACAGCAACTTCGGAGGTAAATGTTGTACACTATCCAAAAATGGTAGATTTATGCACACCTGTTTTTTAATCGTAGAACTCAATTATATTTTTTCTATATTTTAGATTAGAGAAGAATCAGGTTAAAAACGTACAGTATATTGTTGAACGGTATCCATATTGAATATGAACAGAGTCAGAGACAGCAAATGAATTTTATAAATAAATAAACAAATTCAGTTATTTTATATTTGTGCCATTGTTACAATGGTAATATTTGTGGTGGCTTATTACATAACTTTTATACTATTTGGTAGTGTTAGCCAATTAATTTTACCTCTCATAACATTTAAAAAATGCAGTTTGAACATATGAAAAGGCAACTGCTATCTGAAGCAGGAATTCAGGTAGTCCTCACTTAACAACCATTTGTTTAGTGACCATTTAAAATTATGACAGTGCTGAAAGAAGACACAGTTGGTGCTCAAAGTCACATGATTGCAATAGAACTCTAGTGATTCCCTCTGGTTTCCTGGGATCTGGCTGATAAAGGTCATTCGGGATCTATTATCAGATGGACCTTTTTCAGTCAATTTCTTTGAGAGTGAAGTGCTGCCTGCTAGACTGATTTCACCTCACACCAGGCAGAATCTCTCCACCAAGCAGCCCGGTAACTCCCAAAGATACTGGCTGAAAATGTCCATAGTGAAAGCCAGCTGGCATTTTGGCATGGGGCACTTGCAGCATGGGGTATTTGGACCCATCCAGATTGCAAATGACTTGCTGTAAGAGCTATATGCCAAAAATCCCACTTTGAGCACAGACTTTTTCAGCCAGCATCTTTGAGAGTGGAAGGGCTGCCTATCAGATGGATTTCACCCCCAAAATCAATCTGGCATGTGCACACAGAAGGGAAGGGAACTGCAGCACTGGGCCGGAGAAAAGAAGCTGGAATCACAAAGATCTGAGCTTCTTTTTGGCAGCCAAGTGCTGGAGTTCTCTTCTAAACAAAGAGGGGAGGGGAACTACAGTGCTGGGCTGAAGAAAAGTCTGGGATCATGAAGATCTAACTTCTTTTCTACAGCCCAGTGCTACAGTTTCCTTCTGCACATAGAAGGCAGCTCTTTTGGCCCATCTACTTAACCTGCATATTTGCTTAACAACCACGATGGGGAGAGTCATCATTGAGCTAGGGGGTCACATGGACCTAACAACTATAATGACATAATTAAAAATTCTGGGCTCAATTGAGATCTTAAATTTAGGAGTAGCTTTCCTAGTATTCCATTTTTAAAAAATGGTTAATAGACAATTTATAATATATTTTCCTAAAAGCAATAAGGAATGATGTGACCAAGCATGTTTTTATAACATTAGTATTAAGCATTTATGTTTTTTATCATTGTAATTTCCAGTCTACAATATAAATATATGTATTTCTTCTGTGGCCCAACTTGATGTAATTTTAGAAAATGTATTTTCTGTTGAAAACTTAAGTGAGCTTTGTTTGGGTAAATTTAATTTGCTCAGTAGAAACATGCACTCACATGAATTTCATTGTTCATGTAACATTGTTGTGTTGAATGAATGTATCTGTTACTACTGAAGATCGATCATTGTTTAGGACCAGAGCCAGGGCCACATGCTTTCTGTATATAAAATGCCAAACACTATCTTAAGATAAAGCATTCATCCCTCAAGTCATGTGGAAGGTCTAAGTCATTGTAAATACAGTAACTGAATATCAGAATAGAAAATATTGCATTAGATAAATAACATCTTTTCTGAATTTCTTTTTCATGCAGCAGTGCTAATAATACAATGATGAATATACACAACTGCATTTTTCAGGTTTCTGTTTGTATTTATACAAACACAGTGGCATGATTTGACCATCCTAAACAAAGAGTTGCTTTAACTCTTGGGTAAAGTGCAGAAGCCAGTTTTTGCTGTCGCCTCATGGGTTGATCCATCGATCATGGGATTCCATCGTTTAAAAAAACATTATAGAGATTTATTTATTTGTTGCAAACACAAAATTCCTTTCAGTGAGTTAAACCTTTTTTCAATATTACAAAAAGTGCAAATAAATAAGCCAGAAAATTTTGGACATAAATACATATACTAATAGAGAAGATTTTAAAGACAACTGAAACAAGAGATGTATAATTTGGGACTAATGGACGGACAGCTGGAAAATATCAGGGAACTTTTTATACTGTCTATATGGCAGTGGGATTATTATATGGTCACAAGTGGAAAGGTTCAGCATTACTCACAATGGAGGAATGGTTGCTGAAGATGAGAGATCTTGCACAGATGGTTGACATTTGTTTTGTACTTTTGTCTTTTTTTCTCCTTTGTACTCTTTTAATTTATATTTTTGTGAATTTTTATCTTTTTTTAAAAAAAACCTATAAAAGCAATTATACAAAAAATAAAAACTTATTTGTCCATGTATTAATTTGTAGATTTGAAACTTTTTTTTTAACTTGTGGGACCTGGTCCAGATTTGATAACATAGATATAATTAGTTGGGGGGGGGAACCGATCATGTTATTTGATGATGTAGGAAAAACTAATGCAAATTTGGATCAGGTTAGCATTTTTGATGTTGGGATACCACCTTTAGAATATTCTTGATGCTTGCAGAGCAACATTTATAAAGATTCATCATTTTGTACAAGCTACAGTGCAGATCATGCATCTTCATGATAAATAGGTTGCAAATTATTAATATGAAAATATATAACTCTAAAGAAGATACTCGTTTAAAGTCAGTATATTCCTCATACAAGAAACCTATTTTCTAAAGGAGTATACTAATGTCTGCTTGGAAATATACTTCAGGTGAATTTTATATTTTGGGACTTTACTTCCTGTGTGTTTTCTGTTATAATGGTATTTTAGACAACTCTATCTGTTTTATAATAAATGTGCAGCATAGACCTAGATAAAATTTTGAACTTAGTCATTTATATGTTTACACTTGGTGTTTGTGTGTGTGTAATAGTAGCCTATAAGGATATAAATAATCATGGATTATAATTTTGCATGTCTATTGCTTCATACATATTAATTTATTCATGAAGCTTGACAGCTGTCATTTGGGAAGTTCATTTTTTCATATTTTTAAATGACAATTTTTAATGGCTTCTTTTTAGAGCTAGTCTGTCTGGAGGAGTCTGCAAAAATATCTTGACAGGGTTATTTTGCATATTTTTGCACTAAGCTATGAAGGTACCAGATAGCTTTGTTGCTTGTCAATTTTGACACCTCTTTCAGTTTTCTTTGCAGTATAATTAAGTATCTAGTGGATCATCCAGGTTTTGTAGGCATGTTGATAACATTTCTAGATAAACTGTTCTCAATCAGTGGTAACTGCAAGTGAGTTTTAAAATACCTGAAGAATTCTAGTAGCAGTCTTCATTTAAAAGTACTTTGTACTGATTTTGTACTGACAAAGAACTATATGAAATCATTTCAGTTCTGGATTACAATTATTTCTGTGGATTTTGTGTTATAGTTTTGTAAATAAATCTATTACTTTGAAAACCTGATCACAAAATAAATCCTTTATTGAATCTTTAAATATTCATTTCCTCTCAGGTACCCTTTTATAATAAAACAAACATGTTCTAGCTTTGAAAATCTTAGGATATTACAGATGTGGTTTATTGATACACAGAATAAAAACAGTTGACCATTATCTACATTTATACCTTTCTTATCTGGGCCGGAGAAAAGAAGCTGTAGGTTCAGTGTATTGAATTGTAGACTTCAGTATTTGTAGTAGTCTTACTACACATATTTTTGCAGAAAACCTAGCTACACTAGAGCAACGTGAGTACGTCATATCTGTCAAATTGTCACCATTAGAACAGGAAAAAATATGGAAATTATTATTGTCTTCCCTAAACTTCAGGTAACTAGGACATTTTTAAAAACATTCATTTCTGAATTCCTTGTCCCTTTCTTCCTGGTTATCAAATCTGCATCTAAATGGAAGCTTTAGAAAACTAGGAGAAAGCATCAGTAATCTAGAATACTAATTAAATTTCTAGACAAAATCAAAACAACCTTAGATTATGGTCATGTGGTTACCATCAGAGAACTACATAATAAGAGCACAAGAGTTTTCTTTTAGTTTACTGTTTCTTTTACTGTTTTTCCTATAGGTATGTAGACTTATTCTTGTTAATATGTACAGTATATTAATTTATCATATAAAATCTTCACCATTTACTGTATGGCCTAAACTGAAACACAAAGTAATGTTTTGTTTTTGCTACAATCAAGTGGCAAAATGATACTGTTGTGATGTGTCATTTTACTTAAAGTTTACTTAAAGTTATTATCATGTTATAACTAACACTAGAGATCCTATGCTACCATTTTGAAAAAAATATGCAAAATATATTTATAGAAAAACATATAAATCCATGTTTCGTAGCCTGTCAACACAATGATTAAGATAATAGTATATGACTCCCCTTGAGAGTCAATTTGGTGTAGTGATTAAGGCATCAGCCTACAAACTGGGAGACCATGAGTTCTAGTCCCACCTTAAGAAATAAAGCCAGCTGGCTGACCTTGGCCAATCACTTTTCCTCAGCCCTAGGAAGGAGGCAAAACCACTCTTGAAAATCCTTTTTATATCAACCGTATTAGCAACTTCATTTCCTACCTCGTCTAGCCTACAGGTCTAAGGTTTTCAACTAGAGAGAATTGCAAAAGACAATATCTGAGCAAATGCTTCTTTCCTTTTTTCATCAAATAGGTGGGGTGACTTTGAGAGTAATAATTAGTTCAAACATGTCATGGTCTGCTCAATTTCTTCTATAATCCATTATATTTTGTAGCAAGTCATTTTGATTGATTTACTTCAACTCTACTTTACTCAAAAAATCTAATATATAATGCAAATAGGTTGGAGTAATAATTTTTAAATTGCTAGTCATTAAGTTGTTACGATTTTTAAATAGTACATGGTAATTGAGGAGTACAAACTTGTTCAATTTGTTTAGTATCTAGGAACACAATTTTTTACAGTAAGTACATCATAGATAGTTTAAAGATTTCAACATTTACATTGTAACAACAGCTTTAAACCTTGTTTCAAGGTTTTGTTTTGCAACTATATTTAAATACGTTTTCCAAGGATATTTACCAAAGATCCATTTATTTTTCATGTCTTTCCATGTTTTTTTTTTAAAAATTAGGTAATGAATTTGGACATCCAGAATGGTTAGACTTTCCTAGACAAGGCAATAATGAAAGCTACCATTATGCAAGGAGACAGTTTAATTTAGCTGATGATCAACTTCTTCGCTATAGATTCCTAAATGTATTTGACAGAGATATGAATAAATTGGAAGAAAATTTTGGCTGGCTTGCATCACCTCCGGTAAAGTATATATAATTTTTAAATGTTATATAGTAGTTTTCAGCACTATGTACATTCAGCACTTTAATCCGAAAGAAATTGCATTTTAAAAAATTAAGAAACTTTATTAGATATTGCATACTTAAGACAGTTTCAGACAAATTATTTGTCTTGATTCTAAAATTTTATATTAAAGATAACATTTTCCTCAATTTGATTTATTTGAAAACATGCCCTTAAAAAGCTATCTAGAGCTAAATCCATTCATATTTTTCAACAGGTTTATTGGTTAGATATGACAATTTCCTTTGCAATAAAAGCAAATGTGAAATACAAAAATGTTTCACTTTCTGATACATTATTGTATTTTTGCTTCTTGTGATCATCAAGAATCTTGTTAACTTTAAACTAAACCATATGCTTACTTGTTCCAGTTAGTAAATGTAATGAATGTTTAATTCAATACAAAAACATATTAAACTTAAGTAATTTAAATTAATGGCACAATGAAGTGTGTTAATGCCTTCTGTTTGCATGATATGCAGAGAGAAACAAAAAGTTCTTCAAGGACACTCACAGAGAGGTTCCCTGGCAAATATTTTTTTGTCTGTATCAAGTTTGTGTTCAAATTAAACAGTATATAATGTTACTTTTTTATTATTCCTTGCAGGCCTATTTGAGTGAAAAGCATGAATTAAACAAAGTTATTGCTTATGAAAGGGCAAATCTCCTATTTATATTTAATTTCCATCCATCCCAAAGTTACACGGATTACCGTGTAGGTGTAGAAACACCAGGAAAATATCCTTTTTTCTACATCTCATTATATTCTGTTTCACATATTTCAGTGAATGATAATTTATGGAAAAGAGGATGACATCACCCTCCACTGTTTTTACATTTATTTTGGCATACAGATAGGTCTCAGTTAGTTTTTATAATGAATCCAACAAAATAGTCACATTATTCTAGTACACACTATTCAAAGTGATATTTCAATGGAAGACAAGATTGGTTTCAACTTAATGAAAACAGTCAATGACCATTTTTAAACACATATGTATGTGTGTGTATGTATATATGTGTGTGTGTATGTGTATGTAATATAAGTAAAACATTAAAAGAGTATAGTACAACTTAAATTTATTTTTTTAAAAAAATCACTGGGTAGTTATAGAACCAAATCTAAATGTCATTCTTAAAGATAAGCTTACACTGACAAAAACACCTATATTCTATTTCAAAATATTGTTTAAATCAAATATAGCTAGAAAATAAAGAGAGAAATAGATGATATATAGATTCAGATAGTATAGTGGTTAGAGGACTGTCTTCAATACAGGATTCAAATCCCGGCTGGTACCTACCTTACCAGTACAGGTTCTTGGACACGAGACTCTTTAGGCGCCATCTACCTATCTCAAATATGAGAATAACATGAACTAGGAGAAGTCATGCTGATTTGAACATTATCCAAATTAACCAGGTGCACATCAAATGTTAGGCAACCAAAATAATCTGACAAAAAGTGGACTACTGAAACAAGAGAACCTAGAATACATCAACCATTGTCCACAGTTTTGTCTTATGCTTACAGTAAGGTATCAGATTATACAAGATTCAAAAAGCAAAAAACTGTTTCAAAGGGCACAGGGGCATAAAAGTAGCATCTGTAGTTAGTTCCTTGATTAGGCTGATGATTAGTGCTTGATTGTCTATCTGAGCATGCAGTTCCTTAATTAGGATATTATTTAGCGATAGCACTTAGACTTACAATATATACCTCCCAATAATGCTTTATATAGCACTCTCTGACCAGTTTACAATGTCAGTATATTGCCCCCAACAATCTGGGTCCTCATTTTACCAACCTGAAGGATGGAAGGCTGAGTCAACCTTGAGCACTGTCAGGATGAACTCCAGGCTGTGGGCAGAGTTTGTCTGCAATACTGCATTCTAGCTATCACTCCACCAGGGCACCTCCTTATTTACTGCTAGATTGTTTGTCAGTCCTGTCCCAAAGATGCTTTTTCACGAGGCAACTGGACTTTCTTTTTCTCTTTGAAGATGTTTTGCTTCTCATCCAAGAAGCTTCTTCAGCTCTGACTGGATGGTGGGAAATAGAAGGATTTATACTTCTTGCAGACAGCTGGTCATTTGCATTCTTTTAGAGAATCATTGATGCCACCTGGAGGCTTATCTGTATCATCAGGGTTACCTGAGTGGTTCAAATGGGTGTGGAGCCTTCTTGGAACTATTGAAAGGACTGTGTTGTAGACTGAAGATAGATGATGTCGTATCCCTCCCCCTCTGTTGAGAGAGGGCTGTTCAATTTTGATATAGATGGCCTCTTTGGCCACTCTTTCAAAGACAGCAAAGTCCACAGTTTGGACAGAGAGGACCGCTGGTTTGGAGAGGGTCAAAGAGGCCATCTATGTCAAAATTGAACAGTTCCAAGAAGGCTTCACACCCATTTGCACTACTACTTCCATTCTCCACCATCCAATCAGAGCTGAAGAAGCTTCTTGGATGAGAAGCAAAACGTCTTCAAAGAGGGGGGGAAAGAAAGCACCTTTGGGACAACCATTACCTGGATGACTAAGAATATTTGTCAGTCCTGGTGTTAATCCTTGCTTATCTGGATGTTGATTGCTGGTGAGCTTATGTTCTCTTTTTGTTGTTGCTTTTGTTTCATTTTTAGTTTATTATCTCTTTTGAAAGGTATGTAAATGTTGTTTATGTGCCTGTTGATTGCTAACTTATCTGAATGTTCAGTTTCCAGGAATTATTTCATATTTTTCAATTTAGCTTAGTCTATGCTGGTACTAGCCAGAAGGATGGAAGTTGCCAAGTCTGAATCCAAAGAGGACTCAAAGAGTAGGTGAGGTTTAGGAATCCTATTGTCCCTCGAAGTCCTCGTGCTGTTGATTCAGAAGACTGGCAGCTACTCTTGCCTTGTTGATTTTCAAGTCTGGTAGCTATTCATGGGACTTGGAAAGGAGTTTTCCATATGTCCAGGCCAAACTTCTTTTGTCTGGTTCATGTGACATTTTTTCATTTGTTTCCTTAGCTACTTGGTTCTCTAAGGGATCTTTTTAGACAAGATTCCTGGCTTTTGTTTACCCTCCTTATGTGCCAGCTTTATTTTTAGGTATGGCAGCTTCAGCCTAGTCTCCCAGAAAGAACTAGATAGCAGTAGTAGCCAAGGGCCAAATATAATTGAGGTAAACATGTTGGAGGTCCATGATAGTTGTTGGTGGAACTATAGTCCAAAGTTAATGATACCACCTACCTCATATATAAAACTTAAAATTCTTGTTCCTACATATACCACCCATTCATGCATACCCTTTAAAAATCAAATTTTAAAAGAGTATTTATTGGGAAATGTGGTACTGAAAGTATGATGACACTGTGAAACAAATATTTAAAAAATCCAGAGGAAAGAGCCCTTCCTATCAGTTACAAATAAACAACATAAATGCCATGTTCATATAGATCTTAAAATAATTTCTATTATCTGTGGAGATTGTTAGCCTAGATCTGCATGAGAATGATTTAATTGAGATGAATTGAGTATTAGGAGGGGATAGCTAATATCTTTTCTCTCTAGCTTTAATACCCATATGTATGTCTCATAAACAACAAGTAGGACTTTAAAAAAAGGTTATGTGGACAGCAATGGAGGAAAGAACATAGCATATGGAATAATAGGGTTGTAAGGGACTTTGGAAGTCTTCTAGTCTAAGTCCCTGTCCAAGCAGGAGACTCTATACTATTCTGGACAAACTCTGTTCTTGAAAACCTCCAGTAATGGAGCACCCACATCTTTCAGAGCTAAGCCGTGCCATTGATTAATTGTTCTCATGATCAGGAATTTTATTCTTAGTTCTAGGTTGGATATTGTAAGATATTTATAAATATTTAAAGATATTTTAAGATATTGCTGGAACAGAGTAAAGTGCTACTCTTTAATAGCCTGGGCAAAGGAAAGGTGGAAAGCACTAAAAGGACTCAATAATTAGGACTAGAAAAGAAAAATACGTTGAGTTTATACAATTGGTAACCCATTTGTAGTGTCCTGTTGTTGACAAATCAAGAACAAAAAGAATATAGCTCAGTATGATTCTGTCTGGTTTATATACATCAAACCGTGATGTTTACATTGCTTGATAATTCAGAAGAATGCCCAGTGAAATGTGTAAGTAAGTTATTCATTGACTACTAGGTAGACTCTTTTCTTTTATCCTAATATGTGTAAAGATGTAATATGCTTAGATTTGCATATTGTATATAAGGCATGAAAACAATTTTAACAGGTTGAGCAAAGATATACTAATGCAGATTCACACAAGAATAGAAGAATATGTCAGTTCAATAGCAATGTAAATAGGGATTGATATGCCCTGAAATCTTGGGAAGATTAACATTAACATTCAGATAACATCCGTCTTTAAAAAAGCAAATTAAAGTTCCCTGACATTTGTAAAATGCACCTAGAGCTTCTAATGAGCAAACAAGGTCACTTGGAATGAGTCACTAGAGAGTGATTGCCCACGGCAAAAATGTCTCTTTGAGCTGCTTGCTTGTTCGTGCTTTGAAGTGCACTTATGTAAGTGTCCTGGTTATTAGAATTCAATCTTTACATAAAATGAAGACAAATAATTTAACTTAGGATCACAAAATGCCAACTTTCATCAAGATGCTTAATGTGTTACAGCTAATACTATTAAAATGTGAATGTTTCTGCAGTATTATTCAAATACCCTTCCCCCCCTTTTTTAATAGGAAAATTATTATTATTATTATTATTTTGGTAGTGGATTGAACACTGATTATTAGTTTGTAATTACTTATGTACAATCACAAGTACAAAACTATACAAATATAAGAGTAACCCTTAAGATTTTCTGAAAAGTGCAATATTTGCATACTTTCTTTGAACAATGTTTTCATCTCCTCCTCCTTCTCATAATCCAATATATGTGATTCTCCAGAAAACACATTAAACATTATAGGCTCCTGTGGCTTCAACATAAAGTTCAGGCAACTTCATATAAATCTCTCCAATACCTACAAATTGATAGAGATATAATTGCAAGCCAAATATTTTATACTTCTTTGCATATTACTACAGTATCAGTCAATATTGCTGTTATATCAGTCAAAGACTGATATAACAGCAATATTCTCTTTGCTCTTTGCTCCATTCTCTTTGCTACAAAACTCTAAACGTTTTATACCTGCAAAAGACAAGAAGCTAAACATGAAAACTGGGAGCTGCTGGAGAAATCCTTAAGTAATTAATCCTCAATTTCATAGAGAAAAAGCAAATTGATATACATCAAATAAAATTGATTAAACTCATTTAGGGTTTTTTTTTTGTTCAGTTTTTTGTTTGCCACAATCAGTTCAGCCTTGGACTGTTTAAAAACAATGATAAAATGTTTTTTCTTCAACTTCTCTTCAGCTATCCAAGAAAGGTTTATATAGAAGGAAAAAGGTAACCATTTTTTCCCCAGAAATTAGGTAGCAGCCTAGGGAGAAAACACTAGAGTAATTATGTATTTTTCTGCATACATAAGCAATTGAATATATATACATAAATAGCCTCTATTCACACTTCAAACCATAATTGTGTGAAGCAATAGGTTTCTAGTGCCATTGTATGCATGGTAGTTATGATTTTATCTTGTTCATATATTGAAGCCTAACTTTTGTCTTCTTTTCAAAACTTTAACTTGTTCACCAGAAGCTGGTTTTAATTTAATGTTTTAATTTAATTAAGGGAAATTATTTTTTAAATCTAAAATTTAGTTTGAATTTACAGTCACAGACCAGCAATAAAAGCATTACTCCAGTAGCTGATGATAAAAGTTGTTTTTTCCCCTCATATAACTTGTAAAATGAAAATATCAGGTTGGCTATTCCCAGAGAAATAACGTTGCCACTTAGTTGCTACTGAAGCACCTTTAACTACTCTTGCTTCACTGAGTAACGAATTTTCTTGTATGTAGAAAAATGAATGGCTGGGCATATCATTGAGTATCGTGATTAGGACATAAGCTGATGTCATTTCATGTATTGTGTTGCAGGTAGTTTGGCTTAGAACAGGGGTGTCAAACTGCCGGCCCGCAGGCTAGATGCGTCACACAGTTCTGGCAAGGGGAAAAAGTCATAATACATCGCGGCACGTCATGTGATGCAGCGAGTTTGACACCCCTGGCTTAGAAAATAAGACTACTTTATCTGTAATAGACAAGAGCAATTGCTTTTTAAATACCCTGATAAATGTTTATATAAACTAGTCCATAAAGCATGGATAGTAGCTTATTTTTTCACAAAATCTTTGATAAATGCTATTGCTTTTGCAATAATCCTCCTTGGAATTTCTAAAATAATCATGCCACATCGTGATCTTCATGAATAATTATTACTCATGAATATAATTATTATATTTGGTATGTGAGAAGTTGGTTTTGAGTTCTTTTTCTATGGTCTAAATATATCTAGAGATGCTTCATGTGACATTAAGCCTGCATCAATTCTTTTTAAAAATAAGAATTTGTTCAGAAATATACTAAAAATATAGTAATTAAGTGTGAGATATGATAAATAATCCCAGATTCTCGTTTTAGTATCCCTCTGTATTAAGGGTCATTGGTTCTGCTGGTAGTGACAACAATACAGCTAACACATTTGCTTCCAAACTGATCACCATTAATATAACTTTTGTTGCTTGAGTTAATATAGGAGATTAAAATATCCAAGTTATAAAAGTAAGTTTTTTTTTTTCTTAAACCGATACTGCACTTATCATCCAGGAGTTCAGGAAAGCATATATAACAATATATTTTGCAATTTGCTCCTCAGCAGCAACCTTGTCAAATAGGTTGTATCGAGAAAGGCAGACATTTCCAAGCAAACATCCATGAATATATTTTTCATTTCAAAATTCTCTTGGTTACATTTTTTTCCAAATTCATTAATAAATGTGCTGAGAAATAGTGAAGGTACAAGTAGTATAGAAAGATATTGTCACTGCTCTCTCAGTTATTATTTTCATAATATATTTTTCTTTTTAAAATTTGAAAAACTAGAACACTTGCTCAGGAAATAAATTTAAATGTAAAATTAAAAATTGCAGATTTTTTGGTAGCAGTAACAAATGATAAAATCAAATATATATTTAGAACTTAATGTAAACAAGAAGAGGCATTAGTCTTACATTCATAAACCACAATGAGATAGACGATGCGTTTATTAGTACTGTATTGAAAAAGTCATCAGAGATAAAATTACAGGTATAGGTTTCTGTGAGGTTTATGATAAAATTAGGAATCATTTTTCAGATGCTATATGTGGAGTTTTTCACTGTTCTAGTTCAGGCTTTGGCAGTGCTTTTTTGTAAAAAAAAGTGCTGGAACTCACATCTTGTTAATCTTTTATTTTAAAAAATATATATTCAGTTCTTAACATAAATTTAATTTATTGTATTTAAGGCAAATGTTCATAGTAAATTCCAAAGTTTTGTCCAATTCTCATCCAGCAAATCTTCTTGACTCTTTTCCTTGCTGTTAGTATCTATGGCCGAATGTCGTCCTCTGAGTAACCACAGATCAACGTACTTTGAAGGATCGAAAAGTCTCAGAGGTGGTCCGACAAGTTTGATGAACAAAAGTGCTGAAATTGTCTTAGTCTTCAACGAAGCTCTTGTTGGGGTGGCAATTAGATTCATCTGCGAAAACCCACGTTCACATTCACTGGGAATGATAATCAGAGTCCGTATCAAATGCAACAGTTTTTCTGGATATGTCTTTTCGAGAATGTATTCACGGAATCCACGAATCATTTCTGTTTCATTTAGTTGCAGTCTGATTGACAAGTTTCTAATTTCCACTTCTCCAAATGTCAGTTGAGTATTAACATCTTCAGGCCAATGTTTTTGATCAAATATGCGAGACCAATACGCCAACTCATCATCTTTGCTATCAAGCAATATTTTTTTGATTGACTCTTACAATTTTGTATAAAATGTACTTGAGTCAATGGGAGGATCCTTTCTTGAATCTTTTTCATGAAGTAAAACTCCACGAAAGCGAAGATCACGTACAGCAGCAACAGCACATTTATAATAGGGCCCAAAGTTCTGTCTTCTTTCTTCTAAAACTTGTACCAGTATTTTTATTTTCTTATTTGCCTTGTACAGGTCCATGTTGCGGTCCTGTAGGTCCAAACTTAATTCTGATAGTTCTTGGAGAGTGTCACATATCAATCCTAGGTCCAATAAAATTTTTGTAGATATGATTTTTCTTTTCAAGCCATCATAAGTGCATTTATCATTTTTATCTCTTGTAGGATCATGCATTGCTTCTTCAAAATGATACACAAGGGATTCAAAATTATTCCACACAGCCAAAACTGTACGCAAACTAGATGACACCCATCGGGTACTTAAAAGTCTTCCAATTTTCAGCAGCTCAGCCCCCAGTAATTCTGCACATAAATGCAACTCTCTACTATTCTTTGCTGAAGCATGGTATATGACGTAAAGTTTATCAATAAATGATTTGAATCTATTTATTCCTGAAGTTTCCTTGACAGCATCGCCTACTGATAATTCTAGCCTGTGATTAGCACAATGCCAAACTATAATAGAAGGAAAACGTTCTGACAGCAATTTTTTCACTGCATTTTACACCCTATCATCACAGCAGCACCGTTGCATGCCAGAGAAACCAAATATTTTTTAAATAATCTTCTGTCATCCCATAAGAGTGAAGACATTGGAGTAAGGAATCAAATACTCCTTCTGCCATTACTTTTTCAAGTTCTACCAAGTCCAAAAACAAATTTATCGCTGAATTTATTCCAACACCTTCGATACAGCATTGAACATATACTATGAGGGTAGTTTTTTTGCTTATTGTGGTTGAGTCATCAATTATCAATGAAATTTTATTATTGGAGTGAACAATTTCTTTAACCACAGTTTTCCTCATTTCTTCAGTTATATGATTAACAATGTTAATACACGCATTTGTAGAATGAAGAACACGGCCCATTTCAACTCCGTTCAGTTCTTGCAGATCAATTTCAGTTTCAAAATGATGGAATGATTGATTTTCCTTTGCTACTTTATATGCAGTTCGAAAAGTTTTTGCAGCTATTTTTTGTGAGATAATGATGTTTAAAAAATTCTCAAGTCATTTTTTTGCTTTCAGCAACTATTTTTAATGCTGCTTTATGTGCAGATTCTCTGATCAAAAAAACTTTTTCGAAGTGAGCTTCACTGTTGCTTCCTATCTTCGCTAGAATAGGTTATCTTATTGTTGGTCCATTCTTTGGAAAGTTTCATTCCTATTTTCATTTCAACTCCAAGAGTTCCAACTTTTCTACAAGGCGTACAGCCAAGTTTCATTTTGCAAACACAGAGCCATTCATTTTTCAAGCAAAAATCATTTTTTTGATCATAGGTCCAGCAGTCTGGCCAGTCATTTGTAGTTTGGCTTTGCTTCTCAAGATCAGATTCAGAAATATCAACAGGTGTCGTTATTTTTGTGTGTTCTGTCATTGTGTCTGTTAATATTCTGGCTTTTTTATTAGCAGGACCGGTGGTTGAGAAGTAATTAGTAATTTTTTTCATTTTTTTAAATTTGGGGTCACACTTTTACTAAAAATTTAAAAAACAAATTCAATTCACCAACGATTTTTTAAAATAAAGAAATTATTTACCTTTCGCACATAGTCAATCACTGTACACACACACACGTCAGTTGTGTAGCAAAACATAACGGTTACCGCCCACAGTAAGCAATTAGCGCACGACCACACTACCAATCACAAGCTCAGCAGTGTCCACCTCCCAACAAATTCCGCAAAAGGCAGTGTAAACATTAAGGGCTACACAACCCTTAAGCCCTCTGTCTTGGAACTGGGTTTGTCTGAAACCAATAACATTTAATCCACATTTCGCCCACAAACACAGCAGATTCCACCCAAGGGTTCCACTCGCAGCTCTTTCTAGACCCAGAAACTACAGGAAATGCTAGGGCTATATCGGAGACCCCAGGAAAAAAAAGAGAAGAGGCTTCTGACTGTTAGTTCATGGCTCCATAATGCAGCAATGATTTTTTTATTGATAATTGTAGAAGGCCCTTTTATGAGACTCCGTATCTGCTAGCACAATATCACCCTCCTGGATTTTCTGTATTATCATTATTATTCCATTTTCTTTTTCCTTTTCCCTTTTTTTTCTTAACTTTTATGCCAGATTTTTCCCTGGCTTATTTGCAAATTCAAAGTGTCTCTGTTTCAGATAATTCTGTGCGTTCTATGACAAAAAAAAGCCCTGGGCTTTGGGAGATTGAAATTTTCGTCAAAGGCAATGGAAATAGTGTTTAAAAACTACTTTAAGACTTATTTATTTTGTTATTTATTTATTCAGTTTCTGTACCTGCCCATCTCAACCAACTGACTCTGGTTGACTTGCACATTATCTTATGAGGTTAACTTTATTAGTCTATATATGTACTTGTGTGATCTTTTATAGATTTAACTGATGACCTAGATTCTAAAACAAAGATGGAATTCTACAGGAATGGAATTATCCTCTGTGTTTCAGTGTCTAGGAATATTAGTCTTGTACAGTGAAAACTAACTTCACTAGGAAAACATCCTACAGAGCTGCATATGTGGTGTCTTATAAGTTTAGATTATGTTGCCCCTTTCACAGAGATAACACAGAGGCATTTTAAAGCCTAGATACCTGACTATGGAATAATTTGACATAGGTAAAGTCGTATGTCGTCACACAGTGAAAAACGGTGAAAATTTTGAATATGTCTGAATATGTTGATATAGGTGCAGTGAGGCAGTAGAAAATCCAAATTGAACTTAAATGCAAATACCACACCTCAGTCCTTCTGTGTAATATTAATACAAATCTAAACATTTCTGTGATTACTAGAATATCTAACCGTGAATATCACAGACAAGAAAAACCAAATGCAAAGCATTCATTTTTGTAATTAAGAGTCAACTGGAATCTTCATTCATACCATAAGAGAGGATGTCAAAACAGTGATATGAACTCTGATGGATGAAAAATTAGCATATATGAGCAGAAGACTATGTGTACATATGTAATATGTGACTTTTATTTTATTTTTACATTTTTGATAAAAATAAGGTAAGTATATTCATTAAATATATCTATTTGATTTATGTCACCTTTCATTAATGCAATATTAAAATATTTGAGTATATTATGAAACACTCAACCTAGATAAGTGTGTTAGGGAAAGCAGCTAGCAGAGATCCAGCACAAATTTCTTGTAAGAAGTTGAAAATATTAATTCAAAATGAAAATGAATCTCTAACATCTTAGAGATTTGGATATATTTCAGCAGCACTCTTCAGGGAAAGTTTGCAGCATGAATAAGTTGAGACTGCTGAAACCATAAAAAGCAGGTACTATTTCACTTGAGTAAGAACTATTGTTTTCATAATTTGCCTTTCAAGAAATCCAGAATAAAACTATCATCGCCTCCTATCTAATGGCTTTTTATTAATTTCAGTGTTCAATCTCTGTCAAAATTTTCCTTATACGGCACAAGAAAGGATGGCTGCCATTATTTCTTCTTTCCTTAGTGGTATCACAGCAAGAAGTGCAGAACCTTGCTGCTATAACATAGAGCAATTGATACTATAACGGGGGCGGGGGGGAGAGTCTTGTTTGATCCTTTCATGCTTTTTATTGAAAGAAAATTACACAAAACAGAAAATAAAGCAAGCTCAAAACAAAAGCAAAGAAGAAAAAAGAATAAACATTAGGCCAGTGATGGCAAACCTTTTAGAGACCGAGTGCCCAAACTGCAACCCCAAACTCACTTATGCATCGTTGAGTGCCAGGTGGGTGTGGCCCATTGGGTGGGCGTGGCCCATTGGGTGGGCATGGCTGCGGTGGTAACGGCAGACTGGGTAGGACTAAAAAGTTCAATCAATTCCAACTTTCCAAGATCTTTTTTTTTTCCCGTGAGAAGTTGAAATTGACTGATTGAACCTTTTTTTTTTTTGCACACGGCGGCGGAGCCCTAAAGTGAAAAGGTTTTATAAAACCCAGCTGAAGGCCTAGGACTGGGGCGACGGCACGCGTGCCCACAGAGAGGGCTCTGAGTGCTGCCTCTGGCACCCGTGCCATAGGTTCGCCACCACTGCATTAGGCTATACTCCCCAAATTTCTAAAGTAAGCTTTATGTATGGATTTGAGATAGCAGATACTAATTTCTTAATGTCAGTGAGGTAAGGAATCTCCCTTATGAATAGGGAATATTGTGCTAAATTAATTTGTACCCACTGAACATAATTTGAATTCTTAATTATATGAACGAATAGTCTTAGTTGCAAAGGCATGAAAAGGCTGTTTCAAATTTGGTATGCCATTATGCTGTTTTCATACTGCATAACTTGCTTGATCATAGGATTCTTCTTAATAGCTTTATGTAAATGAAGACAATATTTTTGATGTATTCAGCCAATGGAACTGGGAGGGTTTGAAGCAAAAAAAAAATATTGGAAGAATGATCAGTTTCATTTGCTGTAATTAAACTGACTCTAAGCAATGTAGACTCCAGAAGTTGAATAAGGATCAAAGATACATAATAGATAAGATAGATAAGATAAGATATGTATGGGTATGGGTATGGGTATATATATATATATATATCTCCTTCATGGATTACTGCCTTGTCGTGGCGAAGGCGCTTGCGTAACTCAATGAAGTTATGAGCTATGCCGTGCAGGGCCACCCAAGACGGACAGGTCATAGCAGAGAGTTCTGACAAAATGTGATCCACTGGAGAAGGAAATGGCAACCCACTCCAGTATCTTTGCCATGAAAACCCCATGGACAGTACTAAAAGGCAAAAAGATATGACGCTGGAAGATGAGCCCCTCAGGTCGGAAGGTGTCCAATATGCTACTGGGGAAGAGCAGAGGGCTAGTACTAGTAGCGCCAGAAAGAGTGAAGCGACTGGGCCAAAGCCGAAAGGACGCTCAGCTGTGGATGCATCTGGTGGTGAAAGGAAAGTCCGATGCTGTAAAGATTTTTTTTCCATAGGAACCTGGAATGTAAGATCCATGAATCAAGGCAAACTGGACGTGGTCAAACAAGAGATGACAAGACTGAACATCGACATCTTAGGAATCAGCGAACTAAAATGGACAGGAATGGGTGAATTTAATTCAGAGGACCATCAGGTATACTACTGCGGGCAAGAATCCCTCAGAAGAAATGGAGTAGCCTTCATAGTCAATAAAAGAGTAGGAAAAGCAATACTGGGATACAATCCCCAAAATGACAGAATGGTCTCAGTGCGAATCCAAGGCAAGCCATTCAATATCACAGTAATCCAAGTCTATGCCCCAACCACTGGTGCTGAAGAGGATGAATCAACACCAAAAATGATGTCCTTATCATCATGGGGATTGGAATGATAAAAGTAGGAAGCCAAAAGATAAACGGAATAACAGGCAAGTTTGGCCTTGGAGTACAAAATGAAGCAGGGCGCAAGGCTGATAGAATTGTCTAAGAGAATACGATGGTCCTAGCAACACTCTTTTCCAACACCAAGAGACGTTCTACACATGGACATCACCAGACGTCAACACAGAAATAGATTGACTATGTCTCTGCAGCCAAAGATGGAGAAGCTCTATACAGTCAGTAAAAACAAGACCAGGAGCTGACTGTGGCTTAGATCATGAGCTTCTCGTTGCAAAATTTAGGCTTAAATTGAAGAAAGTAGGGAAAAGCACTAGGCCACTCAGGTATGAACTAAATCATATCCCTGATGAATATACAATAGAGGTGACAAATAGAGTTAAGGAATTAGATCTGATAGACAGAGTGCCTGAAGAACTTTGGACGGAGGTTCGCAACATTGTACAAGAGGTAGCAACTAAAAACCATCCCAAAGAAAAAGAAATGCAAGAAAGCAAAATGGCTGTCTGAGGAAGCTTTGCAAATAGCTGAGGAAAGAAGGGAAGCAAAAGGCAAGGGAGA